>BEGY01000003.1:354459-381184 GCA_002335675.1 Chlamydomonas eustigma | reverse complement strand
TTGATCCTCTTGCATCACCAACCTTGATCCTCTTGCATCACCAACCTTGATCCTCCTTGCATCACCAACCCTGATCCTCTTGCATCACCAACCTTGATCCTCTTGCATCACCAACCTTGATCCTCTTGCATCACCAACCTTGATCCTCTTGCATCACCAACCTTGATCATCTTGCATCACCAACCTTGATCCTCTTGCATCACCAACCTTGATCCTCTTGCATCACCAACCTTGATCATCTGCTGCTCTAGAGCTGTCCTTCGCCTGTAAGCTAAGATGAGGTCTGGAAGACGCATCCCCCCAACCTATGGTTGCAATCAGAGGGTGAATTGAAGGGCAGAAAATCAGACAAAGGAACTTTCTGTGTTTAGGGTTTGAAGGCACTGAGGGAATGGCTGGGAATGAGAAGTCCAGGGGACATTTCGGAAGGTGAATGATTCGAAAATCATGGACAGCAATACCATTGAAACAAAACGTCCAGACACTCACAAAAACATCAAAATTAAATTTTCAGGCAGCGCAAATGCATATCAGTGTGCAACAGTACTCAACAGGCGGTAGATGTATAGCTAAGAGTGAATGTCAAGGTAATTGCAAATAACAGGAGGTATAAGGGGAAAAAGCGAGGCAAACATTAAACTAATTCCTTACTGTTATCATATCTTCAATTACCACATCACCCTGAGCCACTCTCAGGCCCTACATAATAACATGAGGTAAACCAGGTGATAAGTATTGACTAGAGATGTACCATTGAACTGCTATTGACCAGCGAAAAACATTATCACAAGGACAGAATGTAGGACAGACTGCAGAAAATATTCTTAGATATCAGTTCTTGACTTTTAACATGGCTCAAATACTTGCTGGAAACCTCACCAATGTCGTTGCAGCAGCCATGGTGGTGTCAGCATCTTTTGAAGCTGATTGGTTTGCAATCATGAAAGATAAGAACTCGTTGCTGCATTGGGATCAAGAGCAACAGCGGTTTCCAACTGGAGTTAAAATCAAACCTTCAAATAAACTACTTCCTGTGAATGTGCTTTTAAACTGTAACTATACTTCAACCACATTTGAACAATATTGATGGGGCCAAGGGAGGACTCACTGAGTGATTACTCCGTTCCTGTTGAGGTCCATTAGGCTCAAAGCTCTTTTCACATCAGAGGCCCTAAATGTGTGCAACCAATGTGTTAATTTGCAGCATGTATGATTTTCCACAAATACGGTGGAAAATCATTATGCGTCCTAAAGAGTTCATTTACTGGAGTGACTTCTGCACAGATATTATGCGTGAAATGCGCTAAGTTGATTATAAGCTTGAGGTGTGCGTTCGATAGCGGTCCCAGAAACTCGGACAAAGAGTCCACACATGAATGCTAAACTACTCTGCCTGTTGCCAAAATAAGTAGAATTGTAGAGCTGCGCTTACTTGTAATTGTCTTTCCCAAGAACAACGTCAGCAGCTTTCTCGAGATGGACGTGAGTCAAGACATCTGGTAGCAATAAAATATCCAAATCAAGAACTTTAAACGCGTGTAAATATTAGATTTTCAAAGGCCCTTACCCCCGGTACCTCTACCCACTAGTAATGCCCATAAATCGTCAAGTTCACTACGCTCCTCATCACTTAGAATTCCAACGATGACACGAGTACTTCTTCGCCTATGGTGCCCTGTGGTGGTGGCTTGCCACACAGCTACATCAAGCTTAGATGTTGCTATACTTAGTGATTTGCCCATAGTTGGACCACGACATCCATCTTTGGCCATTTTGTCATTCTATTTACATTGGGCACAATGTTTTCAAACTTGCTCAAGTAAAAACCAGTAAACCAGAACTAAATCTTTGGTCTCGGTGCCAAGCCGCTAATAAAGATTGGAATGCAGATTTTCCCATTCATTTCCTGAGAGAGAGCAGACATGGCAAAGGTTGAAAAGAATTTTGCAGTGGTGAGTGCGTACATACTTAAGTAGAAATATCCATAATGTGACAAGATCTTCTAAGCAACCTTATGCAATAATGCATAGTGAATTTTCTAGCTGGTGTCATACAAGCACAGTCCCCTGATCTGTTACCCCTGACTTTCTGATGATCAACATCAACAACTGCATCGAGAATGTTGTCCTCTTTGCTTAGGATTTTCTTATGGGCGGTGTCTCTGCCGCAGTTTCTAAAACAGCAGCTGGTAAGTGTCTGCAAACTCGGGTTTTCTCAGAATACTGTCTTCAGTAATACTGAGATTTTTTTTTCTTCATCGAATCTGCTTGTTGTAAGGCTACTTCGCTAAATAGCTGCCCTGCTCATATGCTCGCTTCATAATATCTGCTAAGTTGCTGAACTCTTGTGTGCGTAGGTTTTGTTTTTAGAAGCCTTTGTTTTTTCTTGTGTTTTTATTCCTGACAAAATTCTTTTTTGTGCTCTTCTCCTGTTTGTCCGAATATGTCCTCTTTTATCCTTGGATATGCAGCTCCAATCGAAAGAATCAAGCTCCTGATTCAGAATCAAGATGAAATGATCAAGCAAGGTCGTCTCTCTGAACCGTACAAAGGCATTGGTGATTGCTTTGGACGTGTCGTCAAGGAGGAGGGAATGGGATCACTGTGGCGTGGTAACACTGCCAACGTGATCAGGTACTTCCCAACCCAGGCCCTCAACTTTGCCTTCAAGGACTACTTCAAGAAGCTGTTCGGCATGAAGAAGGACAAGGACGGATACTGGATGTGGTTCGCAGGTGTGTAAGCCGACATGAAACTGTACGCTACTCGAATCTAATTTCAATTTTGCAAGGAGAAGAAATGTGATTGCAATCATTTATGCTTGCAGGAAACCTGGCATCTGGTGGTGCTGCTGGAGCCTGCTCCTTGTTCTTTGTGTACTCGCTGGATTATGCGCGAACAAGGCTTGCTAATGACTCAAAGTCCACAAAGAAGGGTGGTGGTGAGCGTCAATTCAATGGCCTTGTGGATGTGTACCGCAAGACCTTGGCAACTGATGGTATTGCTGGCTTGTACCGTGGCTTTGTCATCTCCTGCGTTGGAATTGTGGTGTACCGCGGCTTGTACTTCGGCCTGTATGATTCCCTGAAGCCTGCCCTTGGTTCCTACTCTGATAATTTCCTTGCCACTTTCGTCCTGGGTTGGGGTATTACTAACTTAGCAGGTGAGTGTTTCAGCTTAAAGAATGCTTACATTTCTGAGCCCCCACCATGTAACTGTAAAAAATATTTTAGTGCTTATTCTATCATTTATTTAGGTGTATTCTCTTCAATGTTCTGATAACATGTTGAATCCCTGCAGGGTTGGCCTCATACCCCATTGACACAATCCGTCGTCGAATGATGATGACTTCTGGTGCCGCTGTCAAGTACAGGTAGAAATCCATTGTACTTCTGGAGAATGGACCTAACACTTCGTCCTGTGCGCAAGATGTCCAAGATGTCCAAACTTGTTGCATGCTTCAATTTGTTGTGTGCATACTGCAGTAATGTTCCACTCCTTCTGCTCACTCAGGAACTCTATACACTGCACCATGGAGATTCTCAAGAATGAGGGCTTCTTCTCCATGTTCAAGGGTGCGGGTGCGAATGTCCTGCGTGCCGTGGCTGGTGCGGGTGTGCTGTCTGGCTACGACGCCCTGCAGGTATAGCCCTTCTTAATACACGCTTCACATCCTGAATGTCAGTCCTAAATACAAGTCTGAAATAATTCTTATCCCTATCATGTTCGAACATCTTGCAGATTCTGGTGTTTGGAAAGAAGTTCGGGGGTGGAGAATAAGCTGTAAATCTAGGAGATATTGCATTTCAAATGGCGACTGGTCAGACACATCAACTGTGTGGACTTGTTGGGATGTTCATGATAATATGTTATGTGTTTTGACCAGGTTCATATGCAGAAGCTAAGTCATTGCTGACCCACATGTGACCGTGCTTTTTAAGCTTGTCTCATGGTTTTATGCTTGTTCAAATCCCATTGGTCTTAAAAGTTGCTAGTTATAAGAGACTAGTTAACTTCCTGTACAACAGTATCCACAAGAATTTTTCATCTGAACTCAAAAGTCTATAAAACAACAATTTTGATGCAGTTGAATCTTAGCTAACTCATCGCATCAATCAAATAATTAAAAGTTAAAACCCTGATTTATGAACGCAGTTATACTACTCAGATCTACCCTTGACATCACTGGATAGAGAGTAAACCTTTCCCTAGAAGCTGTCCTTGTGCTATGCATTGTCGAAGGTCTAGCAATTGTCCTCAGCTTGCTTACATCAGGTCGAGAGGATTGCATAGTTGATGGCCTCGCCGATTGTTTGGAAGAGGTAGCGAGTTTACAAAGGGAGTCTGGAGATGATGGGAGCATAACTGGACTGAACACGATGGGTTTCAGAGCAGTGGGGGACAAGGGTGAGGGCTGAGCTGAGCTGGTGGCTGCTCTGCTAAGAAAAGCTTTATTGATGGCTGCAGCTGAAGAAGGTGCACCGAATGTTCCATGAGGAGCTGTGCTTTGTGAGTTGCGCTGGGGCCTGCTTGCCTGCTGAGCTTCGTGATATGCCTGTAGGGCTGAGGACTTCCCATACATGGCAGCTGAGTTGGGGACTGAGAGCACTGGTGCTGCTAAGAAGGCAGCTGGGAGAACAAGATCTGAGGGCAGATCAGCAGAGAACCTGAGATTAGGGTTCTGTAGGGTAGAGATCTTATTCCGTAGCGGCTTAGGATGGTTTTCACGAGGACCCTCTAGGTGGGTCACAACAGAAGGTAGAATTTGGTGCTTTGGTGCGAAGTGCTGTGGTGGACATTCCATGTCTCTCACAACTCCTGTTTTGAGCATCTTCTGTTGTGTCTTGGTACCTGTTCTTTGGGAAGTAGCAGTCTCTGGCAGACAGCCTGTCTGAAAGGCATCAGTAAAGGAGGTAAGGTCTGGTCTGTAGGGATCACTGGGATGATCCAGTGGACCTCCGTGAGTAACCATGATGTCCGGTAAGGACGGAAGATCATCTGGCGGGGCGGTTGATTGTGGTGCTGCTGCTGCAGGACCCCAGTTTTGCCATGATGGAGACACCCATGATCTTGGCAGCTTGAGGTATGGAGACTGTGGGGTAGGAGGGGAAGCACGGCGACGTGCTGCAGCACCTGTCAATCCAGCAGCGCTGTCTGTCTGTGCCTCCCCTCCGGCCACACCTTGGAGGGAGCTCATGGAGTGCGTTTGACCTTGAAGCCTCCTCACAGACATTTCTCTGGGAGGACTGGAAGGGTCAGGCAGGGAATGATGACCCTTCATAACCCTCTCATAACCTTCCATGCTGGATACAGGAGGGTGTGAGATCAGGTCCCGTAACCTAGGAGGGGACGTTCTTGAGGCCTCTCGGCTTTGAGAGAAATGTCCATGATGGTGAGGAGAACGGGGACTAGAAGCATGATGCATCTCAACAGCTGAACTGGAAGGCCCTCTCACAGCAGTCTGGTCTGCAGCTGGTAAAACTGGAGTCATTGTGGGACTGGCTGCTTCTTGTGGCCATGCCTTTTGCATCTCGGGGAAAGTCACTTCAGAACTACAGGACACCAGTTTGGATGATTCAGGAAGGCCTTGTAGAACCCCAGCTAGGTCAGCCTGGCCTGGAGCAAAGACCTCCTCAATGACTCTGCTGCCTGCAATGTCGTGGGAGGAGTTAGGCGGAGTGCAATGGCCCTGCTTCAACCCATCTGTAGGACTAACTTGTTCCCCACTACTTTCGGCACGCCCTGCCTTCACACCATTCCTACACAGATCCCCACTGGTTACTGAACCAGAGAGTCCTTTACTACCCTTGCATGACGAACCTACACCTCGCTCTCTAGACCTCAGAGCTTCGCTTGCCCTTGCTTCCCACTTGCCAGGTCTTAGCTCTCTCAACAACTTTCGGTGATGCGCCATCCCAAGCAGTGTGCTGAACACGGGTACCCGCCTCTCAATCTCACTTCCCTCAACATACTCGAAATCCAAGGGCGCCAATGTGACACCCACTGCACACTCAGAAGTATGAAGGGCTGCAGGCCCTTTCCCTCGGTCTCCTTGATGGGAAGACATTTCAAAGGACATCTGTCGGTACCCCGAGGTTGAGGAAGATCCACTATCAGGTCGAAAATGACTAAACCTTCCAAAAGGACTACCTAGCTTCTCAGGTAATGGGGATCCATACATGTCACAGTCATCTGATTCTGCAATATCGCTTTCCCCGCTCCTATTGCGAGCATCACCATGAGGGCTGTTTAAGCGGCTGCCTGCTACTGAGAATGCAGACCACCTTGATCCTTCAGAACTTGGGCTCCCATCATCATGAATAGTTTGAAGAAATAGCAGCTGCTCAGAAGTAAGAGGTTGCAGCAGGGATGATGCTGGGCTCTCAAACTCTTGCATGGAGGGTCCAGGGTGAGGCTCCCCAACAGCTGAGACTGGCGCTGCTATGCTGAAGGGGGACATCAGTGGCAAGCCCTCTTGCACTGATATATGGATGTCAATATTTAAGGGGTTCTGCCCCTGAGCTCTGCTCCCATCCTCGGAAAGCATGAGAAGGTTGTCCCTAGTCCGATAGGGAGGTAGAGAGGGGTGGGTAAGGCTGGACTTAGGATCCCCAGGGCTTCTATGACTCTCCACATTATAAACCCCTGCTGACCTCCCCCCAGAAATAAGCTGCAAGGCCTGGTCAACATTGACAACTTTCAAGGTAGGGACCTTGGTGGTGGTGGCTTGAGACAACTTACCTCCCTTCTTGCCTTTGGTGCCAATCCCCTGTGATTGAGGTTTTCCCTGCTTGGCCCCCTTCACCTTCTTCTCAATGCCCTCAGATGTGACAGGTTCCTTTGTGCTGGTCTTTGAGCTTCCCTTCATTACTAATGCCTTCAGCTCAGCCATTTTACGATCATGCTCTGTAGGCTCTTGAACTAATCTCTCCACAATGGACTCCTGCTCAGCCACAGGTGTAACAGAAGCTGGTCCTTGCAGCTCCTCATCGCTGTCACTTTCAAGGCCCAGCTGGTTGTAGAAACTGACCGGATTCTTTACGACACCCTCCTCTTCCTCAACCTCCTGCAAGGGAACACAACTTGATACTGCAAAAGGAGAAAAAGCTTTGAGGGGAAACTAAGATGTCACACAATTTGACAGTGAGTGAATTCTATCTCCTCGCCCTTCACCATAGGAGAATTCCACACTGTAAATGAAATTTTGCTGGAGCTGAAATCACAAGAAGTGATTAAGAAGACATTACAGTTCATTTCATCACTGAGGTAGTGTTGGAGAGATAAGTCTGCAAAGGAAGGAAATTAAGTACCTGTTTCTTAATCTCTTCTTCAGCAGTTGAAGGCAATTCAACTTGTGAGTCAGCTTGGGGCTCAGCACTGATGACGGCTTCCTCTTTGAGTTCAGAAGAGAATCTAGCCCTCAACCCCTCCATCTTGTTCCTTCCCCCCCGCCCCATACGCAACTGTAAGACAACAGGACATTGCATGGTAGTCGTGGGCTTGCTGTCAGCCTCTGACTCCTCTTCTTGCAGTGGTTCCTCCTCCTGCAAGATAGAATGAATGGTGTTTGAAACATGTCACAAATTTGTAGGGCATTTTGAGGAGGGTATAGAGCAGTTGTATTATGCTGTGAGTTTCAGGGTGAAGAGTCATGAATGCAGGTCATCAGAGGAACAGAATGTTCTCTGATTGGTTTCCGATAAATCTTCAACTTGTCATCAGTCTTCGACATGTCTAAGGAGAGCGTCAGAGAGCTCATTATACTTCATGTTGTTCATACATCATGTTGCATTTGCCCAAGCAAGCACAAATCCGCTCAGCTCACCACCGCTTGCTTAGCTGCAGCCTCAAGGATGGCCTTGTTCTTCTCCACCAGCCCAGTAACATCTGCCATAGCCATGTCAATAATGTGCTTGTCCTGCCAACGCAACACATAGAAGGCCAATGTTATGACATGGAATCGCAAAATGGCAGAGTTTGCACCTAGCGTCATATAAACAAGCGTTCATATATGTACCTTCTGGCAATGTCTTATCCATACAGAACTCTTTTTCACTTTAGCTTAGCAGTAACTTCTGTTCCTAACCAAAGCCAAGAGAGGTTTTCTCCAGGGTTTACTTTTTGGCAGTGAAAGTGCACACAATCACTCATTGAGTCTCACACTCTTTTCTTCTTATGCACTTCCTGTACCTATCACACCCACCAAGGTCATTCCTCCTGCTGCCCGCATGTACCTCCTTGAGCGGTCCATGAGAAAAGAGAAGTGCTCAAGGGTTTGGTTGGCAGCCTCAGTCTCAGACTCCAATGTTTTGACAACAAAGTCATTGGGGCGGATTTGGTCAAGACTGCAGAAATTTCAGGAGAAGGTCACTTGGGATCACAGGTGCAAGTGCATCAGAATGTGCAGCTCAACCAACAGATATGTGCAGGAATCAACTCGTTTGAAAACAATTTCAAATATCAATGGAAGAGAAGTGCCTACCTATTAATAGCAGATTATGATAACTCATGAGAGCACCATCAAACCAAGCTTGTAAATGAATTAATAGGTTAGTCGTCACTTTCTAATTTGGATGTTAGCACTTTCTGCACAATTTTGGTAGTGTTGAACCAAAACTTGCATACGCTATCGTTTATGCAGCAGTGCATGCAGTAGAGAGCATAAATGAACTACAGACAGTTACCTCGTGATTTGCCTCTTAGACGCTTTGTTAAAATCCACACTAGTGGCCATCAATGAAGTTGTGACGTCACTTGGATCCTGGTCAAATGTTTACTTTCTAAAAATAAGCATAAACTTCCGAAGCTTATGTCCTTCTTTGTAGGTCATCGTTAACATCGTCACGCTTAGCTCATGGGATGTGATGAGAATATCACATGCTAGCTCCACTTCAATACTTTCTGCTTTGTGAAACTTGAACATGCGCTCCTCTCTTGCCTCAAGACGTACTGTACTTACCTTGTACTGTGCTGAAGCAGCTGTAATATCCCTCGACCTTTCAGCTCCCTATAATCAAGCTTTTTAATTTTATTCCTGTGTACTGCTTAATTTTAACCGTTCTCCACAGCTTGAGTTCACGAAAATCTTTAAGCACATCACGACTGTTCTCTTGTTTCCCTGAGTAGGCTTGAAGGTAAAAGAGACATTGTGATGTTTAGTACATCAGTATGTACAAGATTTTTAACGGCATTCGTAGGTAAGGATTTTGGAAGATGTCAAAGAAACTTCATGGACAAATTAGTTACAAAACAAGAAAGCACGTCATGTCATATACACCCATAAGCACAACATTGCAGTTATTTCACAAGGTCCTTCCAGTAACAAGTGAAGCATGTTCCATTCACCAACTATTTTCATGATTCAAACACAATCAAGCAGGATTCACAAGGATTTACACTCAGAATGGCCCTGACAAAACCTCTGAGGTTGAAACAAAAGCAACGCAAGAAATTTAGGTCAGCACACTCCCACTACCAAGCCCAACCTTGCATATTTCCTAGGACCTGACTCTTCACTCCAGTGAGTCCTAACATTTCTTATCACAACACGTCATTTAGTCCCCTTTTATCAAGTAAACACATTTTTGCAACACAGCTCTTGCGGAGCAATTGCAAATTCAATTGAAGCAAGCATTCTGGAGCTAGCAGGATATATCCAAAGAGTACATTAGGAGCATATTGTTTTCAGAACTCAGTTCCCTCATCTCACTGCTTTGCACAACAAACAAGGTGCACAAACAAAATTTTAGAGCAACTATCAAACCCGTCAGAAGCCCCCAGGTTCTGTTAACACTAAAGATCAAACACTGGATCTGAGATGAGGGACAAAACATCTCGGCTCGCCTTCAATTTAGGCCTATTCTGTGCTGAGGAAGCTGTCCACATGGCAGGGGCCTGAGTTTCATAACTATCTAAGCCGTCAATAGTCATAACTCCACCTGTCCATGTTTTGGTAGAGTAGCAAGAAGGTCTTGTCAGTTCCCCAATTTGGGGCAGAGAATGGTGGTTATTGGCAGTTTCAATTAGTTGTGACAAGAAGGATGAGGCATTAGCAGATAGCCTCTGAGGCCTCTTGTCCTCCCCTGTTCCTCCCCATGAGTTACCCCCAGGAGCATGGATGAGGTTCGGGAGTGAGGACCTGAAGCCACTTGTTTTAAGAGATGAGGAACGATCCATTACCAGGGGATGATGATTGGAGATGCGCTGTTTAGACTGGTGAGGGCTTCTATGGGGAACAGAGCCTACTGGGTGAGAGGTGCCAGTCCGCCTAGGCAGAGGCGCAGTGCCAAGGGCCTTGCTTCCGATGGAGGACACCACCATAGGAAGGGCGACCAGAACATGCTGCTGCTGCGTCTTCTCTTGCCTGTTTTCAGGTAGAGGGGCGCTTGCTGGTCCTGACGCAGATCGGAGCATTACTGGGAAGCAGGTCCTTGGTAATAAAGTAAGGGTACTCCTGCCTGACGTACCTAGTGCTGCCACAGATGCCTGCTTGTTTGAGGAGAAGCATTGTCGATTCATATGTGAAGATTCTGAGCTCAGACCCTTTATCAAGTGTCCCCCGTGGGCCTGCCCAAAGGGCAGAGAGGCAGTGGCTGCTTTAACAGGGAAAGATGGACTGCCACCTTTCACTGAGGTGGCTTGCAGGGTGGCTGCAGAGGTTGTATGGGGGGAGCGGTACGACACTGAGGGTCCTAAGCAGAATTCTGAGGAGGAGAGGGGGTGGCTGTCAAGTGACTTTCGGCTACCCTTGGAAACTTCTGGGTTTAGCCCATGGGGGTAGTCCAGATGAGTCCATGTGCCTTTGGAAGCCTCTTGATGCAGTCTGTGGAGATGATCCAGAGAGTGCCCATTTCCTCTAGAAGCCTCCTGGAATAGCCCTGGCATTCTATGCACAGTGCCACCACTTGCTTGACTGAATGAGGATTCAGGGATGAATGCCAGGAAGGGAGGCACGGAAGCAAACAAGGGCAATTGCAGTGATTGTCCAGGGAGTTGGATTATGTTGTTGTATGCTTGCACGTGTTGCGAACTGTCAGCTGTAACAGACAATTTGGAGTGTCCCTTGCCCTGGTCAGGGTGCGTGTGGTGAGGCCCCTGGAACTTGTCCTTGGCGATTAAGCTGAAGTGAGGCCTATCCTCATCATGTCCAAAAGCAGCAGGTGATTGGCGCACTACATGTTGCGTCGAGTATCCAGTTTGCCTCATGAGATCCATTACACCAGATTGCGAGGGTCCACGTGAGGATCCAAAGTCTGTCATCCCACCCTCGCTTGGTCTTGTTCTCCTCACAAATGTTGCTGTGGGAAGGTAACGGGTTTCTAGGCACGACGGCAAAGATTGCAGCTGCCTCATGAGCCGCTCAGCATCCTCTTCCGCTTTCTTAGCTGCCACATTAGCAGCTGCTTCTGTCTCTGCTGCTATCCTGGCAGCTTCCAGCTTAGCTTCTGCCTGGATCTCCCATTTACTCGGCTTGAGGTCTGGTATCAGATGCTTGTAATGTGCCATGCCTAGCAGAGTGCTGAAAACAGTGTTATGTACCTACATCATATGAGGTACAACAACGTGTTAGGAGCTTAACTGAAAGTATAGAAGGATGAAAGAGATAAGCCAACTATCAGAGCAAAATAAATTTATAGATCCCTGAGCAAGAAGATTTAGTCATTCCAATATTGTCAGGAACGTACAGCATCTACACTTCTTAAGGATTATCGGCCTGAAGCCATCAGAGGAGCGTTACCTGGTTTACTGTCCTCATGCCTGAATGCAGATGAGGGTCTTGCTGGGACAAAGCAAGGAAGGCTGAGGGCATTCTGTTACTTCTCCCCTCAGCACCAGCTCCCTGGTGTACCTTGACTCCTTGCCCACCATGGTGCTCATCCTCCTCCACCTCCTCCTCCTCCTCCTCATCTTCATCCTTTTCATATTCCTCTCCTATGCTTTCTTCCTCAGTCCATTCTTCTTTGTCTGGCTTACTGATGTAAAAAGTCTTCTCCCCATCATGAGCCTCCCCTTCCCCCTCCCCATCAGTTGTAATCTCCTTGTTCTTGGGAACCATGCTAACCTCTCCCCTAACTGATGAAGCAACATCTGACTGCCTCCCCCCCTTCCCCTCCCTGTCCTTCCTGATCTTCTTCTTTGCCTCCTTAAAGCTAAGGTTCGTTTCCAGAACCTTCATTTCCCCTTCGCTCCTCTCTCTGCTGGACATTGATCGATTCTTGACCCGTGAGCTCGGTCTGTCACTGAATCTAGGAACCGAAGTGACAAAACTACTTCTAGGGCGTGTTGCAGTTGTGGGCCGTGAGGAGCTCTGCCTTTTCATGCTGCTTTGCTTCTTCTCCGTCTTCTTACTCGCTGAGCTTTGCGCTCTCCCAGCCTTCCTTGCACTTCCACCATTCGCCTTTCTTCTCACTCTCTTCTTGCCCTCATGCTCCTCCTCATCACTCCAGCCCATACTGAACTCACTGCCAGCTCCTTCTCTATCACCCTTAAATTTCCAAATGTTGTGATCATCCAATGTCACCATCTTACCAACTGCATTGATGAGCTCTTGCATAGATCTGTAACGCATGGTGTGCGTCTCTGTAGCTTCATGTCTGTTTTCCACACTTCCTGAATCCCTGTCTGCTTCTGGAAAAGTGATGCGACCCAAACCCTAAAAACAGTCAAAGCGAGTTGTGGCTCAGGACTGATGTTTATGTTGAAGCATCCACATTTTCTTGTTGAATTGAATCTAGAAAGCACTTCTAGTTGCACTTCTTTCTTTATGCACACTAGGCAATGCTATGCACACTAGGCAATCCTTAACTCACATGAGCCGGCAAGGAGGTGGAAGAAAATTGAGGCTGCTCATTCTGGCCTTCAGCTACCTGCCTATTTAATATCATACGCAGCTCCTTATACCAGGACTTAGACTTGGACTTGGGACGTTCTTGCTTGGGGAGATTTTCAGCCAACCTGGCCTCCTCCGCTTCCACCTTATCCTCCTCCTCCTTTTTGACCTGCAGGACGTTATTGCAGTCTGATCTAAGACCTCTTTCTGTATATATTATGATAAGATAGTCTGATCCAATGTTAATGTTTTTCCTTGACACTGAACATTTAATCAAAGGCAGCAGCTAACAGCGCTACAAGGTATTGTTGAGTTGACTTTTTTATTGGAAAAGAAAATGCACACTTGTAAATGGATAAGGTCTTTTTGGGTATCAGGAAGGGCTAATTGGGGGTACCTGCTTGACCTTCTGCTGTACTTCTTGAAGGACGATTGAGTGCCTCTCCTCCATAGCTTGGATGTCTTTCATTATCAGATCGGCCTCGTCACCCTCCTGTATGAATGTATCAAGACATTGTGCAAAAAACATATCGAGCAATAACAGAGTTGACTTGAGACCTAAAGCATCTCTGGAGAGAGAATTTTTTTTCTGTTTGTTAAAATTCATGATCATAAATGAAATGCACTGATAGAGACTATTAGTCTACTGCAAAGTACTCTGGCAAAATTTACAGAAGATTTACACCATAAACTGATATGAATGGTGCATTTGCATTCGTACCAAGAAGGAACCAGAGGCAAGGAGATGCCTGGACCTTGTCCTCAAGTGACTCATGTGCTGCACTATCCTCTTAATGGCCTCTGCTTCTCGGAGATAGGCCTTTTGACGCATCTCCTCCATTCGTAAAGCCATGATTGAGAGTTCAGAGAATCAGAACAAAGGATAATCTCTCGAAAGTGTCCGACTACTGACACACTTTAGACGAGACAAGACAAGCACCTACGGACACTTGCAATTTTTAGGCCAGAAAATCTGTTTAAAAGCGTTTAAGGATCAATGATATGTGTCTCACCTTTGTAGGACGATTCCAGAGATGCTTTTATTTACCGATGGCACTTTAAAATTTAAAATTCTAATTCATCGCTACACATGCAGAGAAATCAGGAGAAATAAATTTGTGGATAAGGCTGTTCAATAAAAAAATCGACATTTTAGAATTTATGAAGCTTTAGAAAAAGCTAAGAAGTCTACCATAAACCACTTACACCCCAACTTGCTTCTTGTGTCATGTCAGGACATTGTACTGCAAGAAAACACTGCATTGGTTAAACATACTGAAGACGGTAGATTTACTCCAACAAGTAGATTCATGAACTATGCGGTACCACTGTCGCATGTAAAATGTCACAATATGCTCCGAAGTCGAAAACAGCGTCACGGTGCCGCTGAAACAAGGCCCTACATCTGTGTGTCTGTTACCATGCGGTCATGATACGCCTTGGAGTCATGCGATCATGTTCAAAGGCTCGCTCACAAAGTAATTCATTGGTTCGTTACAGAAAAGAATCAACTCTGAGACTTAATTATTGCGTGTCTAGGAGTACTAATGTGCTACTCAATGCCTTTAAGGATTTGAATTCAGCTGAATGGCATAATGTACCATCCAGCACAGATAAGTCGGTAACCTCCTCAAGTAGTCCATCGCAGCCTATTCTTCAGGACGCTGTCAAAAGAAAAGAGTGGTGAGATTAATTTTTGACCAGATATTTAATGTACATTCACGCATACCTAATTACTGTTTTTATGAGAAAATTATATCAAAGCCGGGAGGGGGCAGAAGCACTGTTCTTTAATTGCATGACACATCTCTTGCCTATGACTTGTTATCACAAGACTGTTAATCCAATGCTTTGGGTGAAAAGTTCACAAGAATGACTAATGATGATTAACATGGACTTTGAATTTGATTAAAATTTGCGTGTAGCAATGGAGATGGCTATAAGCCCTGTCTATGCTGCTTGTTTCAGGAAGGAGTCTGCTGAGAGT
This sequence comes from Chlamydomonas eustigma, assembly GCA_002335675.1. Lineage (NCBI taxonomy): Eukaryota > Viridiplantae > Chlorophyta > Chlorophyceae > Chlamydomonadales > Chlamydomonadaceae > Chlamydomonas > Chlamydomonas eustigma. The sequence continues at coordinate 366,369 of BEGY01000003.1, read as the reverse complement.
GCTTTTCTGTTAGCTCTGAGTTTACTGTCAAAGCTTTGGGAGTGGATGAAATCATGCTTCCAGATTCTCCCCCAATTCTACTCTCCTAGTGCCTGTAAGGCCATGTACCGAATGTGCCTAGTACTTGCAGCTAGCTTGTTTTTGATAGTTGTGATCAGCACCATAGATGGAATAATGCTGCAATTGTATGTTATGGGTGCACGCAAAGGCGGATAGTATCATCTTCTTCTTCATCTTCTTCATGTTCCTAGTTAGATTCTCTGACACACTTAATTCTACTGCTGATCTTGACATATCTGGCTTGTACCAAGGTGATGGCTATTGTAGGAAACTGCACATGTGAAAATGAAATGTGAAGAACATTTTGCAGAGAAACATGTGGCTCAAATGTAAACTTTGAGGTAATGTACGTGGTTGCCAGAAGCATTGCGCGTCAACTATCATTTGAAGAAGCGCTATGTGCCTGTACCTGCATCAAGTTCCGCCGTACACTTATTCAATTCAAACGTAAAGGGACTGCTGCAGGACGTCAATGTCACACTTAGAGATGATTGATGTAAATTTCTTGTCTCAAGCCTGCAGTCAGCCAACTGATGCAAACTACTACGTATGTGCTGTAGACCTTTAAGCACTTGTGTAGCATTTTTGCTACATAACTCATTTCTCTACGGCATCGTTAAACAGCTACTAATGTAACTAAGACCTATGCTTACGATACGATTATTCATGTGGAGAGTTCACTGTTTTCTTGGCTTCGTCACTGTTGCTACAAATTTGTGGGGACATCTTGCATTTATGCGCACAGCGATGGCTTTCAGTAATATTGTGCATGACTCGGAAGCTGGTGTCTGGCACTGCCGAATGAGCTTCCAAACTGATGAATTCATTGCTTTACATGACATCGCTCCATCTGAGAAATTTGACATGCATATTTTCCTGCGCTACACTTACAAGAATGGGAGTGCTAGTGCTGCTATCAAGGGTAACTTGGTCGCTGATGTTCCGCAACCACCTACGCTAAATAGAAAAAGGAGCCTGGCCCCAAAGGAAGTTGACCTGGACCCTAAGCTTACCCTCTTTTCCAAAGACTCCTACAACTCTAGGGAGTGGCCTCTTCAGAGCATCATGAAGTTCTCGCTGAACCCTATATCCATAGCAGTACCTGTGTCGTCATTCCATTTGACGATACAGCTCCAGAAGCAGCCTGGGGGGCATACACATGATTACTTTATCACAGCCCTTGGAGGTGGGCCAAACAAGACCTGTCACCTAAATCCCATTGCTGTATCTGAAATGGACAACCTTCACACCACAAGCAGCTTGAATACAGCTGTGTCAGCTACTTTGTCAGCTACAGCTCCTCCGTTGATGGGACTCCAAAGCCAGTCTAGGCACCATCAGGAGACTCAGCCGACAGAGGCCGTGGTAGTAATTTGTCCCCTGTGGAATGTGGACTGGAGAGTGTCAGTGTTAGTCGACAGACACATACAATACTATGCAGCATTAGGGTTTACCAGGTACAGGATGCCTAAGCTGAATCATGGGATGTCAATCAGCCCACAGTGCCTGTGCATACACTTGTTACTGGTCTCTTTTGTAAACAATGTTCTTTTTGTGATTGGGAAAGACATGTGAAGCCATCATTGACCTGTGGATTGAGCATGGCTGTTTGACTCAATGCTCCCCCGTTACAATGACATAAAAATGACATGCAATATCTCTCCCAGGTACATCATATACACACGACCCTCGGATGTTGAAGTACTCTCTGCCCTACCTCACATATCAAAATGGCTAATGCATGGCATGCTCATCCTTATTCGCTGGAGTGCAGTAGGGGAGCATGATGGGTTGCCCTACTGGGATCAACGGGTGGTGTACAACCATGCTGTGCTGGCGCATCTTGGCAGACTTACTTATTTAGCCATGGTCGATATTGACGAATATGTGAGGATATCACATGTGGCCAACTCAACTGATATGACCTGTATGTGAGGATGTCACATGTGGCCACCTCACTGATATGACCTGTATGTGAGGATGTCACATGTGGCCACCTCAACTGATATGACCTGTATGTGAGGATGTCACATGTGGCCACCTCAACTGATATGACTTGTATGTGAGGATGTCACATGTGGCCACCTCCACTGATATGACCTGTATGTGTGTTTGTGTGTGTCTCCTTAAGCGTCCATGTCAAAAGCCTGTTTCCTTACGAATCATGGATGTAAGGATTAGCCTTGACGTTTATCTGCCATTCCTTCTATACAGTAGATATTTGAGATTTGAGATGAAGGCCTTGTTTGGTTTCCTTCTGCAATTCGTCAAGCTGTTTGTGTCCCTATACCTTAGGGCCTATATCCTAGGGCCTCAGAGCAGCTAGTCTCTCCTGGAAGAGTGCTGCCATGAAGTTGCTTCATATCCTTCAGCATGGACATTCCATGCCTTCATTTCCTAGAACTGATGCATCCCTTATCCTGCATTGTACAGCTTATCCCCCTTCAGCCAGGCCTAGCTAATATCTTTCAAATGGTAAGTGCATGTGCCCCCGCCGCAAACAGCAGCAGCCCAGCAGTGAACCTTCAATTGCCTCGTTTCCATGTTGTGGCCAATGACTGGGAAGACAGATTTAGAGCAGAACTTCCGCTGTGGGTGCCCAAGGAGGATGGGAGAGAAGGGGAAGACATTCAAGAACTACATCCCATCACTAAGTAAGGTCAATCTAGAGCACAGGCAGGTCAGTCCCTTTCTTTACAATGGTACCTGATGGGTCCTATCATCCTCGTATCGAATTATGATGCGGATTGAAAGCTGGATCCTGGATGAAAAGGCAGACTGCACCAGATGCATGATGAAATCTTCAAGGCACATGTTAGTAGAGCAGCCCACACCTGTACTTTGCACCATTTGCTGCGCCTCAACTGGAAACTAGCTGACAGTGTGCCAATTCCTGAAGCCCTCCTTCAATCATCCTCTCAAATACTTCTACCTCAATTCTGAGTGCAGGTACACTCTAGTCAATCAAAAGTACTCACCTGCCATCAAATCTATGGTGGTCCCACGTTATATTGGGTTATTTCATATTCACATAGCTTCAACTCTGAAACCATACACCTCAACCGCTGTGAACTCCTCTTGTATGGTCTTGGTGAGTGCCTGCAGCGAACTCCTCTGTTATGGGCCTGGTGAGTGCCTGTCAAAAACAATGCCTGCTTCCCAGCTAAATGAATTAGAGCCAAGGCCATGAGTCTTGCTGTTAAAACCACTCAGTAAAAGCAACTGTTGCCTTATTTCTTATTTACACTTTTGTCTTTCTCCTCTGAACAGGCACATATCCGTAATCTGATGGCTCCACGAGAATCTCTAGACTTGATCAAGAAAAGGTATTACAAAGATGCTGCATGGACATCTGCCATCATGCATGTCTCCAAACTCCATGCAGTATGGAGGGCCAGTTCATGGCTCACTGTTGATCCTCCTCACCAGCAAGAGAGTGAAAGCTCCTTACTCAGTACTGCGGTTGCAAAGGGCCAAGACTCTGCTGACGAGAAGCAAACAAAGATGCAGCTTTCTAGGGCTCAATTGAGGTTTAGGGTGAAGCAGAAAAGGGCAGCTGCTGCAGTAGCTAAAAGAAAGGGCATCCAAGAGAGCGAAATTCTGGTTAGACAAAACATAACAGATGGAAGTGAGGATGCTGCTGCTTATCAGCAGACTGTGTGGCCTATTGAGGAGTGAGGCAGCGGTAGAGGTCTTGAACTAAGTGCAGATCCTCATCTTGGGGAGTCTTGGCACAAATATCAGATGTGGACACTTTTTTCACACATTTTCTGGGGAGTGTGGGTATTAGGAAGAGTATGATACTGCTTTTTTTCATTTGTTTGTCAAACCCAAGAGAACGACCTGAATTTCTTGTCCAGATGGAACTAAACATGATATTGAAATTTGCTGAAGTGTTTGGATATGACTCATCGAGTAGCACACCTGGATTGTTTGGCGCGGTTCCTGTATTATGCTGTATGTATATATTTGTATAAATAGAACTGAATTCTGCTGATATGCCCCTGGCTAAATTCTGCGAGGAGAGGAAACTGATATCTAACTGGCGTTCACATCATCATTTCCCCACCCGCACTCACCAAGTCATGTTAAATCTGTTTTGCATTTTAAAGTTGAAGGTGCTTTGGACAGAAAAATGCCCCAAGATGTGTTGTTAAGCCCATCTTTCTTTCACAGTCCTTTATTGTTTCGTGGTTTCTCATTTACGAGAGTAGAAGTGCTCATGTATGTGAATGTAACAACCTTTAACAAGAGATGAACTTTATAAGAAGAAATAAAGGTCAGAGGTTGTTTCTCAAATGATAATTTGCTCTCCAGGTTCTCGTATCTTTGAACACGTTTGACGGCAGGCAAAATTTAAAAAACTTTGTAAACTTTGTTACAGTCTTGATTAAAAGGAAGCTGGGACAAATCTTCCAAAGTCACGAATTATTAAAGAGTTCGTCTGCCTCGCATTATGACCACAGAAAACCTCGGTTACCCATTCAGGTGCTCTAGCTACAATTCAAAGAGAATGATGCCATGTTCAGAAGGCCTCCTCGGGTTCTGAAAGTGGCATCTTGAGTTGGGCCTAGAAAAAAATCAACACCTTAGAACCTTAGTGCTCTTCAATTGTTTCAGCTTCAGCTCAATAGCATTTTCATGGTATGCCTCCAAGTTGTGAATTTCTTATCCAATTAGCGAGCTATACCTTAGGGCCTCCTACTTACATCATTCATGGCATGTAGAATCTTGGAGAGATGGCAAAGTTGCTCTTACCTGCAAAATGGGTAGACTGCTGTGCTTGCTCATTAGAAGAACTGATATTGTATCACTTCCCAGATCTGGATTCAAACAGTCTACACCAATCTGTATGAACAATTAATGCAGCAATCATACTCCCTTGCAAGAAGGTCAGGTTGAGCCCAAGTGCCATAAATCTAGATCAGGAGAGGACTGCGAATACACTCTTTACTGCTAAGCATCAGGAAGTCGCACAGAAGCTGACAGGCCTTACAATCCACACAAGTGTGACAGGCATTGCTTTGCATTCCCTACAATCAGTTACCTCCATACTGTAGCTGATGGTGGGCACCAACACAGGCACTGTAAATTGACGTCTGGCCACATTGTAAAGTCCTTCATTGTACAGGAGTAGAACTGGCACATCACGTACATGGCTAGCTCCGTCGTTTCTGACTGTCATGATGAGCTTAAACCTGGGGCCTAAACCCTAATCATGAAGAGTAGGGACAAAGGAAACAAGAGGACAAAATGAGCAAATCCGTTGAGCACCTACACTACAAAAGAATCTGAGCCCAACTTTCATACCTAGTTTGCATGGCATTTAGTAATGGAGTCATAAAAATGTCTCTCAATATTACAGCATGCTGCACCAGTGCTGTGGATATATCCAGCTCTACGTAACACATCTTCTGACAATGTAAATGGTCCTACTACATATCAAACTAGTAACTGATATACTTGACATGGATAAAAATAATTTCCAGGTATAACATATTCCGCGTTAGATTTCAAGAAGTCACCTGCACTGCAAGCTGCAGAGACAAATTAGCTGAGGATGTGAAGGCTGCAGCGCCCTGACCATCTGTCAGTACTTTCACGTATGACCTTGCTGTGGTCAGTCGCAGCTTAGCCAAGTCTCTCTGAATAGAAAGTGTGATGAGACCATGATGGGTGCTGAAAGCCAGAGCCAACATGGTTGAGGAAGTACGAATCTAACAACAGCAAGGTACACAACACACACAGACGGCACCACTACCGTTTCAGGTGAGGCATCTTAATCAACACAGGAGACATCAGCAATCCAACACTCATACGTCCCCTACCTGGAAGGTGCGGTGCATATCAGCCGCTTGCTCACGCTCTCTCTGAGTCTGTTCCACATACAATCGTGTCTTCTTGGGTATTTGTAGGGGGATTTCCTGCTCTGGAGGGGGGCCAGCTGGGCCTCCAGAGCTCTCCAAGTTTGCAGTACGAGGTAAGATCTATGTATGCAGTACGAGGTAAGATCTAAGTAAGCATCACGGCTTTATCCACGTTACACACCGTACCCAGGTACAGCATCTTAAATCAAGTAATATCAAGGTGTGAGAGCTCCTTTTGTAGGCACTTAGGCAACATTCATCTTGTTGAATGCAATACTCTGTTGTAAATATTCAAGATATTGCAGAGAAGCATCTTGTTGAAGGACCTCTCAGCACTAAACATTCTCTACACACCTTGATCTCTAGAGCGCCATTCTTGGTGACGATGATCAGAGTGTTATCCTCCCTGCCATATCGCCCGAACCATAAACCAGTGACCGGAGAGGGGACCGAGTGGGTCCATGACAGATGCTTCCCAAAATATATTCTAACTTCACCTTTAGAGGCAGTGATGAAGGAGACTTGCTTCGCACAGACAAAGAATGGTATAAGCAAGGATTCATGATGAATAACGGGGTAGTTCAGTATTTCTGATCCAAGGTGGAAAGACAGAATGCAAGACGTTTTTGAATTTAAATTGACTCCTTGCTTCAAGCCTCCTCTACAGCGCAGAATCGACAGAGCATGATGTAAGAAGACTTTGATGCAATCTTATGAATGTTTGATTCAGCTTGTAGTAAAGGGAGGACGAGCATGTGATGGTCGACCAAGGGGCATTTAACAACATGGATGAAAACATATTACAGACAAGGGGTATTTTGTGCGAAACCGGCGACACGTACCGTTGCCGAGGGCCACAAGAAGGCATTTGCTCATTCGAGCATTTTTTACTTCCAGCCTCTGCAGTTCACAGGAGCAGAGTGGTCGCAGTCCTTAACTTCTCCATTTAAGCTTGGCACACAGAGCCAGGCAGTGGCACCATTTTTAATTCTATGGGGTATTCTACAAGCTGCTAGAGCGCATTACTAGTGCCTTCGACATTAGTCCATTGGTTTCATAGTTATCAACAACATTCACAGTTTGGACCCGTGGAACAGTGTGCTTACTTGCATGCTGATGATGCGGTCTGGCAAGTAAATTGAGTAGGATTTGGGTCCCTCGGGGCGATAGCAGTGCACCGTGTTATTCATGCATCCAACCTAGTACATAGCAGTAAAAATAGTTAAGAAAGATTTCGTCAAGAGATGCTTTCAAATCTTACAGTATGGGAGACACTGCAACGGAGGGTTCACATCAAGTGCTGTTGATTCACAGATAACATGGACTCAGGATTGGTAATATGGAGCTGCAAGATCAGAGGGGGCCTACTGGACATGAATGGAGCTGCAAGACCAGAGGGGGCCTACTGGACATGAATGGAGCTGCAAGATCAGAGGGGGCCTACTGGACATGAATGGAGCTGCAAGATCAGAGGGGGCCTACTGGACATGAATGGAGCTGCAAGATCAGAGGGGGGCTACTGGACATGAATGTGTCCAAAATTGATGTTGTGTGAATATTCCAGAAGGTGGAGGCTGTCAATGACAGCTCTCAATGGTTGACCTCTCACCATAACATCTAGATTCATTCTTGAAAGGCCAACAGCCGGAGACTCCAGCTGGATGATAGACTGACTCACATCGCCATTTCGAATAATGTACATCTGCATGTGTGGGAGTAACCACACTTCTAATATCACTCAATCGCATGGTGGGAGCTTGGCTCCAATTCTAAAAGCATAAAAAATAGCTACGCGGATGATATTTTTACTAGAAATCAATGCAAACAGAAACCCTAAACCCTGAGTGCACCACATACTGAGGTTCTCAGTTCCCTACCCACCTTCCCATCCCTGGCAGCTACGCTGATCTTGTAGGCAACTTCATACTCTCCCTGATAAGAGCAGCAAGGTTCGGATTCTGTAAAATCTGTGGATATACAAATTCACTCAATGGGGCACATTAATTCGTAACTGCCGTGATTTCAAGACTCACATGGATGGCCATGAAGGCAGGTGTCACTCCGAGCCAGATGTTTTTTACAACACCCGTCCCCTGTGGAGATAAAAGGCAACAGGAGTTGCTTGTTGAACCAACACCCCAATGCTCTTCTGGCGTAGTCCCTTCAAATATAATACATATCAACATCCCATATTTTCTCATACTTTCTCATACACAATTCTGAACCTTCCACCATCATATATCAACATCACATGGACTCTCAGGCATTGTACCACAAAGTCACCTGAGGATTCATGACAAGGATGCGGCCACTCTCTGTGCCCACCACCAGGCAGCTCACAGCGTCAGGCTGCAGCAGAAGACTGCTTATTTAAATCCACTCAACAGATCTTAACAAGCACTTGTGAGCTTGTGAAGTAATATGTACAATAAGTAATACTTTTAAAACACCAATAAGCCCCATTTTCATTCAAGGGTACCCTGGTTGAATAGCACATCTTAAAGGGGGCAGCTTGGCAAACTGCATGCTATCCGCCCTCACCTCATCTACCACCATTTTGATCGTATCCATACATGTTATGAAGGTTGTAGCCACCAAGGGCTGCCCCTGCCAGTGCTCAATGTACTCCACCTTCTTGTCAGCATCCCCAATGTTCATCAACTACCTCACAAGAGGCAGGACAAACAAAGCAAATGCGTGAACTCTCAGGCGCAAAGGAGACATGTACCTTGCTTTCACATAGGACAGGGTGCACCATGCGAATATTGCAACCTCCAACCCGGAATTTTGCCGCTTAACAAACAAAATGTACATGAATGCAAGCCTGAGCTTGACATGACAGACTGGCATATAGTGTAATGCCTGAGCTTGACATGACAGACTGGCATATAGTGTAATACCTGAGCTTGACATGACAGACTGGCATATAGTGTAATGCCTGAGCTTGACATGACACACTGGTTTAAAGTGTAATGCCTTATCAACCTGAAGAGATCTAGAAGTGAGCAATACGCCTGTGTCCTGCAGGTTAGTTAGCTCTGCCACCACATCCCCGACGACCATTTCCCTGGCCATGGCCTTGTGCCTGACAGCATGAAGGTGAGGAGTATTCACACATATCACTGTCATGACAGATATCTTTGTGCAGTGAGAGCACTCAGAAACACATTTGTCTTCTAATATAACGACAAAAGACAGCTTAAAGAAAGAAGTGACGGTTTACGATGCTAGACTGGTAGCAGGGTCCTAGTTCCATCCTACCACTATACTCTGTATAGATACACTAACGTACCTGAGCCTGAGATGACTAAACTTAAACAATTTAAAGCTTTTAAAAACCATTTATTCAAAAGTTTATAACAAATGGCAAAACACTCTCATTATTTCGCCATCATCGGTACCTCTAATTAAAAGCACAGCCAAGACGCAGGATTGGAAGGCTGGACAAATATGCCTTTCACATGCATACATGACTTATAGCACAGGTGATGCTTTCAGTTGCAACCACTTGGACTCACCACAGGTCTTGCTCCTCAGTGTTGACATCCTCAGGGGGCAACGTAAACTGCGCATGCACAGAGGATTCTTTACACCCAAGATGCTTTTATCTAAATTCTTCATGAGCTTAATGTGCATAATTATGGCTCAAGCCTGCAAGCAAGTAGGAGAGATGCATCAAAGGAGATGCACTAGGATGAAGCTTTAGGAAATTCCAAAAGAGGCATATTCTTTGAGAAAGCAAAAAGACATCTTGTTGCCTACGTGTCTGGGTTAAGCAAAGGTGTCATCACCTTGTAATAAGGTCTTAGATTGCGGTATATATATATGTGGGCCCCCGAGGCCACTGCCAAGGAGGGCAGTCTTGGTGCTGTGAGCTCCGAAACAAAGCTTGCTATAGCTACCGGAGCATCTAGAAGGGCATGGTCTGCAGCCTTCTGAGTGCCCTTCCAAACCTGCAGTACACAATGGAGTTCAAAGTTAATGCATTCACAAATGTATGCAGGGGAATTAACAACTATCAAGGAAAGATATACTCACCTTAAGCTTTCGATCCTGATCAGCAACCACAAGTCTGAAGTCACCATCTCCTAAAAGATCACAAGTGCAAATGCATGAGGTGTAGGCTGAGATGCCTGCTACAGGGTCATTCCAGGCATCCAACCACAGAGGTTTACTTCGAGTATTGACACTAGAACCTCTGTCGATCATGGAACTGCTTGTAGTGGTTGCGATAAGAGAACTGCCAACAATCCTGGAAGTAGGTGTTTGAAGGAGCATAGAACGCTCATTTCTATACTACATCGACAGTGATGTAACTGACATCCATCAACAAAAATAGTTTAAATAAGAGCATGATATTACCGCTTTATGGATTCATTGTATTGCAACTTCGAGATATCTGTCGGGCTGTTTAACTCTTCAGGAAGTCCTGCCATGCGCCTAATTGACTCGGTATGTTCCCAAAGACCTCTAGCCTGAAGGTCACTGTTTGGATCCGTCATAACGTGCCCTCCTGCAGTGCTTAGATTACCTTTCAAGCTATGCGATTCCTGCCTTTGCGTGAAAACGGCATGAGATATACGCTCATCAAGTGCTCTCTCCCCCTTTTTCATGCGTTGCCCACATAATACCGGTGCACGAAAAAGAGGTTTTCAAAAGTCCGGAGTTCGTACGGCAAGTATTGTGGATGTTTAAGTAAGGATGTTACAAAAAGGATATTAAGGGTCCTCTGCGGACACATATCAGTTCAATGTACTTGTAAGTTTCCATGAGACATTACACACAGTGGTGTTATAGCAGCTGTTCAGCTGTAGACATAATTCAATAATTGTTCATCACATTGATGTATTCTGCAGTGGTAAAAGGTACACAAAAGGAGCATTCTAGACGTACATATATTGGCATAAAAGAGCAAAAGTCTGATCATCTAGATTGTGAGATGCAAGCTGCACAGTTACAATAGTGTGCCGAACTGACAGGCCATGTTGCAATAACTCTCTCCATCAGCACATGAAAATTACCATACCAGACACATAACTGATATCATTTCTAGTTTCGGCATAGGCAAGGAGCAAGGTGGACCATGAGCAGTGTAGATGTTCACTGATGAGCACCAAAGTTTGTCCTGTTGGGGTGCTGTTGGTACTTATCAGACATGTCCTCCATGGTCTAGATGCCAAAGAGGAATTACACATAGGGATGAGCAGAAGGCGGCAATTCTGAAGCTTGATCATTTTAAATAGTCACACTTCTGAATTACAGGCGCAAGTACGAGGCCTTCATTTGCCAGGTCTAGATGCCTTTTAAACCTCTAACACTGGTCTTCAAAAATGGCTAAATAAATAAGCTACATCAGCTTACTGAACATAATGACATTAAGATTGTCATAGCTCTTATATCTTGATGCTATCATCACCATACTGAAGGCACAGTCCCAAGATGTGCCATAATACAGTCCCTACAGAGATGATGATGGTACCTCCTGACATCACATCTTTACAAGATAGTGTCCCCAGTGTTCCAGCATTGGGCCCCTTAGAACTCCAATTGCAGGTGTTGAAGTAATTTCCATTTCACTGCTATTCTTGTAACTTCTTCATTATGACTATCAATAAAAACATCAAAACTTCACGCAGGCTGCAGAAGAGGAAGCAGAGGCAATTACGCCGCTGGCGGGTACTAGCAGCGGAAAGCGGTGACACACGAGCAGATCAGGCTATACAGGTAGTTAAGGTAAATCGATTAACACTTGAGTGTATTTGATTATTTGCTTAGATGATGAGCTCATCCATATTTTCTGGGGCCAACCAGGGTAGGTGTAGTTTCTATTACCAACCAGGGGAGGTGTAGTTTCTATTACCAACCAGCAGGGGAGGTGTAGTTTCTATTACCAACCAGCAGGGGAGGTGTAGTTTCTATTACCAACCAGGGGAGGTGTAGTTTCTATTACCAACCAGGGGAGGTGTAGTTTCTATTACCAACC
>BEGY01000003.1:244516-353215 GCA_002335675.1 Chlamydomonas eustigma | reverse complement strand
GGTGTAGTTTCTATTACCAACCAGGGGAGGTGTAGTTTCTATTACCAACCAGGGGAGGTGTAGTTTCTATTACCAACCAGGGGAGGTGTAGTTTCTATTACCAACCAGGGTAGGTGTAGTGTCTATTACCAACCAGGGGAGGTGTAGTTTCTATTACCAACCAGGGGAGGTGTAGTTTCTATTGCCAACCAGGGGAGGTGTAGTTTCTATTACCAACCAGGGTAGGTGTAGTTTCTATTACCAACCAGCCGGGTAGGTGTAGTTTCTATTACCAACCAGCCGGGTAGGTGTAGTTTCTATTACCAACCAGCCGGGTAGGTGTAGTTTCTATTGCCAACAACTGTGATATCAAAGCAGAAGAGCATGTAGATGTGAAGAAGAACAAGAGGACTCTTGCTGCAAGGAGGATGAGAGCTGATGAGGCAGCTACAGCATCAAAGGCTTCCAATGGGTTAGTAACTGATGTATCAGAAAAGGTGAGATGACGCTGTGGGAGATATTGCAATCAGTGTTTGGGAACTAGTCATCCAGCAATATCTTATATGTAGGATGTGGGAGATATTGCAATCAGTGTTTGGGAACTAGTCATCCAGCAATATCTTATATGTAGGATGTGGGAGATACAGGGAAGAATGGCAGGAGCAAGAGGCAGAGACCACCTGCTGATGGGGCATCAGCCACAAAAATAAGGTAAGAGGTTCATGATTAAAAACAACCTATGTCATTTCGCAAATGATATAATGCCTTAAGTTGTGTCGTCCTTTCACGTTTATTCAGAACTCTGTCTCTGCTGGGTTGGAAGATGAGAGGTATGCTGCTAGGTATTTGTCTCAAGGCATTAAAAGAGGCTTGGTGTAAAATGCATGGCTATGACAAAAAGGGGCTGGTAAGGCATTAATCGTTTAAAGGAGCATGAAATGGTTGACATTATACATGATCTTCAATACATCTCTTCCAAGGAGGCAGGCTGCTATGTAGGGCCTAGTGATTATGAAATTTAAAAAAGACAGCTGCTCTTTATTTTGTAACGCATTCATTATTTCTGCACGTATTTTATAAGCCAAGGTCAAATAAGGAGTCCTCGTTATTTTCTGAACATCTTCCAAAAAACTTATTTCACCTAATTTCACCCTTAAACGCACCTTATAATAGTAACACCATTATTAGGACCTAGTTGTTTTACCCTTATTATGACAGTACCTTATAAGATGTGTGAGCAGCCTTCCAAAACAATGCCTCATATTATCCCCTTGATGTCTCTCAATTTCTTTATGACCCCTTATTGTCATGATTTGAAGGGCTCTCAAGGGTTATTATTTCTTCACAGTGTCTGTATTAGTATCAGAGTTGTAGTTATTTGCTACTGAGTAGAAAAATGCTCTTCCGGATAACCTACAGATGCACTATAATATGGTCATGTTTGGTGCAACTCATATTTTGACGATGTTTTGAGTGAGGTACTTTGGGGTTACAACATGAAGCAGAAACGTGTACCTGTCACAACATATGACTGAATTGACGTATGACTGAACTTTGTGAGACGTTTGTGAGTGTGTGAGGTACGGGCGTACCTCACCTTTCTGATCGTTCGTACATCTGGTTACTTAAAGGACAGGAGAAGGCATTCTGCCTTCTTTTTAAACTTACCTTTCTTTGTAATACTGCTCTTAGTCTTAATCTTAACTTAGCCCTTAATCTTAGACTTAGTACTCACCCTCCTTTAGTTCGGGTATCGGGTATCGGGTCTCCTGCTTCAGTCGATCTATCGATCAACGACTGTGGGCAACTTGGCTATTAAGATATAGATCGGGTCAGCTCAAAGGTCACTAATTGTCAAAAGCCCTCCACAGACAGGTTAGTCTGCAGTCAGGTGGCAAGTTGCACTCCTAGAAGCAAAGCTAGAAGTGTAGAACCCCAGCAACCTTGACAGGCGAATCCGGTTGCCTGATCTAAATCCCCACCCTTTAAGTTGAAAAGTAGATTCCCTACTTATGCTTTATAAGCATAGAATTGTAAATTCTGATGTCTGTCAATACTCACTGTATCTCTGTTACAGATGTCCGATTATGGATACACCAACATCAACAGCCTCCAAAAGGCTGAGAAGAAGCGGAGGTTTATCACCGAAGCTAACATCCGCAAGCAACAAGCTGCTCTCCTCAACGAGGAGAGAAGCGCTTTGTCCGCTTACGAACTTGAAGTGCGTGAGGGACGCATGCAACCCAGCAATCCACTTTTTCAAGTGGATAAAAGTAGTCTAGTTAGGTGGTTCAAGGGGACATATCTTAAGAACTTCAAAAGACAGATAGTCAAGGACAGGAAACAGGATCGTTGAGACCAACGCAGAGCAGGAGATGCACAACGCGATAATGAGGTAATCAACCAGGTTGCAAATCACTGAGTTCTTTAGCAAAACAACCTAGTTGCTGCTCAAGCATTAATGCATGTATGGATGCTACATCACTGTCAACCATCAAGGGATGATGAGCACAAATGGTCCAGCCCTCAGGTGCCTTAAAGACTTTCTGACTGTCCATAGGGTCCTTGTCACCATGAGGGACATGAGTTTCAATGCTCCACCCGGGTGAACCTAGTCCTGTGGGAGTAGCGCCTAAAGGAAACAAGGGTTTTGGTACAGAACTCAAATCAGCGTCGGGTTCATTGTTCAGCTCTTGAAACAAAACATCACTATTCACTGAAGGCAAATATGCATAACTGTGATGCAAGGCAATTGAGTGTAAAGCAGCAGTGATGTTGTTGGTAGGCAGTACAGGTACATGAGTGTTACATGCCACCTCTGGAATGGGTGACGACAAGCAGCATGGAAATGCTGCGAGGCTTAGAAGAATTAATAAAGCAAATGAAGCTAGCTAAGTTAAAGCGCAAGCAGGGGATTCTTGGAGAATACCTCATCAATTTACAATTGTACAAAATAGATGAACGTACGTTGCTAGCAGCAAAGGCAATCTGATCAGCAACAAGCCTAACAGTCAACCTCTTAGCTAACAAGCGTAAACGCAAGACACCTAATTGTCTATGTCTAAAGGCAGGCGCTAGCAGGGTATACCTACTAACATCTACACTACAATAACGCTTGTAACCCTGTTGCGCCCACCTTCACTGTTCCATAGGTGTGGCAGAGCTCTTGCTGGTAGGCAGCACAGAAGCCTTTGCCTGTTTAGAACTGCCTGGGCGAGCAGCAAGGTGTGAGGGAGCAGCTGCTGCAGAGGCAGGATCCCTGATTGGTGGGGTGGGCGAGGGAATAATGGCCAGCAGTCCCACCATATTCCTGGCCATAGGGTCAAAGGTGTTGGCCACCCATTTCTTTAGACGATTGGCATTGCATCAGGGTCATGAGCTTGCATTAGTGCATTCTCATGCTGCACCTCCCACTGTACCCAGAAGGTGGTGAGGGCAACTTTTGGAGGTACTGAAGTATCCTTAATCACATGCTGCAAGTATGCAGCCTGGTCCTCAGCATTCCATATTCAGTAGGTTGATTCATGGAATCCCTAAAGATAAAGCCTTTACTTGGTCCTCCTCTGGGCAACTGATTGCCATCAGACTCAAGGTTAGGGAGAGGATTAGGGGCTACTTGAGCTTGCCTATTGTCCCTACGATCACCCTTAAGTAAAATAGAAAAGTGATCTTCAGGAGTATGTCTTGGCTGTGAAGAATTAAGGATAGTATCACTTAAATGCAAGTCTTTAAGTAACAGAGAGGATGCTTGAGAGTGTGCATCAATTATGTTGCAACCATAATGAGACACCCGTGGGACATGAGGCAGTGACTTCACAGCCTTTGCTTGGAGCAGTGACCTCACAGCCTTTGCTTGTACCCATGGGGCAATATGAGGTGCAGTGATTACCTCATTATCGCATTGTGCATCTCCGGCTGTGCGTTGGTCTCGACGATCCTGTTTCCTGTCCTTGACCATCTGTCTTTTGAAGTTCCTAAGATATGTCCCCTTGAACCACCTAACTAGACTACTTTTATCCACTTGAAAAATAGTAGTGAGGCAGCATGCCTCATAACCTAGTTCTAGCGCAGCGTTACACCAGTGCAGTGTTAGACCGTGACATACCTAATATGTTGTGACTTCCTACAATACATTAATGAGAATGTCTCGTCATGAGCCTACATTCAATCATCCAACACCTGACAGAAAGCTTAATATCATATTTTAAAAACATTTTGAGCAGGGACGAGACAGCAGCCGACTCCTCATTGCAAGCATCACAATCAATATGACAGTAAGGGTACACCATGCCAAATTTAGTATTGAACAAACAATTTATTATCGTATTAATTTCACTGACAATGATGAATGAAAATAATCAACAGGGACTTTGATTTTAATGATTCCATTGAAATGGACCTTTGGTCTCTTCAAGAGAGTAACTTCAGCGTTTACATGCCATTGTTCCTAGCAAAATTGCAACAGCCCATAACTTTGCACAAAAATTGTTACCATGCACATGAAGTACATGAAGGGCATCAATATCGAAATGAGCTTGTACAATGTTTTATCTCTCAGCTTATTCAACGCAGTTCAAGATGACACAGATTCAGATTTCAATAACAATGGATTCACACTCCCAGATTCCTGCCTCCCATTGTTTCTTAGACGCCACAGACAATATCCCCTGCAAAGTCATGCGTGTCACAGATGAAAAAGGATTTCAGGAGAATTTTTCCTTTATATGGAATCAGCGCCCTGCTGCTTACGCAGAACTCACTGCTGCTAAACAACATCTTCACACATGCAGTCAGACAGCCATATGTCGCCACTCCTCTAATACATAGAGTGGTGATGATGATGAAGGTAAGCCGGACTCAGCCAAATTCAGGAGGGCTAGAACTAGCAGCTATTTGTCACTCATGACGAGTAGCCTCCCTGCTTGGTGCTCCCTTGCTGCTCCTTGCCAAGGGCTGGACTGGTCAAAGCTAGTTGCACGCCATCCACTTTCAGGTCTGGATCCTTATCTATGATATCTAGGTATGTATCTATATAAGCATTATCTAGACATCTCTCTAAAGTAATTCAGATATATCTAAGGCCTTATCTGTGTGTATCTAGATATGGGTATAGTTTTCAGCGGATCCGCTGGAGTAGTAGATGGTGATCTGGATCTCAGCGCAAGGTATGAAGGATGGGAATGTGAGGAAAGAGCGGACATTCTCCTACTAAACGAAGGAGACACAGAAGAGGTGGAGGCCAGTGCACCACCTCCCCTCATAGAAATACGACTGCCAGCAGGCATCACTGCACCAGCAGCAGGCGACAGTTGGCGCTGAGGTGGTGGAGAAGGTGTTAACCCTATTGAGACACCAACGTATGGGTTGCTAGGGTCAGTACCGCTGCTGCCAAAGTTGAAAGGCATGTAAAAAGAATCTGACTCATGGTCACACCATGCTCCTTTACCACCTCCTAGCATCCCGTCTGTTGCTGGCATATACTTGAGCTGAGAGTGTTCCTCATGCCCTGCTGTAAGTAAGCCGACCTTCCCCAAAGACCTGGATGCAACAGCTACACGACAAGGTGAGGCTCCGACCTGAGCGCTCTTGTCCCAAATGCCAGCGTCATCGCAGGTGTCCACATCATCAACTACAGCTATGGCAGGTAGAGCAAGGTGAGGGTAGTTAGCTGTGGAGGTGTGCAAGTTTTCTGTCACAGCATCGGTAATGAGCTCATCAGCACCAGCAGATTCCAGAACACCCACATAGTCAGCTGCTATGTATTTTGATGTTGCCCCCTTTAAGCTGCTGCTTGCAGAGTTAGGACTACTGCTAGGGGAGGATGGGTGACTGTTCCTAGTAACAGCTGCACTGGACTTCCGCTGCAAGATACTCCCAGCAGAAGATATCAGCCCCTGACGCACATTCCCCGGGTCAGCTGTGGTCACTACAATGCTAGATCCAGTAGATCTGAAGAGACCACTGAGCTGTGAAGCTGCTTGAGTGCTGCGGCTCCTTCTCACGCTGAAAGTGGGGGACTGATCTAGCTTTACGTTCGTAATGCTGGGCTTGGTTATTGTGGAAGGGCGGGCTGAGGCGTAGATTTTCGTCATTGTGAATTCGACTTGAAGGACTGTTAGGTTCCCCAGTGACAATGACAGGACGAGGCAGCAAATCCTTTGACAGCCCAGAGGCCCTGAATGTCCCTGAAGGAGATCTGTGGATACCTAAAATCTTGGACTTCTCAATTACTGATCGAGCAGTGTTGTTGCTCTGTAATCGTGAGCTGGTCTCGGAGTAAGAGGAGCGCTGCGTGCCCATTGCCTGAAAGTATTGTGAGGCATTGTCTGCAGTAAGAGCTCCAGACTGAACCTGTCTGATAGAAGCACTGTTATTAAATCCACCCAAGAAGCTTCTAGTAGAACTCAGCAGTGTGCTGCAGTACACACCACCACCATTGACAGCGACACCATTACTACTTTCAGTGATGCCTGAATTTAACATGCTTTTTTGAAGTGCACTACTGGACGACGAGGAGAAGCTTTGCAGATGGATACCACCTTCTGATTTGGGATGAAAAAACGCAGAGCAGTTGCGACGAATCACGCGGGTATGCTGACTGCTCCTGCCGCTGATGGGACATGCCTTCCTGCCCTTCAGTTGACTGGTGGACACGGGAGAGGACTGCAAGGACAGGTTTCCAAGGACCCCTAACAAACGACCCTCTCCCACTGTTGAGACTTGATGAAAGCTACTTGACCTGCTAAGCAGGGTGAGATTGTTAGAATTTGTACTGGTAGAGGCAGCTATTACTGGCTGTGGCGGCGGTGATGACAGTCCGTGAGAAGTTGCGGGGCGGCCTTTCAGCTGCTGCAGAAGAAGCAGAGACCCTGTAACTGACTTGTTACTCCTGACAGGACTGAAACTTCCTGAGTGTTGATCAAGCGAGCTGGTCTCATCAACGCACATGCTCACAATACTACTCCCCGAGTGTGGTGGAGATGTCAAATTATTTCTTGGCACATGGGATGCAGGTTGCGATTCATGATACACTGCAGTAGAAGCAGCGGCATTCACATGCTTCTCCAGTGATAGCCCATGACGACGATCATCACTGGACATACGATGGAACAAGGTGGTCCCTTTCACTTTGACATTAGCACTTCTCTCATCTGAACAATCAACAACAAGGGGGGATCCAGGAGTTGACGCAAATCCAAATCTTGGAGAGGCTCTCCCAGATGCACTGAATGTTCCTGCCTTAATGGCGTGTCTCTGGCTCTGTTGCATCATATTTGCATGAGTGAGTGGATAAATAGGTCATTGTAGTAAACTCATGAGCCACGGAGTGAGAACCCTTGAATCAAGCAGTTTTTCAGTACTGATATAATGTGTATGAGTGCTCGTAGTAAGAGAGGAAGCAAGAGGGTAGGTATGGTAGGGTAGGAGTACTAAGGCAGATCACAATAATGTTTAAGCGCTCCAGCATACTAAATGTGAGCTCTGCTGCATTATTACACAACTTTGTGTAAACTGTACTGGATTCCTCATTCAGGCCTGACCAGTTGGTGGGCGGAGTAGAAGGTACGAAATAAAATAAACTCACCGTGGTAGCAATTTGGCGCCTCGTGAGCACTTTGATTCGATACATTTGGATAATTTCAGACAAATGAGTTAAGCCAATCTGCAAGATACCGTAGATACCGTCACAGGCTCAGACTAGTAAAACATTTTGGTCAATTAATAAGTAATAAAAAGGTAGTTGATGACTAATGATAATACTTAGTAAAACTAGTCATAAAAATGATTAGGGCATGACTACCATGACACATTTCATGGACATCCGCCATAGACTACGTAATAAATCAGCTGCTAGAGCTAGCACAGACGCAGAAAGCTCATTTAATACATTTAAGAAAGCAGTGCAGTGAACAAAGGCTGAGTGACTAAGGCTGAAAAGCAAAAAATTATGCTGATGATGTAGCTTAC
This sequence comes from Chlamydomonas eustigma, assembly GCA_002335675.1. Classification (NCBI taxonomy): domain Eukaryota; kingdom Viridiplantae; phylum Chlorophyta; class Chlorophyceae; order Chlamydomonadales; family Chlamydomonadaceae; genus Chlamydomonas; species Chlamydomonas eustigma. The sequence goes on along the minus strand of BEGY01000003.1, from coordinate 345,268 downwards.
CATTCCCGCGGGAGCCTCCAAGGTCATCTGTGGGGAAGCATTCCCTTGAATCTCTTTACTGAAATATGCAGCTTCACTCTCAGAAATGCCTTCTGGCAGCTTTGTTCCAAATCAGGCAAACTCGCCCTGGCTATTGACTTCGCCATAAAGAGCTGGAATTCATAACTGCAGGTTTTGAGAGAAGTTGCGACCAGAATGATCAAAAGATGATTATGGTCCAGCGTGCAAGTAGTGCAAGTGAATTCATGCAAACGTAGGTACAGAGCAGTAGTAGTGTTCGAGATGACATGACATGACTTAACATACTTAACATTCATTATAACTATACTCTAGTAGTACTCACTGGTCAATCACTGCATACCTGTTTATGTCAGCCGTTAACAGGGCTCTCCGTAACTCACTCATGCTACAGTAGCAGCAGTGCAAAAGGTACTATTTCAGTCTAAGTAAATTGCTTTAACAGATACACAGCTTAAACAATCACGAGTTAAATAAGTAACGCTGCAATAATAATAGCCTTATTCGTCATTATGGGCTTCTTTGAAGTTGTAAGACACCACGTACTTATACTCTTTCCTTCCCAAGCATGCATCAGATATGGCCTTAAATGTCGCTATATCGATGCAGCCTGCACATGTGGTGTAAGAAGATAGGTATTGCACGAAATTCGACAAACAGGCGATTGATGAATTGCCTTACTTCGTCCTTCGCTGTCTTCCAAGATAAAGGACCATGCTTCTTCAATTTCCTGCCTCTCTGCAGCTGATAGATTTGCAATCTCTGGGCTGAGGAGCTCTTCATCTTCATAGTCAGACACTTCGGACTGAGACATGCTTTAAGTAAAGCAGAGTGCATTATTTTTTCCTCAGTCTATTCAAGGAAATCGAGTGCAATTTTAGGGATTGTAGCTCTAACGTGTGAGTATACTTCGACACTGAGCATTTATCTTTTCAGTTGCAGTAAGAAGACAGAAATAACATAACAACAATGAAAACATTTTGAATGGTGAAAGACACTGAGAATTTCTTCCTGAACTAATACATAGAGTGTGGATTCATTGAGTGTGCATTCACACTTTCTACGACGGTTTGTAATGAACATGGGCATGCGCAAAAAATGACACGCGTTTCACTCTTCCTGATCTCCTCCTCCTTCGATCCCAAGCGGACCATCTTGTGGATGCATGGCTGATTAATTCGCAAGAGTTCGACTTCTGGATTTCATGGGCCGAGACTCGTGCATGGCGCCGGTGTGGCGATTCGGTTCAGTCGGTACGGCTTTGACACTCTTTGGCGCAAGCTCGCTATACTGTTTACGCCGTCAGAGAGACGCGACTTGCTGTACGGAAGCTTCAGGAAAAATCCGTACATATGGCAAGCCCAAGTTTATGAATGAATGATGTTTGCTGAATTGTTGTATGTATAAACGTATATTGATTGTACAAATGTCTGAAATGAAAGCATGTAGTCCTGGGCGTGGAAAGGGTAAGTGTGAAATGTAAATTTGACTGTAGTATGTTGAAAATGAAACGACGAGTTTCTAATTGTCTTTATTTATCAGGGGTCGCATGTGTGACACGAACTAAATATAGTCACATATGTCTCGCATAGCTTTGCTATATTTAGTTCGCTTCAAATATGCGACCCCTGATAAATAAAGACAATTAGAAACTCGACGAGGCTACTTCGGAGAATATGATATAGTACAAATTCCGAAGTAGCCTGTTGAGTTATGTCCAAGTATGTCTCACATATGTCTCGCTTAGCTTAGAGTTATTATGAGCCGCATGCATTTACGACATACTAGTATACATATAATACATAATACATAATAGCAGTCCAAGTGTCATGAGGATGGCGTACTATGCTAGTTACATAATGATCTTGTATGCCTTAAGCCTTGATTGTTGGTGGTTTCAAGCCCAATGTTCATGCACCATGAACCCTTAAAAATGTAAACATGTTGGAAATGTTAAGTTTATGGCAGTAAGGCGCTATGCCTGTTCTTTTTGTACTGTCACCAGGGTTTTAGGGTTTACCCCTTCGATGGGTATTTCTAAGATTCCTGTAGCGTAGCCGTGTCTTACGCAAGCTATTGACACGGACTACTGTCATTGCTACAGATCACAGGAAACGTGGGAGTGCCCATGCTTAGAGCCATCCCTGTTCAGCAAGGCACAGACAATTCCACATCCATCTACACTAGTCTGCATCCATTCACACTATTACCCGCCACATGCATGTATGATGTATGCAATACAGTAATGAGCATAGGAACGTCGTTCTGTTTATACGTCTCTGAGAACAGTAGCACGACCTCAGAAAACCGTTGTTCTCAGAAAAGAAATGAATACACTACTGTTGTCAAGACTCAAGGCACTCATGTCAAGCACAGAGTATCATCATACTCATGCTGCATTGCACATTTAACACAATTTGACTCCAGAAATGTAGAGCTGATATGATGTCATCTCTACAAGTGCAATCTCGGCTCATCATGTCCTGCTAGACATTCACGAGGCATCGGAATTCAAACGCAGCCATGATTGACAGTACTTAAGCGAATCCGAAAAAGTAAATGTCTATGACATATCGACGGGTGAGTAGTATGCTATATCGCTACATCGCTGGGCATGCGCAACTAGCATAGTACGCCGTCCTCATGACACTTGGACTGCTATTATGTATACTAGTATGTCGTTAATGTCGTTAATACATGCGGCTCATAAAAACTCTAAGCTATGCGAGACATATGCGAGTCATTTCATTTTCAACATACTACAGTCAAATTTACATTTCACATTTGGCATAAGTGTTATATAAAGAGTANAAGTGTCTCGTGTACGGATTTTTCCTCGAGCTGCCGTACAGCAAGTCGCGTCTCTCTGACGGCGTAAAAAATGGCACGTGTTTCACTCTTCTCGATCTCCTTTTCCTTCGATCTGAAGCGGACCATCTTTAGGATGCGTGGCTGATCAATTCGCAAGACCTCTCCCTCTGTGTTTCACGGGTCGAGACTCATGCATGGCGCCGACATGGCGATTCGGTTGAGTCGGTTCACTAATTACACTCTTTGGCGCCAACCCACTATATTATAAGGCATAATGAACTTGTATGCCTCATTCGTGGATGTATTGATTGTTGGTGGTTTCATGCCCTAGGTTCATGCACCATGAACCCTTAAAAATTGTTGGAAACGTGGGATTGCCCGCCATGCTTAGAGCCATCCCTGTTCAGCAAGGCACAGTAGACAAATCCCACATCCGTCTATACTTAGTCTGCATCCATGCACGCTACCACGCGTACATGAGAATTGTCAAATGCAAAACTCTATGCCAAGCTCATGCATCATACCTAGTATGTTGCATTCCCTTGATGTGTGATGTGACTTTGTCTTTCAAGTGAAATCACACATGCAGATAAGCGTGCATGTATGCATCACATTAATGAGCATAAGCACGTGCTGATTCATACGTTTCTGAGAACAGTAGCACAGCCTCAGAAGACTATTGTTCTCAGAAAACAAATGAATACACTACTGCTGTCAAGGCACTCATGTCAAGCACAGAGTATCATCATACTTTTTCTCACAACGCATTGCACATTTAGCTCAATATCACTCCAGAAATGTAGAGCTGATATGATGTCAACTCTACAAGTGCAATCTCGGCTCATACTGTCCTGCTCGACATTCATGTTGCATCAAATTTCGGACGCAGCCATAAGCGACAGTATTAACGCGAATCCGAAAAAGTAAATGTCAATGACGCTGGGCATGCGCAAAAAAAGTCCAGCATTTCACTCTTCCCGATCACAGCGGACCATCTTTTGGATGCGTAGCTGATCGATTCGCCAGACGTCGCCCTCTGACTTTCACGGGCCCAGACTCATGGATGACGTCGATATGGCGATTCGGTTTGAGTTTGTTGAAAACTTTCACTCTTTGGTGTAGGCCCGCTACATAACGGTGAGGCAGAGTTCTTCTGTCCTCTACGTCCTTATTATTATTATTATTATAAGGCATAACCATGATGACGGATTTAATTTTTCTCTCATCAGCAGCCAGATGTGCAAATCAGATGAGTCATAAGCATTTACAGTGAGAGCTAGAAGACCTGCTACACTAGATCTTTAAATACATCTTGGCCATTGTAGAATAATGGTACGTCAAGTAATGTCCTCTGTCACTCTTATTCCTACTGGGCAAGTTTCATACGCGGATGCTGAAATCATTCATGAGCCTGAACATACAAATAACAAGCGCTGGTACTGAGATTAGAAAGAGTTTTTTGTATACTTGACAGCACTAGGTACATGTTAGGTTTTCCGCAAGCTAATGTTGGTACTACATCAATAACCAATCACTCATATCGTCCTTTTGTTTCATCCATGTCATTCACATAATTATGAATTCGCCCAATCTTTCTCATCTCCTCAATGCTCTAGCCTGAGCATGTCCATTACATTTGATGATGTTTGATAATAAGTTAAACAATTTTCAATGGTTCATAAAGAAGATTCATCAGCAATAACTATCAAGCAATATTGCAAACATCAACCAGGAAAACAAAAAGAGTATATTTTGACAGCAGGCTAAACAGCAGTCTGTTCACGGCTCTTGAGGATCAAGTTGATGAGACTCCCTCAATTATAATCTTCCTCCTCAGGTTGCACAAACAGGGCCGCTTGGGGAGCCAAACCAGCCTCAAAAAGGGTGATTCCAGCTTCAGCACCCTCGTTGTTAAATGTTCTCTTAGGGTAGCTGCTCACTAAGTTATACCTGAAGGCGGTTACGGATGGGAAAGAGATAACTCAGACAAGACATCATTTATGAACTACACGTACTTAGGCGTGTACAATCCGACATTCACCATCTCATCCCTTCTGCTTCGGCACTCTCTGCATCATGTAATATGCCCGCTGGCTATTCAGACAATTGCCTACTGCTTAATATTTTATGTAACCAAATATGCATAACTATGTAGCAAGGAGGCCAACGTCCTATATTGAAGTGATGGGCCTTCAGAACATTATGAGTGCAGTTCTCACCTCAGGTAAGTAGTTGAGTCTAGAGAGTCAACGAAATCAAACAGAAGCCTCAACGAGTCCGAAGCAAAAAACCTGCGTTGCACACTCCCTCCATCAGGCAACCGCAATCGCACAAGTGCTGTTGCAGCAGCATCATTCCCAGCAGGAGCAGGAGAGGTGGGGAAGGTGGAGCTTGGTCCTTGCTGAGTCAGCAAGCCATCTGTCGCAGAAGGCTCTGGTGGTAGAGCTGCCCTCTTTGTCTCTCGACGGAAGTTCACGGCTGCATCATGCTCCTCTTTCCGTCTTTGCACAGCCTCAACGGCAGCCCTGTGCGAAATAAATGTAATTATTTTAGGAACACATAACTTTGCCCAGCTCAGTCTTTTGAGAAGATCAAATTAACATATAACATAACAATACACCCTAACAGCGGCTATCAGCACAAGTATCCAGAAGCGTTATCAGAGAAGGAGCAAGCAACTGAAGGCCTGTCTGTCCCAATTTGTCAACCAGAACGTAAAAGCATTCAGAGCAAACAAGGATGCATCCTATGCTTCCTAGGATTATCCCTGACATGCATTTTCCCTTCAGTCCCTTCAAGATTTCCTCATTCTCTCACAGCGTTAAGCTTACCTTGCCTCACTCTCTGCCTTCTCCTGCTCTCTCCTCTGCTGTTCAATTGCTTTCTCTGCCTCAACCCTGTGCATCTCCCTCTCCCGATCAGAAGCAAGAGCTGCCTCATATTCAGCATTCTGCTCCTCTCGCAGCAGACGAGCATACTCCTGACAGCGGTACAGGGCTTTCAAATATTTCCTATTTACAAATATTGTTAACCCTAAACACAAAGAGCTAACAGAGGATGTTTCTACTTAGGATGTACAGCTTCATCCTACTCAAGTGAAGTCCAGCCAACCTCTCACTAGGGACAAGAACCATCAAAATTGTTACCATTACAAACAAGTGTCTGATATTTAACTCACCCTCTCCTGAATCTCTGCTCTCTGTACAACAAGCATCGCACCGTATCGCTCAACAGCTTGCGCCAGTTGTGCCACAAGCTCTTCTAATCCCACCTTTCCCTGAGCAAAGGCCAAGAAACAGGTGCCGTACTCTTCTTGTGTAAGTACATCAACTTTACTATGGAGCTAGTATTCAGTGATACTATGCACAAAGTTGTGCATTGCTTTTGCAAAAAGTATGGTGAACAAGGCATAGCTTTATCTGAATCATGCCTGCCAGGTTATGCATGATGGAGTGACTAATCTAACACTCCTTCCCTGGATATCATGACCCCTTCATTTGCAAGCAGACGTATACCATGGTCTCACTTTCAAGGCAGCCACTAGCTGAACTCGATTATCCGGTAATGTGTTGAGAAGTGCGATGTAGGGGTAGGTCGTAACATTGAGGCGCTGAGAGAGCTGTGAAAGTGCAGAATGTAAGAGGCTCAGCCAGTCTCCAAGGGAGAGTATATTGCACGCTTCATTTATCGTCAGTCAAGCTACAAAGCTGTAATTTCATGGCCAACATGGGACTACCAACATGATATAGAATCCGGCTTCAGTGCTCCCTAGGAAAGTACTGTCTGGATACAATGAAGTGATATCTACCTGAAATGCGTCTGAGTGTTGAACATTACCCCCCCAACACAGAAAATTGTCATTAACGTATGACACCAATTCGGGAGAGCTTAACACATTAGAGCAGAAATTTGGAGTATCCTGTTAAGCGGAGAGCAGCACAAAATGAGCTGAGAAACATCAGTTAACTTTCAGCATGAGGAAGGCGCCCAACCACTGCAGTCATGAAGAAAAGACCTACATAAACAATAAATGGTGTTCCAAAGAAATTCAAGGGGGTCATTGGGAGGTCACATATTGAATTTATGAGGGTGATCTGAATGGTAGCAAAACAGCTTCCAAGGCCTGAAATGAACCAGAAGAATATTTAATTACGAAGAGGCATCAACCAATTTTAACGTACGATCTTGGGGTTCACACCCCTTGTATGACGTATTCACAACAAGCACTTAATAGATATGGCGGATCTCTACCTGGTGCTCTGGTGCATGTAGGTACACCAGTGTGAACTTTGCTTCAGATTTTGCCTGACTCATAGCTGCACGGAAAGATGCTTCAACAAATCGAGGGTGGCAATCCCCATGTGCGGATTTGAAAGAGCGGATGAACCTGCAATATGTACATCAGACAATCTCACTGCATGATGGGGACAGGACTAGCAGCATCAAAATATATAATAATATATTTGTATGAAGCTTCTGAGAAAAGGTATCATGACTTCATGTGCACTAAAGCGTTTTCATGTGTGAGAATATGTTGAACAAAGCTACAAACTCTTATTGAAATGATGTTTCTGGTTGTTATGAAGCTGTCCTCTGAGTTACTGCTGGTCAGGGCAAACAAGAGCAAAAAACATAATGTGGCAACCAACACCTCAGCATTTCTTGCGAAATGAGCTTTGTGACCTACTGTACTACTGTACTTCACCTACCACCTAGCTTGATCTGTGGGATCCATGTCTGTAACAGATTGGCTCAAGATATTGGCTGTAGCACCTAGGGCAATCAGAGAACAAACATCGCTGACCTAATTGATACAGAACACCGAGGTCAAGAGATGGGCATCAGGAAAATGTGTCCATGTAAAAAGCACTGTATTTGTATCCATCATACCTCGAATGCCCCGCATGACTCTTGGTGGGAGAACAGAGTCTCCTAGAAATGCAGCCATTGTTAGGCTGAGTCGGAATGTTGCCCAAGCAAGTCCAAAGCTGGTTCTAATCACAGCCACAGGAACCCTGAGAACGGCACCAAGAACACCACTGGACCTGGGGATCAGATGAGCAGCAGCTGATCGCGACTGCCCATGTCCTGAAGTTAACACAGCAGTAGGCCGAGGGGGCATAGGGACTCTGGAGGAGGAAGCTGGCTGTGAGATGTTTAGTTCTGAGCTTGGGTGCACATTGGGACGATGTGGAGTCATTGAGGTAGCAGAACCAAATTGCTCTGTAGGCGCAAGCATTTAAGAAATGTAAAGCTCAGCGATCATGGTAGTCAAGAAGACGTAGAAACGCACCAAAATAAGCATTAACAGCTAGTTCGAAATTTCCATGCGATGCTTCCAACATAAATTTTGCATCCTGTTCGTCACAGTTGGCCAGTGCCATGAACCTAGCAACTTCTTCGTCCTCGGTGGAACCTCCAGCACCGTGTTCATGGTCTGCGTTGTTCATAAGGCAATCTTCTCAAAAGCTACTACTGTTAGTACTTTAGAAAGGTTCTCATGTCCACACATTGATCTGTTCCACACTCACCCAAGTAAAATCTCAGTACGATTTGCATTTGACATCCAATGCCCTCGGGTTCTAAGATTTCTAAGAAACTACCAAGATACACATACATCGTGCTTCCTGTGTTCTTTGCCTGGACGGGTATTAACGTGTATTTAGGTCTTTCTGCTAAGTACGGTTCGCCATTAAGATCGCATAAAACACGATTTTTAATTGACGAATCTTCGACGTCCGACTCTGAATAAAGATCTCATTTTAAAACTTTCTCCGACAACAGCTTTCTCAGTAAGTCACGATTTTAGAGTCGATGTAAGTCAATTTTTATAACAAAGACTTGTTCGACTTGCAGGTACTTGTCACTTTCGTTTCAAAGCTTCTACCCCGCACAGAGAACCATGAGTAGGAACGCACTTGTTTACGACCGCTGGTTTCAGTTTGCTGATCAGGATCGTGACGGACGAGTAACTGGTAAAGATGCTGTCATATTTTTCGAGAAATCGGAGTTGAGCAGAGAGGTTTTGTTCAAGGTATGTTTTGAACCTACATAAGGATGCAACATCATCTAAGTAGACAGTATGCTAATCCTGTCATTAGGTGTGGGAGATGTCCAACCAAAACAAGCAGGGCTACCTGGATCGTCTGGGGTTCCACAAGGCTATGGATATAATTGCATTAGCTCAACTAGTAAGTAATACCCATCTGTCCTTCAGTTAGAACTGGTAGGTATAAAGCCCTGTAATCTGAAAGCTATGAATATGTCAAACATCAGGATGATTTTTGTCATGTTTAATTTATAAGGTTTCAGGTAGGTTTCTACATAAATTGTCCCAACCTCATTCTTGTGCATATCTTGATGTAGTAGCTGAATTAGGTGTTCACGGGCAATTCCATATCTGTTTTTGACCCTTGTAACTGATAGTGCTATAGCAATTTTGTTTACCTACATTTTGACAGGGTTACGATGTAACTAAAGAGAATTATGCGATGGTTTTAGAGCGTGATGGAGGGTTTCCCCTACCCACTATGCTTGGGTTCAATGAGGAGGGCATGCCAGATGGCTCAGTCCCTTTTGATGAATTCATGGGCCCAAATGCTGGGAACTCGTCTCAGGTCAGTGATCTTATGAGCTTGAGAAGAGCTTTCGAGCTTACTGAATTTCCCTGAATTGCACATGCTATAATTTGTGCCTCTAAACAGTCTTCCATCTTGCTATATTTCAGTTCATGGCACCAGCTACGTTCACGACTGCAGAGTCAGTGGGTGCTGCAGGTGAGGATTGTGCCTCTATCCTGTTTAGTCAGTTCTATGTGAACATGTGGTTGTTCAAGGAGTTTTGTATTGAGTGGCTTACTTCGCCCCTCCTATGCTTTAATGAGAATGAGTGGATGCCGTAAAGACCATGACAGACTAGCTCCTTCTTTCCCAGGAACATCTAGTTGGAAGAAGATGATTCCTGGAGTCAAGGGATCAGCAGGGAAGGAAAGCAATGCTAGGAAACCTGTCCCTGCAAAAATTTGTACATCCATCACTGACGGTCTCAAAGCCATTTACTTCCAAAAGGTTAATAAGAGTGATATATTGCTGAGTAGACAGATCCAGCACTGCCTAAGTCCTAAATGTCATGCCTGAGTGAGTGCCTCCAGTAAATTACGTGATAATGACTACAAACATATAATTGATACAGTCAGCATTATGTGTTGTTGCGCTTTTAACTTCTCTTGAATCAGTCATTGCATGTACTGATGCATCAGCACATGTCAACGTGTACAGTTTCTTTTGGTGACTGGTCAGGTGAAGCCTATTGAGGAGGCCTTTAAGTTTGCCAACTTCTTCTCTCCATTCCTCACTGAGAGTGATTTTGATGCCAAACCCTCAATCTTGCTGCTGGGACAATACTCTACAGGAAAAGTGAGTATCCTGATCTTTGGAGCTATGGATCGTCATGAGACAGGCTGAAACTTGTTAAATGGGTTATGAAACCCTGGGGTTGGCCTTTCTGCAACACTCCAATCATAGAGTTGTCTAATATAACATGCTAACCCATATAGATGACGTACAGTGTTGATGATTGAAGTTCTTCTCATAAACAAGATTTGTGTTGACATAATACCCCCTGTCTCTGAATATGTCATCTCTTAGATGGTTTGCTTAGTTCATTTTGGGGAGATTCATGTTGATATTAGTACTTGTGTGATCTTGAAGCCCATCATTTCCACCACCTACCATTCTTCAGACCACCTTCATCAAGAGTCTTCTAGGGCGCGACTACCCTGGTTCCCATATTGGGCCTGAGCCTACAACAGACCGTTTTGTAGTGGTATATTATGGCATGGATGAAAGGTGTGGGTGTACATGACTTACTTAGTTCCATCATTTTTACAAACAGAAGTCAGCTCTTCTCCATGGAAGTCATAATTTGCAATGTTAAGTGCAGGGTCCTCCTCCTGCACTGGTCTATACACAGGCACACAAAGTCTTTTGATTATTTTTGAAAATATATCTCTGTAATTCTCAGAAAATCTGTTCTTATTCCTTGAGAGAGGATCTTTGTACATTTCTTGCAACCAGACGTGTTCCAGGCAACACCTTGGCTGTGCAGAAAGATCTGCCTTATCAGGGTCTGCAGGGCTTTGGAACTGGCTTTCTTAGCAGGTGAGCTAATGGACTCTCGATGCTGCTTTCATCTCTCGACATACTGCAAAATGATAGGGCTGATGTAAACACACTTATGTTAGAACATGTTCACACACCGCCCTCACTGGTGTGACATGCAACCGCCCATGGCCCTTTCGCTCCATGACCAAGCAAATTTCTCATGGGTCCATGCAGTGTCGCCCAGTGATTTCTCATGGGTCCATGCAGTGTCGCCCAGTGATTTCTCATGGGTCCATGCACTGTCGCCCAGTGATATCTCATGGGTCCATGCAGTGTCGCCCAGTGAATTCTCATGGGTCCATGCACTGTCGCCCAGTGATTTCTCATGGGTCCATGCAGTGTCGCCCAGTGATTTCTCATGGGTCCATGCAGTGTCTCCCAGTGATTTCTCATGGGTCTATGCAGTGTCGCCCAGTGATTTCACTCCCTTGATGCAGGAGTGAAAGCCACTCATGGACTGTTGTTGGTAATGTGATAGTTCAAATTAACTTTGCCAGCTGTGTCTTGCAGATTAGAGGGTGCTCAGTGTCCTGCCCGATTGTTGGAGGAGGTGACGATTATCGACACCCCAGGCGTGCTGTCAGGCGAGAAGCAACGTGTGGAGCGGAACTACAACTTTGTGGAGATCAGCGAGTGGTTTGCGACGAGGTCTGACCTCATCTTCTTACTGTTTGACCCGGCCAAGCTGGACATCAGTGACGAATTCAAAGCAGTGAGTCCTCATTGTAATGTTTGAGATATATGTGGGGCATAGTGGAATACTACCAACTCTTATTCCTGCTGGTCATTGAAGGCAGAAACTTGATAACAAATGCAGGTAACCTGTATCTATTTTTCCAAAAACAAGCTCCCTTGAGAATGCTGCAACATGTTCAAGTGATTTTCTCTCAACTTTGTTGGTTATTAGTTGCAAGATAAGTTCCTATGCCTGCCACTGCGCATGATAATGTCCTTCTTTGGATCATGCCGGACGTTATCATCCTTGCTAACACTTGTCACACCTTGTTCGAGCTGCAGGTTATCACCAGCCTTCGGTTGCACAGTGATAAGGTTAGAGTCGTGCTGAACAAGTCTGATCAGATCGATCAGCAGCAGTTGATGAGAGTGTATGGTGCGCTGATGTGGAGCTTGGGGAAAGTATTCAAAAGTCCAGAGGTAATGGTGGAGAGGGTTTAAGGGTTCATGGATGTCATATGTATACTACTGATGTACCACTTCTTGAGATATCGATGTAAACATGAACGAGTCAATTTCTTCTGCTTGCGAGTCTTGAGCAATTTTGTCCATTGCCTTAATCATGCTGCACGCATTGAATTGCACACAGGTGTGCAAAGTGTATGTTGGAAGCTTCAACTCTGAGGCGCCTATTCGGGAGGTAAAATTAAACATGAGGTGTCTGTGTTCCAATTGATAACTTCAACTTGTAGTTTTCAGCTTTGAGCAATTGCCAAGACATTTAATGCTGAGCAGGATGTAAACCCATACGGCAAGGCTCTGTTTGAGGCGGAGCACAAGGAGTTGTTGAATGCTTTGTATGAGTGCCCTCAGAGAAGGTGGGTAGTCTAAGTATTGAGTAATGCCTTGGTCAATGGTTATGTCTGCATGAACTTATCATTTATATTTATGTACACTTATCGTGTTTTCTCAGTTCTGGGTGGGCATATTAAATACTCCATGACAGGGAACAGCTGTTGCACCCAGTTCTTCACACAGTTCTTCACTTAAAACCCTCACCCTAAACCCTTTCAGTCAGCAGAAGTTCTTTGCGCATGATGCGTTATTTGCTCTCCCTCAGCTTCTGTTTATTTTCCTGACAGTTGTGACCGCAAGATCAACGAGTTTGTGAAGCGTGTCAGGGCCTGCAAGATCCACATGCTAGTGATCGGCCACATGCGCAACAAGATGCCCTCCATGTTCGGTGCCAGTAAGGCCCAGGCAAAGCTCATGGAAACCTTACCTGACATCTTCTTACAGGTGTGTGAGAAAGGCAGGATGCTGAGGTAAATCAATGTCGTAACAAAACCTCGATTGGGTTATTTTCTGTAGGTCCAGCGGGAACATCATTTGCCCATCGGCGATTTCCCTGATCCAGCCCGATTTAAAGAGATCTTACAGGCATTTGATCTGCTCTCCTTCCCAAAAGTGACATCTGCAATGATCAAGCAGGTGAGGTGCAATGTGATGCTTAAAGTCAAAATGTTCTGACATGGACGGTTAATACTTATATGAAATCACACATCCCTCACACTGATGTTACTTTTTGTTTGATATTTGCAGATTGACGATGTCATTGGAAACGACATCCCGAATTTGGTGAAACAGTTCGATAACCCTTGGTAGTTTCATGGATAATGGATATGCTCCTCGACGCTAATATTACAGCAACATAGTCCCTAAGGGCTCAATTATAATAACCTTTTTGTGAATCAATTTTTTTTATATTAGGTGTGGGATTGGTATGAACTTGAAAGGACGCGCTCTTTCAATTATAGGTATCACATAGAATGCACTAGTAACTAGGTAACAAGATATAACGGTCACCAGAAAAGTTGAACAGAGAATCTAGATTCTCTATGCCGAAAGACTACGCCAGAGAGGAAAATGGGACTACCGTCATCATGGCTACTAGTCAAGACGAAAGATATCCTCCAGAGAATATGCTAGATGGGAAAGAGGGCACTTTTTGGGTCACGACTGGATGTTTTCCTCAAGAATTTGTGCTGGCATTTGCTAAACCCATCCAAATAACGCAAATCGTCGTCATGTCTATTAATGGTGAGGTTTCACTGACTCCTCAGGCGAATGATGTAAGAACCACTACCTCCTCTTAGGCTGAAATTTTTGATGAAGCATTCAAGAGGTCAAGGATTGGACATGATGCGATTCAGGCCCTTGGACCATATAGCTATATAATCCTGGTGTTGCTCTGACAAATCATTGCAGTTAAGGGCCTGTCCATAGAAACATGTGAGAAGGAGAGCCCTCAAGTCTTTGAACATCTCTGTGGACCATTGGGTGAGGTCCTTCAGAATCATGGTTTTTTTCATCTTTACAGTGCACTCTCATTTGTACATGCTACTTACATTTCTCATGTGATCTGGTTTCTTATTTGATGCGAAATCCATTTTGTTTATTGCAAAATGTCTACTTGAATGATGCACCTCCTTCCAATCATCTCACAATTTAGAGCTCGCTAATCGTGAGGGTCGATTACAGAATGAGCGCCATCAAGTAAATCCGCCTAGGGGCCAGAAGGCCCGCTTTCTGAAATTCACCATCCAAAGTGGATATGCTGACTTTGCAACCATTAACAGGTGCCTAAAGTGATTTATGCAAACAGTTATTTGAGTTTGTCAGATAACCAGGTTATTGCCATACACAGACAGGCATGCATTGCTCATGAATTTGATAGCTTAAGGAGCCTGTAATTATGTTAATGTAAGGAGCCTGCTAGCTTAAGCATACTAAAACTCAAGCTGGTTGTGTAAAACATAAAACCTGGAGCCTAAAACTAAACCCTTGTACAGTCACCATATTCTTGATGAGCTGTGTCTCTCTATTTGCTCCTTGAGCTCCTTTTATTAAGACTTGAGACATGTTTCCTTGCTTAATTGTATAAGAGAAAATGCTGTGTCTAAATCTGATGAATTTGCCTTCTTTTCTTACCATTTGGGCATCAATCGCCAATCAGATCAGCATGCACCTGACTTGTATTTTACTCCTCTGTGAGCAGGGTGTCCGTGGTGGGATCTGCATTAGATGGGACAGACGATGGAGGTGACGAAGGTACAGGAACAAGTAGTGGCGGTGGTGGTTATGTGGCTGGCAGTACAAGAAGTGGAGGAGGTGCAGGGAGTAGAGGAGTTGGAGGGTACAATGCTGACAATGACCCAGATTTCTGACATCACTTAGCCAGCAGTGCAGAGTTGATTTGTAAGGAAAATCTCAGATGGTGTGCAGAATCAATGTCGCATATCTCTGTTGATCCTGTGACAGCAGAAGGAATAACGAAGTCAGCTGCACAGACCCAATCAGCTATGTGCTGAGAATAAAACTTCATTTACGGGAGTTGTGCATTTTGCTTGGAGTCCTTCTCGGAACATGTTGAAGTGACCAAGAGGATTCATTGTTATTCTAAAAGTTGAGCATTCCCCCGATCCTGATTCCTATTTTTGCAAACTCCCGGACTAAGTTGCTTGTTGTGTACCTGCTCGTTGTGTTTTGGTATAATGTAGCAGTTGCTTGTTTTGCTAGATATGTGATTGGTATATTGAATACACTCTTGAAAGTCTATCTATTCCATAACCTGGCATTGATTTAAATTCTGAATTCTTGCAATTCGAAGCATTGATTTGAAAATCAATGCTTCGAATTATGGTGTAAAGTCAACTTGCAAGGATCTCAAAAGTTGTTTGAGATGAAAACAGCATCATCCTATCGCTATTATCAACATTCATACCTGGACAATAAAGCACTTCTTTGATTAGCCGACATTTCATATCATTTCTCGGAGCTTCTTCTACAGCATTCTGCATCATCCCCATTCTTCTGTAACTCAAAAATTACTAAGCTGCCTCCATATTCTCGGGCTCCTCTTCAACACTAGCGGGGTCCATTTCACATCCCCCCCTCGTGGTGTCAGCCCTTTTGTCCTCCAGTTGTCTTACTTTATCCTGATCGTACTGCTTAGAGCGGGTAGAACAGAAAGAGTCTCGGATGTCCCCACCCTCCACACCACGTGGCAAATCAGTCTCTATGTAACAAAAAATAGCATGGCTTACATCTCAAAACAGAAACACAACTCACAACTTACACAGACTGTTCCACAAGAATCCAGTACTGGTGTTTTGGGACCAACATGTTGCTATTGCCAGCTTCTAGTCTGTACTTCGCAGTGCATTTGCCATGAAAGCCAATACAGTCTTTATAACTTCTGCCTGGTTTAGGTTTTAGGGTTTAGATCAATGTACATGAAAGCCAGTACATGCCCAGACAGTCCTTACAACTTCTGCCTGGTTTAGGGTTTAGGGTTTAGATGAATGTACATGAAGGCCAGTACATGCCCAGACAGTCCTTACAACTTCTGCCTAACTCACCACTCATTGGCTTTCCCTCAAGATGCTCCCACACAGAATGAACTGCACGGTCTCCTTGGATATTGCGCAATGCCCTCCATACATTACAACCTGCCTTCACACCACCCCCCACACCTAGCTGCAGCACAGTCTGCAAGCAACAAGTTGACTTAAGCTGAGTAATAAATAAAGACATTGTGTGTCTGTGGATGAGAGCTTTCAACAATAACAGAGAGATTCCGCTCTTTGGCACTCTGCCATGGCCTTATTTATGAAAGCCTGATTTGACCAACATGATGATGATGGAAGCTCACATGTCACTGTCTTATCATGATCAATGAAAGCTCACTTCTT
Source organism: Chlamydomonas eustigma (assembly GCA_002335675.1). Classification (NCBI taxonomy): domain Eukaryota; kingdom Viridiplantae; phylum Chlorophyta; class Chlorophyceae; order Chlamydomonadales; family Chlamydomonadaceae; genus Chlamydomonas; species Chlamydomonas eustigma. The sequence continues at coordinate 328,848 of BEGY01000003.1, read as the reverse complement.
CCTGAAAGCTCACTTGTCCTTGCCTTATCATGATAGATAAAGTTCACGTGTCCTTGCCTTATCATGATAGATAAAGCTCACCTGTCCTTGCTTGACATTCTCACAGGACTCCACATAGCTCAGTGCATACCTGACTCACAACATGAACCGAATAAGTAGCAACAAAATCATACAATACAGAGTATCGGACAGCTTCTGTCCCATCACTTTTCCTGATCATACAATACAGAGTATCAGACAGCTTCTGTCCCATCACTTTTCCTGATCATACAAGTATTTTCCCTCTATGTAAAGAAGGATTAAGAAAGCCAAGCCAATCCTTTTTTACTCTATACGAGTCCTGTCTCGAGGCCTGAACAATTGGTAAGTGCAGTGTGTGCTCTCCACACATCTATCGGCACAATCCATGTCAGCACTTTCTGTAAGAGATCTGCATTATTAGGTTTGAGGAGTAACTTGCCATGTGGTTGAACAGCTTGTGTTGCCGTACTCCTTCAGCGATGCATAAGATGGCATCATGCAGCGCGTCGGCAGGGAAAGTCGGTCTTGGATCCCTTTCAAAACTGCATAGCCTCCTGTCATCATGATGAGGTGAGGACAACAAGTTACTTCTTATGATGGGATGAGGGATGACATAAAGGATGCACAATGTTGACTGCATTTCTAGGTGAGGCTGGTGCTCATTGGCTCAATGCTCCAGTTTGTTGGAATTGTGCAAAACCATTTTGGCATGCAGTGCTCTGTTTGCTGGTGCTACAGGTACTGTCAATCACCTGCATGTATGGCAAAATGACTGATGCATTTTGTGAAGTCTGGGACATAGTCTGGAACCTCTTTGTTGCCCAGAACATTCCTCTGAGCCATGTTGTACAATGCTTCCCCGTACTGCTGCCAAGTCATAACCCTGGGTGCCATCTACACATCATGGCACATAACACAATTTGAATATTGATGAAATTTGCGGCACCAGAAAGCACCTGCAGCCTTCAGGCTGGATTGATGGCTGGCTGCGTAATTTGAAGCCGTAAAAAGTATCAACTGGATAAGTAGTTTTCAATAGATACTCTCACAAGTTTTGTAGCTGCTTTCAAGCAGGACTCCCCAAAAACCTAGTTGTTTACTTAGTACCTACTTTCATGACTTGCACAAAGTGCAACATTGATCCTAAAGCCCCCTAACTGAATCTCATGATTCGTATACATATCTCCATCCACTGCTAATAACTAAAAGCTCCTGTAGTGCCACTCAGCCCTCCTGTAGTGCCACTAACACCTCCTGTAGTGCCACTCACCAGCCTTATAGCAGACTCAATAGCTGCTCCTGCACAAGCTACCAAGTTTTTCCCAAGGTACACGCCATTCACTCCATCACCGTCAGGTCCCCAGCTCATGCACCTGCAAAAAGAATGCTGATGTCAAAGCTCTGGTAGACTCGGCTCAGAGCATGTGATGAAACAGATCTCACTGTAGTACACTGTTTCTGCCCTTATGCACAATCACTACAAGCGCTATCATATGCAAAAGCTCACCCATAAGAGTCTGAGTTGCATCCTTGATGCACTCTCACTGCGTGCACTAGCTGGTACTTCGAAACACTCCTCATTGAGGGCTTGTTTGTGAACATGATGGCGGCTCCGCCCATTCTGCAACAGATGGACGCAAAAGATGTTTTCAATGTACATGCTCCATCATGTCGCCATGAGATTGGTAGCAGGCATCAAACTTATGGTACTAAACATTAACCATAGGGCGAAGTTCATGTGAGGAGGCAATTTAGGGCTTTGACTCCAAAACCTGAAGATGGCATTAGCAACCATCCGTTGCTTCTCCTTTCCATCATAAAAGGCATAAGTGGTGATCTCAGACGGAACAAAAAGTGCCACAGAGTTTGGGCGGGCCTGAGCAATGAAAGAGTGACATCAAGTGAAAGGGTGACATCAAGCTTGGATGTCTAAGCTATCTGGTGTGTAGGGCTCATGAAAATGTGAATGTATCCTGCATCTATTCACTCATTGAAATTAATGTAAAAAACCATCTTGATTTTTTTACATTAACAGTTCAATCCCAGAGTACAACACAATAATCTGATGAAGTTAATGAGCATCAAATGTGATGTGTATGCTTGTGCAAACATACCTTCAATAGATCTCGCACAAGGTTGATTCCTACCACGCCTGTCCCACATCCCATACCTCCAAGGTGATAGCTCTGGATGTCACTTCGCATCTTGAACCTGCGGATGCATCCTGCCCTCTTAACAAGGGGATAACAGTGATTGCAATCAAACATGACGCCTGCATTCAGGCTTTGAGCACAAGCCTATGAACCCTAACACCCTTGCAAGGGTTCATATGCTACTAAGATCTTTGATAACATGAACTGTAATGCCATCCATGCGTCTTTTGAGCAACCAAAGGTCGTGTAACAATGGATTCTCATTATGAATTCCTAGTCAGGCGAGGTGAGGTTACCGTACAGCCTCACAAAATTTGAATTTGGTATGACCGCTTTGCTCACTTGTGAACCAACATGGAGGCCAGGGAGGGTGTGGGACAGAAGATGGATGTACATGTTACCAATATGTCAATGTCTGTTGGTTTCATCTTCATTTTCTCCAGCAAGTCTGACACGCTTCCTCCCCTGCTCGTGCAGGATAAAAGATGAGTACAGGATGTCACTAGACATTTTGCCGTGCACATAATCATACCAATAGATGGTTGGCTCTAAGCTGCCGCCATAATCAGGACTCAGGTCATTTCTTGATCTACATTCACAAACAATGATGCTGCCTGAATACCAGATTTTCAGTAACTCACATCACCATCTCAGCCTCCAACAGAGCACTGCTCATATCATTTTGAGGGTCTTGTGTGTGCTTGGGGTGGATGCAGGCTGGGAGATAGGTACCCACAGGCGATAGTCCTGACTTAACAAATACCTGGATATTGTGATTCATCAGCATCAGCAGCAGAGAACTCACAAGAACCTTCTGGGTAGCTACTACTAGCAGTTGCACTTGTATGCACATAGGGGCATAATTGACTAAACCCTGTAATCCCCTAGTTCAATAGTCACCACGCGCGACAATGTCCCACATGTGGTATAAGGCTTTCATGTACCCTAAACCCTTACTTGCATCATGAATTCCACATGCTCCTGCTGGTACATCTGCAGAGGAGGCAAGGAAGCTACTTGGCAGCCTTAAATCTTAAGTGTTTTAATTCTAAGCATCTTTGAAAAAGGATCCAATGCGATTTATGCGGCCTCCCGCCAACCCTGTACTGTCTGAAGCAGTACATAAGTACCATGTGGGACCTCGCATTATCCAGTACGGCCAGCAACATTAATATCTCATACCTATGAGTTCAAAGCACAGAAATTGCTGCATCTCACCTTCCAGTGTTTGCCATGTCGTTCTGCTTCCTCCACTATAACCCGCAGCTCAGGGGGGGGGCGATAACACTGGTGCAAGACAGTGATGGTAGTCTTAACAGGTGAATCAAAAATTCAAACATCTAACACGCTACAGAGATTATTTGGATGGGATAAATAAAACAGCTCTTGAATAAATGCCAGATTATTTTTGGTGTAGCAACAACCATAGTCGTAGTAGAAACGATGACAGCATCACATAGTTTCTGCCAGGACTCCACTTCAATTGAGAAATTCTTGATTAGCTAGACCTTAATTTACCGCAAAGTCTACGAGGTACATATTTGTAACTTTAACTCCGGATGCTGTTGCTGTTGGAATTAGTAAGTCGTGAGAAGTAGAAGCGGAAGCGCGAGTACTATCGGGAGAGCTTCCGATGACAGGAGAGACTGGTAATTTACGTTTATAAACTTATCATGTGTTTATGAATGAATTTCAGTTTATGATAAGTGATTTTGATGGGACAGGATGTTCACAGTTTTGCTCATGCTCTCTGCCGGGGTCGGGAGCGGCGGGCGATCTAGTGCTTTCGACCAACTGTACTCGATGCAATTTAAAGAGCAAGTAATGATTAATGAGCTCTAGCACAGTCAATGTATGCTCTGTATGTAAACGTTTGAGCTTTGTGTGCCCTATTAGAAAAAATATTAACATGCCCCGCTTGCCTTTATCCTGCTTGGTCGAGCATGAACATACTGTCATCACCAGACTTTTGATCTCGACACATGCATGCCAGCGCACAATCATGTGGTTAGGTCCTTTTCTGTGTCTGCTCGCTGTGCATGCCATCATTCCTGCTAGAGTGCTGGCATCGGGTGACAGTAGAGCTTCAACCACGGTGACTAAGGACACCACAGATACTGTTAAGCCTGATTTTCTGGATCCCTTTCAGCCTTTGCACTCATCAGGCTCCCTTAAAACCACCCACAGTTGTGGGAGGGAGGACGCTGGGATCATGTACTCGGAGCAGGGCAATAGCTTGCTGAAGCTGAGGGCCTTGCTGTCCTACGATAATGCCCTATCTGGCGGGGACAAAGGATCAGGTGCTGCCATATCCGGTGGTTTTATCTCATCAACAGATAACAGTGCAGTGGTGACAGCATCTAATGGCCCTGGTAGTGGCGGGCTGCAGAACGCCGTCACTGGTTTGTTAACAGGGGGGCTGAATGGACAAGGGGGCATGGGCAGTACGCTAGGAAGTGTGGGCAGTGGCTCCATACTTACAGGCATCAAATCTATTGCTGGGTTAGGAGGGCCTCAGCCCCCGCCCCCCATTGCCTCACTGGGGGATCTGTCACCAGCACTCTTACAACCTGGTGGTAAGGTGGAGGGCCATGACCCATTCTCTGTATTAGTGCTCATGATCCTGTATTAGTAAGGAAATACAACCTGCTGCAATCTCGCCGGCAGGCCCTTGCATTTGATTTGATTTGCAAGGGACAACCTGTGTTCTCTGTGTCTCCAAAACAATTCATCATTTCCTCATAGTTTTATTTATACTGCAAGTATATGTACAATATTGATTATCACACTACTGTTGGGCATCCTGACAATCATGACATGGATCAGAAAGAGCAACAACATGAATTTCAGGTTATTGCTGTTACTGCTCCTCTGTTTCTTGTCAGGTGGCTTTGTTGACGTTAGTCAATTGGGAGGTTATTGCTGTTACTGCTCCTCTGTTTCTTGTCAGGTGGCTTTGTTGACGTTAGTCAATTGGGAGGTCCACAGATTGGGATCTCTTCTGCTCTGTTCAAAGCCTTGCAAGGAAATGTACAAGCTTTTTTTTCAGGCCTTGGACCAGAAGCAAAGGTCCCTCTTGACCTTATGACAAAGACATTGAGTACTGAGTGAGTGCATGTCGTAATTAGAGGCCAGCTCCGTTTCCCGCAACCAGGGGAGGTTTTCACGACATGTTTCACATGATTGCATGTGATGCTGAGATTGTGTTGCACATGATTGCATGTGAGGCTGAGATTAGGCAGGAGTATAAAGTTGTGTGAATGAGGATCAGCATAGTCTCTGATTGCTGATAATGGGTTTGACAGGTCATCATTATCCTTCCTTGTTTCAAGACCTTCATTCATGTGTCAAATCCTTTTGTGGATTTTTAGCTGTCTGGTTAGAGTGTACATCAGTGTGAACTCTTTGTAAATGAACATCCTGTCTCCCATGCCGTGACATTAAGCAGGTGGACCAAAGATCTAGCACAGTACAATTATGCGCCAGGCTTGAAGGTATCTTGGGACTGAGGTCTCAAGTCATTTTCATGCAGGAGCTCTCATGGGTTTAGGGTTCAGGGTTATCTTTGAACATATTCATGTGGTGTGCAATCTTCAATTGCTGATTAGAGGACATTACTGAGCTCAGGCCAAATGCAAAAGCTTGAGCTTGCATTGTAGGAAGAGCAGTTTTCGCAAATTCCTTTTCCACCACCAAAAGAGTTCCCTGAAGTAAACTTAAGATCATACAATGTATCTGCAGGGTTTCCTAGATTACTTCATTCCTGGTGGGGGCAATGTGCAAGACGAGATCTTAAAAGCAGTGTGCACCTTATATCCTTGGGGTCCAAGTCTACCTCCACCAGCTCAGGTAAAATATGCAGTAGACAAACAAATATGCAGTAGTCTGTTTAACATGTGAAACAGGATTTTGATGCACAGGGTGGCATTGCATAAAAACACACTTCGCTGCATAAAATGTGATGGGCATGACATTTAAGCACTGAAATCCATTGAGTTTCGTAGTGCATTCAGATTACAGCTGCTGGGTGATTGCCTGTGATTATAAGAGCCTCCTGATGACCCCATTGGACTCATCAACACGCAGGTACTGGAATCGTCCTATTGCTTGAGCAGTATCCCGTCCAATATTCTGAAAAAGATTGGTCCGTAGAGAATTCAAGCTTTCTGATCATGCTCAATGTAGCTGAATGGTGGGATGGGGGAAGTGAGAGGAGCTGTCACCTGTTCCAGCATTAGGGACTGCCTTTTGTGGTGCATGCAAACTGTTCTCAATAGAGGTTCACAGTGGTTTCGCTATGCATCACATATCCACCGACTCTCAATAGCTCTCTGAGTAGTTTGACAGGACAAAAGTTTGTCCGTGTAGCTCCAATAGCGACCCATTTCCCTTCCCAACATTGATCTGTTTTGCTGCGTGGTAAGAAGATGAGGACACCATCATCTAGGCAAAATATTGTGGAGTTTGGGATAAATTTTAGGAAGTCCTCATGAACAAGAGTGTGCTATGCATCGCTGTACCTCAACAGTCCAACGAATATTAACAGAAGTACGGTTATGTACATCCTATCCTTCAAAATGCAATTCGGTGAGAGGTGTGTCACAAGAATTTCTCTCATAAACACAGCGGTTATGGGCTGCAGGTCCAATGTCTGAAATGTAAGTACTCTTTGAGCACACACAATGATTTCAGTGCAAACAGGCTCAATAACTGGTGATGGGGTGTTAGATATTCCTAAGAAAAAGGTAATTGCAGCTCTCGCAAGCTCTATACCGCCTGAGCCAATACCCTCCGAGAGGGCATGTTCCAACAAGTGAGAGAAATACAGTGCTACAACGAGACCAGAGCTATGTAAGGTGTCTGTATTAGGTGGCAGCCACTGCACAAATTTCAGGAATGCTGGATGGTATTTTTTGTAAGTAGAGTTAGTAACAGATCCACCAACATAATTGGCCACAGACATTATGTCCTGCAAATGCCGTACTGGTGCTGCAAACGCAACCAGTATTTTTTGTATTTGTTTTGCTAAAGCTTCTGCAACACCTGCGGGAAGATTGCTGATGGTGAGTTTAATTCTAAGGAAGATTACCAGTATTGGAATATGTGAGGGACAGCGCCCCTCTGATGCAAAATAAATCAGCAAGGCCATGATATGTCATCGTGGTGTGCGAGAGAAATATTCATGCGACAGTAGCCATGGTAGGAGAGTTCCTGATGTCTTCCTTATGCATGCATAATCTTGGATGTAAGAATTAAAAACTAGGTCGTTGCTTGACACAAAATGCCAGTTAGTACCTACAAGATTGAACATTTTGGGGGAAGACAAGGTTCCAGATAGCAAAAATAGATAAAGAACACCAAAGACAACTTAGAAAGGAAAAAGTCTCATGGAGGTGGGTGGGTAAATTAAGGATGAATGAATACTTAAGGGCCAACACAGTTGCACGAAGAACTGAAAAGCAAAATAGCTTTGAAGTAAAGAAGACATGCATACAAGATTTAAATAAGTAGGGTACTAGGGTTACCGTACATTCGCATGATCAGAAACAACAAATTCTACTTCTCAAAAGCTTACGAAAAAAACAAACAAATCAAATGATTGACTACAAAGAGACGAGAGAAGATTGATGGCACGTAGTACACGCAATACGTGCAGAGGTATTCTGCAATTAATTTGATATCAGAAATAAATTGATGTTGGACAGTGGTTTCTTGACTGCTCGAAACATGAAGGGTGAAGGGAGTGCTGAATCAGCAAAATCGAGAACCCGTGTTAATATCCGTGCATCCGTGCATCCGTGCTACCCGTGTAAGAGAATTCTGTAAATATCATATGTGTTCTACGTAAAATCAACGACAGTGAGGGTGTCACGACGTTCACTAACTGCCTTTTTGACATTAACTAAGGCTCACTTTTGAAAGGTGAGATGTGCAATCTTCATCTCTCATGCCGTCCTCAATGCTTACAACAGAGTTTTGAAGTTAAGTGTTGGAATCTATTTAAGTTTTTGTTTTTGTCATTGCTACATCCAGATATTTAACGCCCTCAAGATCCAAAAAAGAAGTAAGTAATTCAAAAGATGGCGTCTGCTTTGGCAGCATACGGAGTGTGCCAGTCAGGCTGCAATGCAGCTTGGGTTTTTTGCTGCTCAGCAGCTGGAGTGGTGGCTGGAACAGTCACTGCTGGAGCAGGTGTCCCCGCAGCTGTAGCAGCTTGCTCGGCAACGCAGGGGGCTTGCATGTCAACCTGTGCAGGGTTATCTCTTGCAGTAGGAGCAGGAGGCATTGCTGCAGGTGCTGCCGCTGTTGGCGCCGGTGCCACAGCTGCCAGTGCTGTTGCTGCTTCTGTGGTAGGAGGGGTACTCTTGACTGCTGCAGCCCCTATTGCCATGATTGCTCTGGCGGGGGGTGGTCTACTTGCATTCTTCTCCAGGTCAGAATTTTGTGTGACATGAAAGGCTACATGAACTGTGTCTTAGGAATTTTGAAGTCTTGTGATGCTGTGTTGGGTGGCTCGCTTGAGTGAGATATATGCTGATGTGTTCACTAAGTGGTCGGGTAGCATTTAATAAGATTGAGTTACATGCTGATCTGCTAGCATATTTGCCCCAGAGATGATGAACAGGAAGTGATGATGACAGGTCTAAGAGCATACTTGAGGATTCAGGCATTTCCCTAGTAGGTCTGTGTGGAATGCTTATTAAAACTCCTTGTAGTGAATGTAGTGCATAAGAGGGTGTCATACAAGGTGTAGTGAATGTAGTGCATAAGAGGGTGTCATACAAGTAAAAATTTTACAATATAGGAAAGAGTAAATTACATGCAAGCTTCGTACCTTTTGAGCAATGCAGTATTTTGAGGTTCCTTGCCTGTTTCTTGCATTTTCATTGCTCATTCTTAATTTGTATTTGGTAGCCTGACAAATAATGCAGGGCTGTATGAATACTACTTTAGGCACACTACTACTGATACTACGTAATGTGTTCCTGAAGAAAAAGTCGTTGTTGAGGAAACTTAACAATACTTTTTATGGATGGGTCCAGCCGCTTGCTCCCAGCACAGAAGGTCCTTAAGGAAATAGGCTACAGTATTGGCTGTGAAGTCTAGTACTTTATTTTGAAGAGAAGTATCATGTTGTCTAGTCATGTTGCATCAAACTTATTTGCTTGCTGAATTAAAACATGATAACTACTGTGCAGACTCCTTCCGTTCATTGATAACTTAATTTGAACTTACCGTAAGAGTAAGTTCAAATTAAGTAGCTACTGGTGAGATGTCGTGTCGACAAGGAATCGCACCCTAAAACCCTATTGGACACTTGTAGCATACCTGACACGCACTTTGGCATATATCTTATCTAAAATCGAGCATTTGTTTAATGCATAACATTATTACAAAAGAAAAGCCAAGAGGATTATCGGCAGATTCATATCGAGATATATGAGTATATTCTACTCACCCTCCTGCTAGTTCTCACTTACTTCACTTACATGAGATGCTAACCTTCTGCCATAAGAAGATTGCGGGGGATTCAGGGGCTCATTAATTATGCTCAAACTGACCACCTCACAGCGAGTAGTATGAAAAATCCATAATGAAAGTACTGCAGTCTTACTGAAAAACTGGATGCACAATCAGGCAACACTAAGTCAGATTCTTACTCCTCTCATATCATATGTAATTCATAGTAGCCGTTGTGATGTGACTGCACGGTCATGTTCACATTGCGCTTGCTTGCAGTGCGGCCTGCCTAAGTGTCTCGTGTACGGATTTTTCCTCGAGCTGCCGTACAGCAAGTCGCGTCTCTCTAACGGCGTAACTAGACGCCCATGTTTATGTAGTAAATAGCAGTCGTCATGGACTAGTCTTCCGCAGGTGCTGTGGGAAGCATCAGGAAATCAATTGCCGCAACTTAAACCCACTGAAACCTGTAGGTAATAAATATCATTATTATCCCTGCACTCCTAACTGCTACCTTCCAACCATCACAGATATGATGGACTCAGTGTGAAGCAGGTTCATGCCACAAGAGTTGTCTTGGAGTAGAGGCATATGATAAAATAAGGGAAATATGAAGGAAGCTACACAATGCAGTGATAAATGAGTGGTTGTATAAAATTATCTGCACAGCTTCGCCACTTAGATACTGCCCATACATGCTTTCCACCACCTCTTTTCTTCATTAGTCTCTCTTGGCGTAACCTCTTCACACAGTAATGAGGTCTTTCCAGTGGCAACTGATAATTAGTAAACCCAGACCAGAAAAAACCAGGTGTCGTTTAGCACATATTACAGAGATAGGGATGGTCATAATTAGTATTTAAGCATGCTGACATGGCAACTGATCTTAGAGAGAATGTCTTGATGAGACAAAGATTGAAAAGTACGAGGAGAACTGTCAATGAACTCAAAAGTAGAAGCGCAAGACTTGAAATTTTGAAAGAGCTAGACTTGAGGACATAATTACAAATATTTGATTTCATGAGTTCCTCTCAAGATCTGTGCCTGGGGATGGTTACCACAAATGCTAGGTGGAGACATGGATACTTCAGAGAGATCGAGCCAAATATTCGGAAATATTTACATGTGCACAATGGATTCTAACTGAGCAGCTAAGGAAATTTGTTTTACAAGTGAATATGCTCCATTATTTCAGGGATTTTCAGGGCAACATTATTGTTCATAGGGTTTTCTTCCTGTTCTCAAGAATGACAGAGAATTCAAGCCAGAAGCATCCAATAGGTAACACATGACCCAGTACATCAACATAATACAAACAGTAATCAGAGGAGTGCAGACTATATTAAATGAATGACTTGGGTACATCTTTTATCTGTGTCCCTAGATACTTATGAACGAGGTCAATGTTTGCTGTACCTACATGGATTGAGTTGATGGCTAGGGTTTATTCAAGGAGATATTATAAAATTTGAAATCAGCAAAGTTGCACTGGACGTTATGAAGAGAGTGTCTAGGATTAGCATATGTTACAGACGGTTGAAAATATTAAAAAACTAGTATCATGCACAAAAATTCAGAGTCAAGGAACTGCGTCTTCTTACTCACAAGCAGTGCTCTCAAACAGTACCACACTCTGTGACAAAGCAGTCTCCTAACAGCAAATGAGAAGCACCGGCGGGTAGGTACTCGAGAACCTACATGACAATTCAGTCAGGGCTGAGGACACGTAGCTACCAGATGTAAACATCATTTTGATACGTATCTCCATACAAAGTACAACACGAGTCATGTTGGCTGTTTTGATGAAACAACCGTCAGCCCCAACCTTCATACAAGTCCCGACAAACTTACAAACTTCAGAAATTCCGAGTGTTGCTACCTATTAACTGTTTAGAAGCTATTGGCTCGTAAACATATGCTCCAATGGGGACAAGTCTAACTCCCATTGCAGCACGGAGGATTCAGTCCGAGTTGAAGGACTGGACAAACAATCCAGTGAGTCCTGTAAATAAAATGTACATCTAACAATATAATCATTTCTTGACAACAACTAATCACAAATGCGAAACCTTATCATTGTTGGTTAAGTATCTAATTTATCATTGGGATTTTTTGAGGTACCTTCATTCCTGATGCAATAGATCATTTCCTGTTCCACTGAATTTCGTAGCCTGAAGGTTTCTTGCTTGAGTCATGTGAGCCTATGACCACTTGGGTTATCATGATGAAGGGACCTGAGACCCCGCCCGGTGCTGAGCGCTTATATGATGGGAAAGTATTCAGACTGCAAGTAAAATTCCCTGATCGATACCCTATGGAGTCACCTGAGGTGAGGCCTTCTGTTCATCAACACAATCCCACGTGTTGTTGAAAAGATCACTTAGAGATTTAGATCTGAGACTGAAATGGGCAAGGCCAAGAGTTCTCATGTGCTAAAAATTAAAAGCAGAAAAAATACTTAAATTAAATGCTTGGCATATTATAGACATGAAAGGCATATCGTACCTATGATGAAGCGTTAAATGATACTGCTCTCTCACAAAATAAATTAAGCACATAGAATCCGTAACTTGTTATCGATCCCCCACATGCAGGTCATTTTTTTGTCAGTGGCACCCATACATCCACACATTTACAGCAATGGTCACATCTGCCTGGACATTTTGTGAGTGAGCAATTTGTGCTGACAAGGCTGTGAGGCTGAACTCATCTGTCAGTGATTCATGACCAGATCCTCTCAATCCAACACGGGATGACAAGAAGACGAACTAACACACAATTGACATGCTGAAAGGCAAAGTGAATTTGTGAATCTTTGTGATGTTGGAAAGGCATCCCATTTCTTTTTGCTGTTGTATACTGCTTACTATTCACAATGATATCCTGTTGCCAATACTGGATATGTAAAATGTATCTGCCTTTTATGTTAAATGTATATGCCTTGAAGGTATGACAACAACGATGGTGGCTGGAGCCCCGCACTTACAGTGAACAAAGTATGTTTATCTGTAAGATCCATGCTGGCATCAAACACTGAGAATGTAAGAACACACGTAGAGATTTACTTTCAATTTCATGTGTTTCGTAATTTAGAATATTTGAATTTAAGTTTATAGATCAAAGAATGTTGTGCAAATCTCTTATTTTGCAAGTGCCTTAGTGTGGAGTATTATGGGTGACATTTGTGTGAGAGTCAAGCTGTTGTTTTTACCAAATTTACGGAATGATTTAATGAAATTGTAATATTGGGACTTTATCTACTTGGGCCTCTCTTGATTTTCTTGTTCTGTTCTGGACCATTGCTTTCATTATGCTCACTTGACAAACATAATCAAATCAAGGGACTCAACTATGAGAACGCAGACTACAGCTACCGGCCCAAACGTTGTTTCTGTGATATGGAAAAAAAGCACTGCTGATGTTGAAAGCGTAACATTCAGCTGTGACTGATGCCTCGTTTTTTCTGCCTATGTTCAGAGCAAGCCTCAAGGGGATGCAGAATATGTCGCTCGTGTTGGGAGCAAGAGCCCAAAAGCCACAAGATGGGTGTTTCATGATGATAGAGTGTAAATGCTGTGATAGAAGTAGTGGAGGACGCAGTTATCCTAATTTTTGCTTCTTTGACTCTGTGCACGCATGAAAGTAGTTCAGGAATGTTTTTCCACAGCAGGTAAGGTTGATTTGGAGAGGTTGGATTAGGGCATAGTTTCAGGTGGAAGTCTGTTGAGGGACGTTGAGAAAAAAATTACATTGACTAGCTGGGACCATTGTGGCCGAGAGAGGATGGTCCCTTGTGGATATGTATTAGGGCTCGCCGCCTCTCCGCCTTAGCACCACTAGGTTTGTATGGTTAGTATGGTCAGTGTGTAGTGGGTCGGGCTGAAGCTGTATCCTTGTGATAGTCTGTATTTTTGTCGAGTTGTTATTTTTACTGCCTCACAAATAACTCCAACGTTCTCCAAAACTGATCTTAATTCATTTTGAGAAATAGTTTTCAGATGTGCTCTAGTGCAAGGCCACTCCTTAAAAACAGATTCACTTGAGGCTTCATGTAAACAACAATTTATTTCAGACACACTTTATTCTGAAAATGTAGACTGGGCACCGTAAGAATTGCAGGAGACTTAAAGATTGGATAAAATTATTAAACTTAAATGAATCAGGACACATCACCAACCATCCCCATAATGATGAGGAAATCTATAAAGGAGCCACAAATACATGCACATTGCAATAATATCCACCTGGTCACCTTGTCCAAGCGAACAAATCTGTCAGTTCTAGTTTTACATGTCATTTTTTTAATACCCTGACCCATACTCTAGTTCATGGCTGTGCTTTCCATCGTGAATGGTCTCAACCATTACCGTGGGCTGATGGGTGGAGTTGTGGATTCAGGCAGCACTGCTATTTCCCTAGCCACTTCAGCTGACAGCATCCTCGGAATAGCAGGTTGCATGTCTTGGCCTCCCAGCACATCCTCAGATTCGTCCACAGAAACAGCTTGCTCTGTCTCCTCACCAGCAGGCCTGCCTCCAGAGGGGGGTAATATCTTTTGACCATCTTCTGCTTCCATATAAAGCATGTTCTGGTCTTGGCTGACTGCTGCTAATCCTGAGTCAACAATGGCATGCTTGGGAGGTGGCAGAGGAGCAACTTTGTTGTAACCACTCCCTCCAGCGTAGCTGAGTATTTTTGCTGGCGGCTCAAGCGCCCCAGCAGTTCCTGCGGCAGCATCCATCGCCTTGTCTCCTGAGCCTGATTCCCTTTCTCGAGCAGAGATGCTGAGTTTGTCGATCCAAGACTTCCCTCTTGACGCAAGGTCCTCATCTGATGGGCGCTCACCAAACATGCTATAAGGCATGAAGTTAGCCCAAAGCCTGCAAATTATTGATCATGATGGGCTTCAAATGACAAATCAAATTGTTAAACTAAATCCCCCTCAAAAAGCATGACTTTCCAGGCATGCCCTCTTCATATTCATGAGAGCATGATCGTCTGATAGAGAATAACAAATTGACAAAGAGGATTGTGCTCTCAGTAACTAGATACTCTTTATTTTTTGCAATTCAAGATTAAAATGCTGAGCTACTGTCAATGCAACTAACCTCTCCCTTGCGGGGTTCTTCTTAACCCAGAAATAAAAGGCTGCAAAACCTTTGATTGAGATCTGATTCAACAAGCCTGAAGTCTCGAGTGCCTTGTTGACCTCTTCCTCAGACAACTAGGGCGGAGTGCACAAGTCCACATTTAAGCTAACAGAAAATGACATGCATAATTGTGTCGTCCAAACAGTACAATTGATAGCTTAAAACTGATTAAAAGGAGCCATTGTTATAAAGCAGTACCTACCCAACCATCCTTGTCCAGGTCCAATTGAGCTGCAAAATTGAAGAAGTACTCCTTGACAATCATCAACACTAGAAAGGCGATAATTATGCTGTTAACAGTCACCAGCACTGCGCTCATTCCAATCTGCAGGGATATAAGTCCAATCAAGGCATCAGTCAATACAGTCAAAGAAATGTCTCACAGATGTGTGAATGAGGCAAGACAGCCCAACAATTTGCATATTCCTTAGACTTGGAATCCATCATATGTACTTTTGTTGACAGTCCATCCCTTCAGACATTATTTTAAACTAATCTAAACAGCCTTCTGATCACACCTTCACGCCTGTTGAGGATGTGGTAATTAGGAACATGCCTACGTACAAGCCGATGGTGTTGCCGTACAAGGCAAATCTCTCCAGACCTTCCATGCGAGACAACCTGCATCCATGGATTTTGTCCATTGAATTCTCTCTGACCTTATGGGTACGAGTTGCTTAACAGCAAACATGTTTAAGATAAACGTTTCTTGACAATTTTGCAGGAGACTTACATCCAGTTCTGTACTTCAGAAGCAGAGGTTCAGGATTTATCCATTACGCATCAAGGGCTGCATCTATGAACCTTACCGAAATGGCATCATCACCATCTGAAGGACCATGGCCACTATGATCACACCAAGAGCCACTAACACCTGATGGGGTGTTGAAAGAAGGCAGGATGAGAAACATGCATGAAAGTGCCCACATTGTTACTTCAGTACACACAAGCAGTAACTCACTAACAGTACAATACCTGCATCTGTGCTCCAGCTGGCAGCAAGAAGACGACCACAAGGACAATAAGAAACTTGCGCAGCAGCACCACAGTCTCCCAGTAATAAGCTCCATCTCGGTCTTTAAAAAACAGAATAAAGAAGCTATTTCAGAACATCTCAAGACACCTATGAGAGGACTTTAAAGGCTAACCATGTGCCGAGCTAAGCACTAGGCAGGTGATAAGTAATCCACAGTCCACAACATTCTAAACAGTGATTGCTCTGGTTGTCAGTACTCACAGTCACTATAAATGAAGCCGTAAGCCCTCAAGAAGCCCCTACAAGACACGCAAGCATATGATTAATCGTAATCATCAGCATGGTAGATACAGCAGGTTTAAGACTGTTAACCATGATCTCACAAGTGAAAGACATGACTGCCTCATGCATGGAGTCAGTACAGCTCACTGCAACTACAACATTATTATTACAGTACAGCCCACTGCAACTACAACATTATTAGTACAGTACAGCCCAATGCTACTACAACATTATTAGTACGGTACAGCCCACTGCAACTACAACATTATTAGTACAGTACAACCCACTGCAACTACAACATTATTAGTACAGTACAGCCCACTGCTACTACAACATTATTAGTACAGTACAGCCCACTGCAACTACAACATTATTAGTACAGTACAGCCCACTGCAACTACAACATTATTAGTACAATGATTAAGAATTTAGTGCACATGAAGGGAAAGGTCAGCTGTGAGGCCACTTCAGAAATTAAGAACTGTAACACCCTGGGAGAAGAATCAAAACTAGCTAGTTGTCTCCTGCATTTAACTCACTGTTGGTACAACCGATGTTTGTTCCTCCACATGAAGTAGAAGCTGAATGCGGGCACACC
Source organism: Chlamydomonas eustigma (assembly GCA_002335675.1). NCBI lineage: Eukaryota > Viridiplantae > Chlorophyta > Chlorophyceae > Chlamydomonadales > Chlamydomonadaceae > Chlamydomonas > Chlamydomonas eustigma. The sequence goes on along the minus strand of BEGY01000003.1, from coordinate 312,207 downwards.
AAGGCAGAAACAAATGACACCTGTGCAGCACACCATGCATGTTTGAAGTCTACCAGAAGGTTACAGGTTGATTGTACATCACAACTCTTTTATATAAGTATGTAAGGCTGATGTAGCAGCCAAAAATCTTGAGGGAGAATCTCCGAGTCAAGAAATTAACAGCTCACTTAGCGCTTAGTAACCAAGTCCACACAGTTTTGCTACAAAGCTCTTAATAGGGTATAGGCTGGTGGCCATTAAGCCGCCATAATCAGAACTAGGGTATAGGCTTATGGCCATTAAGCTGCCATAATCAGAACTAGGGTATAGGCTGATGTCCATTAAGCCGCCATAATCAGAACTAGGGTATAGGCTGATGGCCATTAAGCCGCCATAATCAGAACTAGGGTATAGGCTGATGGCCATTAAGCCGCCATAATCAGAACTAGGGTATAGGCTGGTGGCCAGTAGGCCGCCATAATCAGAACTCCATTGTCATACAACGAATCTGAGGCTTTGAGTACCCTTCATACCTGGCACTCCCAAAGCCATGACAGCCACCAGATGGTACCCCTCATAACACTTGAGGTTGTAGTCATAACTCCAATACTGCCCAACATTGAGGACGTTCTGGTAGTATGGAAGGTCCACACTGTTATTATCAACCTGGCAGGAGAATGCACATAAGTTACCCATATGTGGTGAGGCTGGGCAAACATTCATCAGTGTCCGCACTGAATTCCTAAAAGTGCTCAACTTGAATCTTCTGGTTCTGCCAAATGGATGTCAAATGATTTACTGCAAATTTACTCCGCAGACAGGCTGACATAATAGAATGTCACTTACGTTCTGGCAGCTGAAAATGCTTAGCAGCGATGTGGTTACGCCAGGGTAGTAGTAGAAAATGACGGAGATGACAGTGATGGTCAGACGAAATCGCATGTACTCATGGAAGCTTTCTACCATATTGCCAGCCTTCTTGCCAGCCTAGTTCAGGAGGAGATATACAGGAGTGATGCAGGCTTGAGACCTAGCTTACATATCTAGCTAGTAAGGAGTTATGTAGGCTTGAGACCTAGCTTACATAACTAGCTAGTAAGGAGTGATGTAGGCTTGAGACCTAGCTTACATAACTAGCAAGTAAGGAGTGATGTAGGCTTGAGACCTAGCTTACATAACTAGCTAGTAAGCAGTGATATAGGCTTGAGACCTAGCTTACATAACTAGGTAGTAAGGAGTGATGCAGGCTTGAGACCTAGCTTACATAACTAGCTAGTAAGGAGTGATGTAGGCTTGAGACCTAGCTTACATAACTAGCTAGTAAGGAGTGATGTAGGCTTGAGATAGAAAGTGTGACACTCATGAAAAACAAAGAAAGAAACATAAGAGGCAGTGACAGAACAACACTTAAATCTGTGTGTGTAGCCATGCGATAAGATGAGGAAGATGTCGTTGACGCATCAGGGCATGGCTACATTTACAGCTCACCACATATAGGCCAAGCCAGATAGGTAAGGACAGAATCATCACAACAATGGGTGAACCCACTGAGATGACCGTTGTTTGAAGAGACCTATCAGGAAGAAAAAATAACTTAAAGCAGGAAGGCCAGAAAAACATCTAAGCAATAAAAATCACGGAATCACAGAAAGTCCTACCTCAAATTGCAACAAGGTTAGCTAATTAAGAAGATTCATATCACAACTGATGAGGCTCGAGGGCTGAGAAGGTATTGAAAGCATTTAGCCAGTCTCCTTACAAAGCACTGGTTGTAGGAGCTCTCACATAACTGCTCAAAGTGCACATCACACTAGACAAGCAAAAGGCCTGAAACTGACACGGATAAGCAGCAGAGCGTCTATGGCTGATTCTATTTGAAGCAATATGATAGAATCTCAACAATTGCAGTGCACGTACTTTGGGGGAGCGGAAAATGCAAGGGAGCAATCGAGCGAGACTGCTGACCCACTCGAGGAGTCAATCTGTTTCATGGCGGTTAGGAGATTGTTCACAAAGCTGGGCCATTGAAGGTTGATGTTCTTTAGAATGGCAGCCACTTGCAGGTATGAAACCAAGATCTACAAGGACACAGCAGAGCAGCAGGGTTCTGAGAGGATGAGACACAGATGACTGTAAATAATTAAAAGAAACTTCGATCAACTCAAGACTAGGAGCCAGGAGGACAAGCAGAAAGACAGAAGATATAGTTGCTACATTTACATGTGATCTACTCAGCAATTAGCAGAAATTGTAATCTAGCAGGAATGGGGATGACAGTGCGACACTGCTCTCATAACAGTCATTAAGGGACCCTCGAGGTTCATGAGAAAGAGCCTTTCACCTTTATCACCACTGAGTGAGGCGCACTCCCCAACTTTGACTTTTGCACATTCTTCAAGTCAGCCTCCTTAGCCCTCTGTGCTTTCAGAAATACTACATCTACAGGCACAGCCTCCAACATGCCTCCTCCGTTTGCAGGTCGCACATCCACAGGGCCTTTACTCTCAGCTGCAGGTGCTGAAGAGCAGTCATCCTTGTCCTCTCGTATTTGCAGAGTAGAGCTCTCAGCAAGACCCACTTGCTGTTTTCCTCCTCCTTGATTGGTATCAGCTACAACTGGTGCCTCCACATCTTCACCAGTTAGCTGAGCCCTGAGAATAACCAAAACCAGAAAATACAGGTCTCAACACAAAAAACTAGCATTTGCAAAGAACATCGCATGAGAGAGAGACACATATTCAGTACTCAATTATAGTTTGAAATAATTAGCTCTGAGTTTGTAATGAGCATTTCAAGTTCTCCTGAAGGACTGCATACAACATTACCTGATAGTAATAAAAATCATGACTAAATCAAAGCATGCTATAAGGATGTAGTAGATTGTATTCTCAGCTGCCCCCGGACATGCTTTGCAAGTTGCAACCGCCGTGCGTCCATACCCAGGAAGGCATGCCCCACATAATGTGCTGTAGTACCCAGCAGCACACAGAATGTCCTGTAGCATGTGCACCACAGTTAAGGTGAGCCAGTAGAAGGATGAAAGATGTAGATGCCTCAGAAATTAACAAGAATCCTAGCATGCCCAACACCACCATCACGTTTATAGCTATGAGCTGCGAGGTACAGTGACATCAGTAAGACCTAAACAAATAAAGAGGGCGCGACAAAACAAGGTTCATAATATCTGATGCAAGTGCAAAGAGATCACCTGATAGTCGGTTGTAGTGGTTAGTGGAGAGAGTGTTCCATTGCTCAAGAACAGCGGAATAGTTGAATTGTATACTTCCTCTTGGAAGCTGAGAATAATGGCTTTCCGATTAGTGTATGTACAAGAATCCGTATTGGGGCACAGCTGAACCTGAGTTTGAGAGCTTTAATTTAATGGGAGACGAGGAAGCTACAGCCAGGAGCAACTTATTTGGCAAAGAAATAGATGTGAGAGGTCTCTTGCAGTTACCACCACCACATTGGTACACACCTGAGGGCTCCACACACTGGTACACACCTGAGGGCTCCACACACTGGTACACACCTGAGGGCTCCAGGGACTGGAGTGCCAGTACCCATCGGCAGGCACCAGGATGCTGCCTATAGAGCTCTCCACAGTCTTAGAGGAGGATGCATTGGTAGTGTACTGAAAGTGCAACATAGATGGCAGGAGGTGGAGTGGGCAGGGACAGGCATGCTTTCAACTATGAAGGGGGGAAACATTACATCCTCTACCTACTGTTTGTAGAAACAGCAAAGAGGATAGATAATAATGTCGTTGTTGTTATAATAAGTGTTTTGAGATCAAGACAGGCTGCTTGAATGTAATTTTCTTTTTCAAGGTTTTTTTCTTTTAAGATTTGCCTTGGCGATGGTATGCTTTCAAAGAAAAAAGGGGACAGAGACCCTACCTTGTCATAGCTGCAGATTGCGTTTGACGGACAAGTGTCACAGGACGTGTTCAGTGAGCTGAAGCTGCAGGAGAGAGAGTATAAACGGCCTCATTGCCATCATCTGAAACAACTTTTCACCACACATACACCTTGATGCACCATTCAACACCACACAGAATCATGATTGCCGGGAGATAAGCAAATTGCCTTCCCTAACCTGAACTGTGTGTCCCCAGAGCACACAGTGCACAAGTCATTAGCAGTATTGGTGACCTCCCCAACATAGCAATGCCGGACTTGTATGACAACGGTCACAGACGGCAGGGTGTAGGTAGTCCCAGCAGCAGCTGAGAGAAAATAGCACACAGTCAAAAACAGAGTCATTCAAATATTGATCCTTACCCTTCAGGTCATCCTACAAGCCAACGACAGCTGAATCTGGTACTGCACCCTCAACGGATTAAGGAGCACTGACTAAAGGAATACACACAATTCATTATTCATACATTTTTCATACATTCTTCATACAGGATACAAATGGATCTTAATCAAGCCTCAGGCCGTTGCTGTCATTATGCTCACTAAAGGACAGGTTGTACGACCCAGGTGCGGCCTGCAAGTACAGATTATTGTAGGAGACCAATCCGTTAATAGCAGCAACTATTGTGACACCGGCAGGTGTGTACTGCACATTGCCATCTGCACTTGCGGCTGTCAGAGAAGCCCTGGCATCAATGCTCCCCTTGGAGATAATCTGGAGAAGAGCAGGTAGAAGAAACAGGTTAGATGATGAAAGAGTGAGATCAAACAATGATTAAAGAATAACAAAATGTGAAGCACAAGGCGCACTGCTCACAGCTTATGAATTTGATTCTGGTTACATGAAACAATATTAATAGGCTGCAAATGTCAGGAGCAGTAATCACACAACTCCATAAATACTGCATCTTCAAGGCTTCACTCAGTGCATGAACGGCGTTGAGTAGCAGCGGCACTTGCATAAATGCATGTACTGAGTATGAACTGAGTATGAACTCACCAACATTTGGCTGAAGTATTTCATGTTATAGATGATGCTAAAGACTTATCAATGAATCTCATAAATGTACTTCATGAATGTCCTTTCTCAAAATCCACATAGCTGTCATCATGTCATCGTCACTATTCCTCTGTCTTGCCTGAATAAATGCGTCCATAACGTGGATTCTGATGCTTAAATAGGAAGCTGACAAGTAGGTGTCGACAATCCCTGAGCTTGGTGAGCTGAGCACCAGCATGATCAAACAGTCAACAGTCAATATACTGTTATATCAAGACGGTGACACACTAGCTCTACAAGTAAATCGCTTACCAACAGATGATAGTGTGATTATCTCCTTATCTTCTAAAGATCACACCTTTCACAATGACTAGAGTGCAACAGTCACCCCAGCAGTCCAATTACACAGGTGATAAAACAGGTAGAAAAGATCCCAATGTTCACATCATGACCATGCAAGAAAACATTACCTTAACAAGATAGTGATGAACATGTGTGACAGGTTAGGATAGTTGTGAATCCATATTGGCATGATCACTCACTCCAAGACAAGAGCAGTTGCAGCAGTTGCTATGGTGGAACCGTAATCAGCAGAGTTACCCGTCCAAGTGCTGCAGCCTGTTATCAACTGTGAGCCGGTATACACAGTTTTGGGTTCCCCAGGGCAAGAGTATGACATCATGTTCGTCTGTGAGCACACAGAAGAACAACAGCAGGGTATCGGGAGTGTCAGAAAAACATACGCAAAATTTCAAAATAACATCATTTGCGTTCAATGATTAGAATTGCAAATGCAAGAAAATGAACATGCAGTACATTGTACACCTGATATACGTAGATAGCACCACCTCCAGCGCTGGCAATATTGTTGCTCAGGACACTTTCAGTCAAGTTCAGTGCTCCGCAAGTAGCATCTGTGGCTGAGCTGCATGTCTGATACACCCATATTCCACCTGAAGGCAATTGATAGAGAAAGCAGGCAATGGTTCAGTTGAGGGTTTAGAGGTGGTTCAATCTCAGTGATTGAGTTTCAGAAAAAGAAGCGGCACATATGGGGATGATGACGCAAGTGCAGGATTTATGTTAACAAAACACTGCCAAAGTGGCAATTTGATATTGAGACCTGGAGAAAAGTTCGAAATTTGAACTCACCACCATTGGTAGCCGTGTTGCTATTAAAGAAGCTGTTGTAAATGGAGATGGTGCTCTGCAGAAGGTGTAGTCATACAGACATTGATGCAATAAGGGGGAGTCATACAGACATTGATGCAATAAGGGGGAGTCAAACAGACATGGATGTAATAAGGGGGAGTCATACAGACATTGATGCAATAAAATGTTGCATTTATTTTGTCAGTAGCAAAGGGAGGTGGATGACACCTTCATAAGCCAACCATGATGACAATTCTACAATAAACGCATTATAGATCAAAAAGAGATTCTCCTCTGCTCCTGAAGAGTCAAAATAAGTAGAAACCAAAAACATTGGCTCAAATTCATAATGAAGATTACACAGCTAAGCAACACCACAAACACATGTCCACCTGCAACTTCAAGATTTGCAGCTTAATAACTTCCTTCAATGTCAAACTTAAACCCTATGCAGCCTTTTATGTGGCACCTTCCATACCTGCACAACCATGCAGAAGGCACCTCCACCTCCAGTGGAAGTCCTACTGCAGCCAGCTTCGTACACACTCGATGTTGCATTGTTTCCGGTGAAGTTACAATTTGTGACACTGCTTGCAGTAGTGTCAGAATTTAGACTAACAGCTCCTGCTGAACCCGCTGAGTTCCCAGAAAACACACAGCTGCATGCAACAAGCAAAAATGCTACATTACTCCCCTACTAAAAAAAACAGAAAAAGCATCTGCTGTATAGAGCAGGGAGCAGAGGAGTAAGTCAAGTAGACACAACAAGGGCTACACAAGCAATAGCGTTTTGTGACATGAGTTCATTACTGTTTACTGCATTTTCAATAGATCTACATTCAATGAATAAGAGCAACGTTGGTTGTATGGTCATCTCACTGCGTATGGTGTGAAAAAAACAGCTCATTGCCTGATAACACCTGATAATATGCGCTACATACACTTTCCTTGCATGATCACCTAGACAGGGTAGCAGATGAACATGAGACGCATTCCAAAGCTCCTGCATGGCCTCCCGCAGAATTTCCGCTGAAGTTTGTCCCCACAACAGTGACGTACAAATATTGACCTGCAAGTTATTCTTATTTTTAGAACTTTCAACAACAAGGATAGGGTCTGACACTGATTTACAATGTGTAACCAGAACAACAAGGATAGGGTCTGACACTGATTTACAATTCGTAACCAGAATAACAAGGATAGGGTCTGACACTGATTTACAATGTGCAACCAGAACAACAAGAATAGGGTCTGACACTGATTTACAATGTGTAACCAGAACAACAAGGATAGGGTCTGACACTGATTTACAATTCGTAACCAGAATAACAAGGATAGGGTCTGACACTGATTTACAATGTGTAACCAGAACAACAAGAATAGGGTCTGACACTGATTTACAATGTGCAACCAGAACAGCAAGGATAGGGTCTGACACTGATTTACAATGTGTAACCAGAACAACAAGGATAGGGTCTGACACTGATTTACAATGTGTAACCAGAACAGCAAGGATAGGGTCTGACACTGATTTACAATGTGTAACCAGAACAGCAAGGATAGGGTCTGACACTGATTTACAATGTGTAACCAGAACAACAAGGATAGGGTCTGGGACTGATTTACAATGTGCAACCAGAACAACAAGGATAGGGTCTGACACTGATTTACAATGTGTAACCAGAACAACAAGGATAGGGTCTGACACTGATTTACAATGTGTAACCAGAACAACAAGGATAGGGTCTGACACTGATTTACAATGTGCAACCAGAACAACAAGGATAGGGTCTGACACTGATTTACAATGTGCAACCAGAACAACAAGCATAGGGTCTGACACTGATTTACAATGTGCAACAAGGAAGAAAAATACTCGCAACTTCAGAGAGAAAGGCTGTCGAGAGATGCCAACCTGCACATGCATGCTTCTTAACTCACCACCAGAGAAAGCTCCACCATACAATGCATAGTTCTTTACAAAAGAGGAGGAGGAAATTGTTAGACTGCCCTCCCTCTCAAAATCCCATGCACCCCCCTACACAACAAAACAATGATACAAAATGCACTATTTCATAAGCTTTATGTCTGCACTGGCGCAAAGCACCATGCATCTGCATACTCTTCGTTTGTGAGATAGAATTCAACACCAACTCGTTTTCTTGGTAATTATTGATTAGTGAGTCACAAATTGCCATGCAACTGCATACTTATAAGCCCTAGTATAATTGATATCAAGCTAGCATCTAATAAGGAGCAAGGTGAAAGGAATAATATGCATACTGTTATTTAACCATCAGCCTGATTCGAAAATCAGGTGGCAAGAGGGTTTAGGGTACAAGGGTACAAGGGTATCGTGCTGGTTGTCATAGCTGTCTTATGCTGAGATAGTAATCATATGGTGTATGATCCAATCCTTCAATGCAACATCTAGAAATCCCCTTGTTTGGGCTAGGACATTGTTCCCGTACCTGAAGTAAACTGACGGAATTATTGTAGAAGTAACAGTAGGAGGCAGTCACTGTCTGAGCACTGACTGTGGCGACAGCTCCACCAGCCCTCCTACAGACAAGGTTGACAGTTGCGCAAGGTGGAAAAAGGGTCAGCATCAAGAGGCTTGTAACAATCTACCGGGAGAGAGCATTACGTTCTCGCAACAATGTTTGTGTTTCTTACTTCGCGGTGTTGGAAGAGAAGGTGCAGTTTTGAAGCGCCAGAGTGCCGTACATGTTCTGTGCAGGGAGAGCATGGCAGCATTGGAACATTCTGTCAATTTCATATTTTAACAAATCCTCAGTTTGCAGACGCAATTACTTTTATTTTAAACTTGCTAGTGAAGCCTATGAGGCATGTGATATTGCATGTATTGTGTTGGCTGGTAAGCTAAACATTCCCATGTATAAAGGTACACATTGCAGTCAAGACAAGGGTCTGGATGACATGATCTTTTAAGCACATGGGGATTCAAAGGTTTGAGACTGCATTTTACAATACATCACTTGCTCTCTTGTACACATCTCACAATCAACCCAGCAGACATGACATATTTTCCTTATCTCAACAAAATTTACGAGTTAGTTCCTTACCTGAGCAAAGAGTGCACCACCAGTTGCCAAACTGGCAGTAGAAGGGGCTACATAATCAAGTCCAACCTGTGCATAAGGGGAAGCATTGACTTCAGTTCAAAATCAAAAGTTTTGGGGTGATGAAAGCTATGATGGTCCAGCAAACTATCCAACCTTAATCAGACCTAGACATAATTCTTGTTGGCTGACTCAGTGACCACGACTTGATGTTGTAAGGATGACGACAAGGAAAGCAACAAATCTCTTTGCAATACAGTTAGGTCAGGGCTAAGTTAGTGTGGATACAAACAAATCATCCCAGTGGATAAAAAACAGCATTCATTGGGAATTTAAAAGGTAGATAACAAATTGTTGGGCATGCGCTCGACATTGAAACTATGTGCGCTGAATTGAAGGTGCCTTCAAACTGTAAACCTGTCAAGACTTATGTGTTTGAGACGTCATCAGGCTCTGAAGTAACATAAACTTACATGGTTGCTTGTGAATGAGGATTCTGATATTACGGTGGTGTAGCTTGAAGAGAAGTATTGTAAAGTAATGGCACCACCATAGAGCTGCAGATAAGGAAATAATCAGTCTTGCTGGGTCAAGAAGAAACTTTCAAGACAGTCATAACCATGTCCCTCATAATCTCAATGTTTATGAAATTAGAGTTACATATTACGGGTGTCCTCACCGCAGCACTGTTGTTGTAGAATGTGCTCGAGGTGATAGTTGGGCTACAAGAAGGGTTGCTAATGAACACAGCCCCCCCAGAGGTGAGGTTTGAAGAGCCCCCATTGCCCAAGAAGGAGCTTGTTGTGATATAACTTAAGCAACCAGAGTTATTGACATATATGGCCCCACCAGCAATGGTGAGCCCCGCATATCCATTCCCATCAAAAATAGAGCTGCTAATGGACAGTGCAGCACCCGCTTCCACATAAATTGCTCCCCCATAGACACCTTGATTGGCTGCATGATGAAACAATCACAAGCATGGGGAACATGACAAGATCAAAACGAAAGCATACAACAGTCTCCTCTGCAATTAGTTACTCACCCACAAAAAATGAATTTGTGATAGTGACATTAGCAGAATTGGCAATCCTTATAGCTCCACCAAGGGCTCCTTTGTTGTTTGCAAAGATGCAGTTTGTGATCCTGATCTGCATCGAGTGGAAAGCACCAGGTACTAAAAATCAAACTTGTCAATTGAAGTTTGAACCAAAACATCAAAGTTTCCAAGGAAGGAGGCTGTTGACTTCCTTCCTAAGCAGGACAAATATTTAATAAGAACATGAACCATGTTTAATACCCTGTAAAGATTGCTGCTTCTCTCAAGATGGCAGACAACATCGTCATAATGCATCATTCCGTGAATCTTTCCACACTTGATCACATGCAGCAGCCTACTCACTTGAGTGTCAGCAGCTGTCATGCTGGCATTGATGAGTATGGCAGCTTGTGCACAGTTGCGAAAGTAGAAATTTGAGATTGAGGTTCCTGCAGATCTGTAAGAGGGATCAGAGTTTAGAGGTGACTAAAGATTTGCTTCAGGCAAGGCCAATTATTATTTTACAAAGAACAAAGAAGATGCGTTAATGCTAAATAAAGGAAGCTAGGAAGCTAGGTTAAAGTGCATTATGCATAAAGCACTAAAGATTTCGCATGCACCATCGTTTCAATCATTTGAAGATTGAATTTTCAGAAGCCATGCCAATTCTTGAAGTGCGCAGCAGTTATTCCTTATTTTATAGGAAACATGAAATGTGAAAATCATCTTTATATGCTGCCCTATAGAAGTCCATTTTGGCAAACAGCAGTCAAGTCAGGGGCCTTCACGAGATGATCATGGTCAGGGGCACTCACGAGATGATCATGCCATAATCGTAGCCTTGGCAATCTATAGTTGTCAGCGTTGTCAGTGCAGTGTAATAGCTGACATTTGCATACAAGAGGTGACGTCGACTGCGACCAACCTGCAACATCGCATTTGAATGCACTCAAATGAGCTTTAGGAAAATCTTGGTCCCACTACAAAAGAATGATCCTCTTACTAGGTCAAGTTCATAGAGATGAGACCATGCAGGCAATGATGCATCCTGCATGTGCTTTCTTACCCTTTTGACATCAGACACAGTTGATTCTCCATCTATTTGCATAAGGTGGCGCTGTATTCTGCCTTCAACTTCTCCTACATCCAATACCATACCCCCAGCTGCCTCGTCCAACCTTGAACAAGAGTGAGTTGCAAAGACACCGCTCTACTAAGCAACCCTACTGATAGCTGTAAAAGGGCAGCAACAGAACACAGGAGAATATTCTCTCTATAGCACTGATGAGTGCGTAAGTACATTTCACCTGCATCATATTTTGCATGAAAGATGTCCTTCCCACCTGATGTCGTTCACAGAAGGCAGCAAAATAGACGTCAGAGCCTCTCTTTCTTGCAATTCTTTTCGGGAGAAGCTAGAGTCAGCTGAATGAGGGTCAGATGAAGGAGAAGCCTGCAAGCGTTTAGGTCCCTTTCTCCCTCCTTGATCCCTACCAGACCACACTACACTGCTATCCTCATAACTTCCCAACAGTCTTTCCGCATGATAGAAGCCATTATTGGACTCAGCAAGAGAAGGGTCAAATGAGGAGAGAACAGAGCGGCGACCGCTGACACTTGATGATGAAGTTGAGGAAGGTGAGTTTGAGGAAGATGGATTAGAGGCTGGGTTAGAGGTTGAACTTGGGCTTGGGCTTGAGCTTGGAAGAGTACCAGCAGTTGCCGACGTTTCATTCAAGGAACTACCGCTGATCAAGTCTCCCTAGGGCACAGACTTGAGGGTTTGCGAGTGGTTTGAAGCAACATCAGGGCATGAAGGAGGCAAGCACTCAAACCCCCCAAGTACTCCTGAATTGAAATTCTTACTGACACAAGATCTTTGGATAAAAAGGAATCAAGCTCTTATACATCAGTTGGGATAAACATTTCTTACTTGCATGAACAGACCAGCGTGAGGGTAGATAGGGAGACCGGTACTTTGAATGGTCACACTTTCCACACATGAGGTGAAGATCACTATGTCTCCATCATACAAAAACTGCGAGGGCAACAAAAAGTAAGGCTACAACATGAACTGCTGCTGAGCGTGATGGCGGAAAGTCTAACAATGCAATGGATGACTTGATGAAAGATATCATTCTTGACTTGTAGCAAAAGGTTTGAAAACTGCGTGTTCAATAAAGGAACGGCTACCAACACTAGATCAGGGATGTGGATGACATTACACTCCAACACAAACACCCTCTGACCTCAATGAGTGTGCTAAAACCATTGCTGTCCAGAGATGCTGCATTCCCCGTGAGAGAGCAAGAGATATCTAACTTGCCGGGGACTGGCACAAAAAACAAGTCCTACAGTGGCATCCATAGGTCCTCGAAAAAAGCATCGAAGTGCATACAATTAATAGAAATCTGAGGATCCAACCATCCATGGTCTCATAGATGCTACAAAGGCATTGCCTGCACAACTTAACAATTTTACCTTCTGCACAATATTTTCTTTTCTCAACTCACAACTTGGCACACATTGACCCAGGAAAGCATGGTTACCTTAGGTACACAAGAACTCACCGTAGCTGTCAGAAGGCTCAAAGTGTCATAAGTGGACATGGTTGCCATGCTTGTAGTGTGAGCTGTGAGCTGGTACGAACTGCTTTGAATATTCTCCCCCCCTGAAAGGACACGCCTGCCACAAAAAAAGTGACGGCACTCTATTGTAAAAGATTTGGGAGAAATGAACAAGCAGATGATGCCAAGCCTGTATGACTCAAGGACTCTCCTGAGAACTCAAGCTCTGCAAACAATACAACACAGTATCTGATCTTATTGTTACAGATATTTGATTCAGGTTGACATATAAACCTACCAAACAAAGTCTGTTGAAATGCTGATATCCATAGCATACACAGTGTTGTCCACTTTCCAAGCCTGTGTTGATGAGTCATAATACTCTCCACCAGAAACAAAGACCTGAGGATAAGACAAGCTGTGTCACAACCTAGTTGAGGCAGCAAGACCTCTAACACAGAGTGCATTCAGTGCCGTTAGATGTTGGTGACAAGAGAATGTGGAGGGAACCATCTGCAGTCATTAATCAGGATGTGGAGGGAACCATCTGTAGTCATTAATCAGGATGTGGAGGGAACCATCTACAGTCATTAATCAGGATGTGGAGGGAACCATCTTCAGTCATTAATCAGGATGTAGCCTTCTCAGAATTTGTAAATAAATAAATTTGTAAATCTAGACTTCATTTCTGCACATAGTCCATTTAACCTACTTCTGTACCAGAGCAGGTCATAGCAAGACCTTGCTGGGCGGGTGGCACAACTGTAGTGGTCGGTGTGATCTTCACCCAAGTGTGATTATAGGTCATGAAGATCCACAGGTCGTTGAGCATTGCCGTTGCATTGGTGGCGTTGATACTTGTGGTCCCTGGTCGTCAGCATTCATCATCATCTCATATTCAATTAAGGGCACAGAGTGTATGAGGAAAAGACGATTCATGTAGTAATTGCAGTGAGGACCTTGGAGAAAGAGATAGAACGAATTACTCAGGATGATACTTTATTAAATCTAACAACATGCAGCAATATGTTGATAGTGACAGCATTGCTGCAGAACATGCGAGCTTGACTGGCAGATGTCATGCAACATAATGGAAAATAGCTTAAAATCTACATCCCAAGGAGTCCTTCAGCTTCTGATTCCCATTGTCCCAAACCTAGAGGACCCATCATACAAGATGTTCACAAACACTACTCTTCTTGCTCCTTGCAAGAGGCCACTCTTACCTCAAAACATTTCAATCATACAAGATGTTCACAAACACTACTCTTCTTGCTCCTTGCAAGAGGCCACTCTTACCTCAAAACATTTCAATCATACAAGATGTTCACAAACACTACTCTTCTTGCTCCTTGCAAGAGGCCACTCTTACCTCCAAACATTTCAATCATACAAGATGTTCACAAACACTACTCTTCTTGCTCCTTGCAAGAGGCCACTCTTACCTCCAAACATTGCAATTACTTGTCCCCCAAAATGTGACAAACCAAGTGCAGTACTCAAGTAACACACAGCATGGCCCCGTCGAGCAGCTGGTAGGAGAGAAGCAGTGTTGGGCTGGACTTCAAAGCTGTGCATGTAGTGCCCACGCTGCTCAAATGGGTAGAGGATGTTTGAGGATGAGGGTATACTGTTTGCTCCACACAATGAGAAGCCATACGCATAGGAGTAGGTGTAGGTTAAAGTGGATCTAGTATCTACGCAGGCAGAAGGAAGACAAGTTCACTTACAGATTCAACTGACCAAACTAACCATTCCAAAAGCAGCATTAAAACTTTAATGAAGCTGTAGAGCTTCATAGCGCTATTATGCCTCAAATCCGAATGACTTTGATTCCAGGTGAAAACGCAGTGTCTCTCAGAGATAAGATGCGATGTGTGTTCTGTATTTCACTTAGAGCACTTAGAGGATTATCTGGATATATACATATAGGTATTATTCTGGAAACATACCCCAAATTGTGTTGTAAGTGTAAAAAACAGTATTGCTCGAAGAGCAGTTGCTTGATGTTAAGGTAACAGAAGGACAGCAGCTGGTGCCTGTTGCAGTACCCGAAGATGGGACACAACAAGAGGTGAAGGGAGATGCAACGTCTGCACTCCCGATCCAGCCATTGCCATTGTCACTTGTGAGCACCAGCTACGTGGGGTTGCATTGCGTACACTTAGTATCAGAAATAGAGATGTTCAAGAGGCCAAGGGGCAAGGGCTTGCAATGATCATGTGACAACTTGATCTCTACTCTGAGTGTACTGAACTGAAGTACACCACGGTAACAGCCACCACAATGTGTGATGGCTGAACCTTACTGAATCAATTCACACTAAATGATTTAGCGTGCTCAGAAATTAGCATTATCACTCTTGGACATTTAGAAAGATTGCAGGCAAGAGAATCACGCCAGTGTTGGAAAAAGCATGTTATTGCTTAGATTTGAAGATTAGTCAAAGGAGGAAGAAGACTGTTATAAGCTTATAAGGAGAGAGTAAGGAGCAGAGGGCAGCAGTAATAAGGTGTCCAGTGGTAAAAACTCTTTGAAGTGAAATGAAATATGCCCTTGCATTATTTCCTTATTCAGATGACCTCCTTGTCGTCTGAATATCAACAAGGTCATTTGATATACCTGGAAAAGCCCAGCTGAGGGCAGAGAGATGTAACCACACCACTGAACCTTATTGCTTGGAGGGTTAGGACAGAGTGGAGAGGTCTGCGTGGAACTGAACCCTGTTGAACAGCAGCAAAATGTTGAAGTCATGATATCTTTACATCTTACCAGAGACGTCAAGAGAGAGGTTGGATAACAGGAGCCCTTGTCATAACTTCAAGTGGAAGATAGACAAGTGTGAGCTTATGATGGATACAAACAGGTGTCATGTCCCAGCAGAGACACTCAGCAGCTCTATCTATGACTGCACACAAACTACCGAGACAAATGCAGACAGAGCTGTGTGCAGCATGATCACAATGGTCTCATCACCACCTACTCAGGATAAGATACAAGATCTAAACATACGCTATGCTTCCTGTCCTGGTGTGTTAAGACAATGCATTATTCTAGTACCTGCAATTGATGCTGAGTTCAAAACAGTATTTCCCGTTTCCCAATCAATGATTTTGAATCCCTACAGAAGGAGAGGAGCCACGATCAAAGGACAAACATAGGATCATGACAAATATTACTGCTGCAAAAAACAGTACGTGTTATCCCTGATAATGAGAACATGCACAGAGAAAATCACCCAATTTAAGGAAAATGGAAAAAGTAGGAAGCCTGTTTCATTCCTCTTAAAAGAAGGTGAGCACCAAATGTTAATGACACCATAACTGACAATCAACACTTGGCTGTTTGCAATTCTAGCATGCAGATAGAGAGGATGGAGGTCAACCATTGGCAGAATGCAACCGATTAATTAACTGAGCAACTGGTCATATGATATACCTTAGAAGGCTCTTGTGTGCTTTACATCATTACTAAATGCCCACAAATGTGATACAGCCCCTCTAAGAGGCCTCTTTATAAGTATTTCTACAATAGGCTTAACATACAGTTTGTGCATTCACCACAATTACATCTGACCTGGACAACATTTAGGCTTGAGGAAAAGGTGACAGACATAAAATATGTAGTTCCAGCGTTACAGCAGAAATTCAGGGCACTTGTAGGCTGTGGTGTAACTGCAGCACAAGAATTAGCAATTGTTATGAATCTTCCTCCTCCATTCCATCTTACACATGAAAGCGCGGAAATGTGGGAAATGGTTGGAGAGGAAAATTTATGAAGAAATAACAAACCAAAACAGCGTGACTGGATGGTTTGATTCCATAAGCAGTACCTGTGGATGTTGTGGGTACAGGAGCAACAGAAGGAAGTGTATAGGAAGTGTAGGGGTATGGTGATGCTGATGTACAGCTGTACCCTGAGGCTCCACTTCCAATGCATGGCTGCAACGTAAAATCGGCATTTGAGACAGTCTCGCCGCCAATGTACAGCCTCATGTAATGGATGTCAATGGAAAGGGATAAACCAGCTACATTTTAGGATGGAGAAAAACATTTGTTTAGAGAGGGCACAAGAACTCAGAGCTCTGCAATAAAAAAAGGCCTTAACTTAGCATGTAAGTACATGGTTTAAATGTGGAGAGGTGTATTTGATATACAAGAGGTGTACCTGATGGGTTGCTGGATGTGAGGTCAGTGGCCACACCCCCTACAACGATCAGATCCCGAGTGCCAAGGGTGTAGGATGCAGATGCATAGCGCGCGCCAGGAGAGAAGGTTGTCCCTCCAATTAGATTTTGGGCGGTGGTCCAAACAATAGAAGGCCCTAACAGATCACAGAAGATGAAGCATATAGACAAGTCAGAAGCCAAAGGGCTAATCAGCGTCAAATGTAGGCAGGCCAACAGGCTAGTTAGCACATACACCACAAAATGTAGGCAGGCCCACAGGCTAGTTAGCACACCACCAAAGTTGTCACAGATTTTGGAATTCAATGCAGTAAAGACATGGTATCCTCTGTTAGGGTATGCTCGCATCAGCGTTTGCAAGCTACACACCAAAAATAGTGTATTCAGGCATGTAAAGTCCCCCAGAAGCACAACGCATGAGTTACAATACTTCAATTTACTTCAGCGTACCATCTCTTCTAGACTGCAATGCTATGATGTCAGTTGTCTGCACCAGGGCAATCAACGCAGTGTCGAAATATGTGTACGAGGCGGTGGTTGAAGAAAGGCTTCTCCTCTGCTTTGCAGCTCCATCAGGAAAGAGTGTGCCCTCTGTTCCATGATGATAGGGTTGAGAGGCAGACATTTCCTCCTCGTACTGTTTTACTTCCTCAGCTGCTCCTAGCAGACGCCTCCCAATCGTGGATGAAGAACTGTCGGGTGACAAGGACAGATATGTGGAAAGAGAGTGATGAATTGAAGATTGGGGAGAGAGTGATGAGCAGAGGACACAGAATATTCAGGAACGACATGTTGAAGGATCATAGATGGTACTAAGCAGGTTGAGGATGAACAGAAACAATGTCTCTAACTAATGGTCACGCATACCTAAGCAGCATGCGCAAAGAATCTTTTTGTTATTGTTTTTACTGTAGTGCAGTAAGAGGAGGCATCCAACATTCTTAGGACATGATGCTATGTAAATGTCTAATTATTGGCAAACGATTTACATCCTCTGTATAAGAACATTCCTCACCACACTTGAGAACTGATAAGGGAGTATGCACACGAAGATAGAGAGGCGGCTTGAGCAGCGGTGAAAAGGTTAGATGTGTCACACGTCTCAAGGATAGTAGTCAGAGTACCTGTCTTTGTGTTCACTGAAATGGCCAATGGAAAATAAATTCAGATAAAAGATTCAGAGCAGAGAGTCCCACATAATTTTTAATAAAATTCAGTATGCGCAATCAATAAATTTGCAGCCTTCTAGTTCATTGACGAAAAAATGCAAGATTCAAAAATCTTCACACAAGTCCACAAATGGAGTAGCAAAAAATTGGAAAATGTTAATTTAAGCATTTAAGAAATCTGCTTCTACCATTGAGTAAGTATTGGCGATCCCAAGTTCTGACTGCAGCCTTTTGCAACAAATATCAGCATTGTAAATACAGGCTACATCACCCTCCAACTTGATGCCGTAGAACTAACTGCAAACAATTTGTTCACACACCTGCAACTGCTGTGGAGGGCAGAGAACCGCCTGACACTTGGCGACCTCCATAAACCATGATGAGCGCTGCTGTATAATTGAAGTTTGAACCATTCCCAACTGTCCCTGCGTACTGCCCCAGTAGCGAGACGGAAGTGTAGTAGTTGCGATTCACTGGCGTCTGCATGGAGTCAGTTAAACAATTGGATGCTCAACTCCTTTAACAGGCAGATACTCAACTCATGGAGAGAGATAAAGCTGCAGGATATTTACATTCTGTTTATCTAGTCTTTAGATGATCATGCCTTAATGCACATTATCACCATGCGTACACTACATCACAGCCACAGTGAAGCATATGACTACATCACAGCCACAGTGAGGCATATGACTACATCACAGCCACAGTGAAGCATATGAATACATCACAGCCACAGTGAAGCATATGACTACATCACAGCCACAGTGAAGCATATGACTACATCACAGCCACAGTGAAGCATATGACTACATCACAGCCACAGTGAAGCGTATGAATACATCACAGCCACAGTGAAGCATATGACTACATCACAGCCACAGTGAAGCATATGACTACATCACAGCCACAGTGAAGCATATGACTACATCACAGCCACAGTGAGGCATATGACTACATCACAGCCACTATCATCTTCTGGCAGCTATAAGACAAGGGAGTTTTTACAAAGAAAGGCATACCACGGACGCGCCCAGCTGTACGGACTGACAAGAGGAAGAGGTAGTGGGTGCAGTCCCACAGCTGAAAGGCTTGTTCAAATTAGTGACATCTGAGATGTAGAGTACGCCCAGATCTGGTGTACCCACTGTGATCCATGAAAGCAGGGCACAGGATCAACAAGACGTGAACGGCAATGATGAGTTGCATGAGTGTAGTGCACAGTATATAAGTGTAAGGAGTGCCCAAGACAAAGATTGGGTATGATTGCCAAGGAGAAGAATCCATGAGTAACCATAACAATATATCCTTTATGTTGCAAGGTCTAAGCACATTGTAGCACACCACACCACAGGAGTGAGAACACTGTGCACCCTTATGAGGAGGTGAAAGCATTCAGGTAAGACGCACTTATATGGAGTGGCAGGTTTAACTGAGGAACTTATATTGCTGTTCACTTAGTGGTCAATGAAGTCATCTGGGCATCATAACTACCACAGCAAGGACATAGTGACATGCTCAAGGCAAGAAAGGGCATGTGAAACACACAAAATCAGGCTCAGGATCTTCACCTGCAGAAGTGTCATAGCTCCCATAGAACGCTAAGGCCTCAGCTTGATTGGCTGAGGTTGAACTACCAGAGGTGGGTAGTAGAAGCTGCGTAAAGGCAGGAACCCAGCTCTACTCACTTAAAGCATTCTAGAAGAATCCAGCCTACATCATCTACAGCAACTGATGAGAAGCCAAAACGCATTCTGTACTGGCAGAATATCAAGAAACCAGTCACAATCAAGGCATGACTTTGTCAGCTCTGGGAGAGTATTACAACACATGCGCATGCATGTAGGTGAGGCATTGTCATAAGATTTCTCATGTAATTGCACCCAATAGGATTGCCTACAAAATCAAAGCACCCAGCATCAAAGCA
This sequence comes from Chlamydomonas eustigma, assembly GCA_002335675.1. Taxonomy (NCBI): domain Eukaryota; kingdom Viridiplantae; phylum Chlorophyta; class Chlorophyceae; order Chlamydomonadales; family Chlamydomonadaceae; genus Chlamydomonas; species Chlamydomonas eustigma. Next base: position 292,188 of record BEGY01000003.1, on the reverse strand, counting down.
GAATGCATGACACAATCATACATCAAGGCATGAGGAAACAAGAAAAATTTGCTGGCACAACATGAAGCCAGGATTAGGGGTGAGTGTCTGACAGGAATGACAGGCACAACAGATACTGCCATACCCTTGTCATGCTTCGGAGGATCACAGAGTTAGAGGACGAGTAGAAGTACGTCTGACTGCTCGATGATGGCTTGAGGGACACATCGAGTGACTGAGCGCCACTGGGACTTCTCAGGTTCATGTATACAGAGTTCGACACCGCCTGGCTATCGCCCGAGTACGTGTACATTCCACCATTAACTAAAATTGAACCGCTGCCAGAGCCGTTGTAAGCAACAGCTGAGCGGTACACAAACCTGCACAACATGAATGAAGGGAACAGTCCTGATCATCCAGAGAAATGTCATTGCATTTTAAATGCCTTGAAAATCTTCAAGAAATAATTTTCAGTAGACCCTTGCTTTCCCTCCCGTGGTTTGGGTGCTCCTTAGTCAGTATTCTTAGAGATGAAGTTGAGGACCAGACACCCAAACAAATGACACCGTCTATGCCAAGGCTACCAAAAGGTTTTGTCTGCTACAAAAGACTACGAATTTTCTTACGGATTAGACAATGTAGAGGACGACGCGTAGGAGTACACAGCTCCTGATGTCAGATCAATGCTGCTACCGTCTGAATTGACCAGGGTGGTGCTAACGCCAGTCCCAGAGGGAACAGTGGGAGCTGTCCCTGTCAAAGAAAACGTAAGACAAGAGTCACGGAATTATGATGAGGGGGTAGCCAATGTTTACAAGGGCCGCTATATGCTGGGTCAGGAAATTACCCAGCTAAAAATTAGTGACTCAAAACAGGGCTCATAGCTGCCACCTGGATACAGGTTGTAAGAAGTGATAAAGCTAGCCTTGAAAGAATGTATGCCTTATGCCTTAAGTTCTCCATAAGCTTGAGAGATGACAGTGATCACATATTGCACCACATGAATGAAGGTGTAGGGCACCATGTTAAGATGTCATGCAGCATTGCATGGAGCATTAAAGGGAGCTTCACATGAATGAACGCGTAGAGCACCATGTTGAGATGACATGCAGCATTGTATGGAGCATTGCAGGAGGCATCACATGAATGAACGTGTAGAGCACCATGTAAAGATGACATGCAGCATTGCATGGAGCATTGCAGGAGGCTTCACATGAATGAACGCGTAGAGCACCATGTTGAGATGACATGCAGCATTGCAGGGAGCATTGCAGGGAGCTTAACTCGGTACACCACATGGTGCATCACAACATGCCCAGAATTTTGAGGGACCTTCATACTTTTCCTGAAAGACTGAATCCTACCTTTATATAAAGCAGTGCGTGAGACAGTGGCTGTAAGTGTGTAGGTGCCAGCAGCAACAGCTGCAACACCACTGTAAAGCAAACTAGAAATGTTTGCAATGTCATATGTCGCAACCCACTGGGACCACTCAGTCTCCAATGAGGAATACAAGGGGCTTAGAGAAACAGGGATGGAGACAGGGCACAAATGTTCAGACAAAAAAAATAAGATTGTTAATCATGAAACATCAGGATCACATCAATGTGCCTTCGCAACTATGGCAGCAGTACATAGCTTGAAATTAGTAGGTTCTCAATCTGACGATATCCTTACAAACATTCATCAAAGATATGAACGACACTACAGATACGACCTGGCAGGACTCACTATGTGTAACCTCCACTGACTATAATTCTCCACGTATCTGTGGCTTGATTATAGTCGTTGGTTAGGTCCCAGCCTCCGGCTATCATGTTCGCATTCTGGCCGGAAGTTGGAGATAACTGAATCTTGTACCATGTTGCTGGGCTACTCCTCATGTCCAATGCCCACAAGTCATTCAACAGAGTGGTGTTGATGAGTTCTGGTTGAGATTCATCGTTGCCGGTGTTAACAGATAGGATCTGTTCCTGCTGTAACCTACGGCTCTTCATGTTGATGCCGACTCCAGTCTCCTCTTTACTTTGCTGGGTCTCATAGTCAACACTCTCTTCTCCAGAAGAGTGAAGATGCCGACCAACACTTGGAGGGGGAGGGCGAGGAGGTGGGGAGGGGTTGGGTGGAGGAGGCGAGGGTGGAGGATAGGTGTAGTTGGAATATGTCTGAGTAAAGCCTCCGAACACAAGGAGGAAGTCCGCGTTGATCGCATATGCGGTGGCCTTACCTCTTACACAGGGGGTACCAATTGGGGTGCTCTGTAAGCAGAGTCAGTGTGAAGAGTATTCTTCAGCCTTATTTCTTCTAGAAGCACCATATTTAACTTGAACCTTAAGTCAGCATCTCTGGCCTTAGGTCTTGGCTCACTTGTCGCTCTTCAGGGAAGATCTTTTAAACAAGTCTACAGAAATGCGCGGGAACTATTGCTGAGTACTTACTGATGATATCAGCCCCAACAACAATCATTTGTGCTTAGGGTCATGGAGGTGCAAGGATGCAAATTCTTTTCAAGATTGATTCATCTGTTTAGACAGGCAGGTGACGACTGACCTTCACGCTGATCTGCGTCCATATCATGGATTCCAAATTAAAGGACCACACATCGTTTAGCAGCTGCCCCACTCCAATCCCTGAGGTACTCCCACCCATGATAACAAGACTTGGATGTATACGCTGAGAATTTGCAATGGCTCCAGACATGGTGGCTGCAGCGTACTGCCTCCTTGGTGGACCTGATGTGGCGCTACCTGCATCCGCAGGTCATATGAGGAGGATCATTTCCTGACTATTCCCTCTGCACATGTGGCTGCAGGCCAGGATCATGGTAGGGTATGCGGCCTTGCGCCTAACAGTGTAGGATAAATGACAGCCCTCACGCTGACACTGCTTTCTGACGTTGATTCATTGATTTGTAGGTTTTCTCCACTACGTACAACTAGATTCAGGATCCAGATTGTGCTTCAACGCTTACCTATGTAAATTGCCTGAAAGTCACTTACTCGGAAAATAAGTGACCCATAGCTGATTGTTTAGATCAATCAATTGCACATCATTCAAAGTTTCTGTGGACAGTCCAGTGTAGTCATAAGCCTGGCCACCAAAAACAATCAAGTCTGAGGTTGTTCCTGAGCTAGTGCTGAAAACCATGCTGTGCCCCGCCCTGAAAAATGTAAGAAGCATGTATGTAGTTAATTGCACAAGGTTTCAAGCATGTCAAATGATGCAAATGCAAGTATGGCCCATTTTCACAGAAAAACCGGCAATTCACAGTTATTGATGATACTAAGATAAGGGCAATACCTTGCAGTGATATTCTGATAATTGCCTAAAGTTAGAGGTACAACGACATTGCTTGTCAAGTCCCAACGCTCCGCATAGCTCGTGGAAGAGAGAATGTATGCAGACGATTTATCACTAGTGCGGCCTCCTAAAATGTAAACCTGTCGATTGTAAAAGATGAGAGCTGCTACTGAGGTTTTCTGTCCTAGAGTAAGGACCTCTGCAGCGATCACAAATGTCTCAGGGGTAAAGATGTCACTGATTTATATGACAAAAACACATGAACTGAGAGCTAACTCTAAACTGAAGGACGTAATCTTTACCAATCCGTCATTATTTGGCACAGCTGCGTGATCAAATCTGGAAATAGCAGAAGTCGAGCCTCGACAAAGTATGTCACCGTTTTCACAGTATGGCCGAGAGAGGGCTATCGCCTAGGAACAACAGTCACATAATCACAAGTGAAGAAAGGCGATTCAAATGTAAAAACAAATGTTTACCCTTTGAACAGACAGATATGTAATTGCGAGACCAAGTACAAGGGCCTTGTGTACAAGCTCATACGCCGAAATAGAAAATAACATGTAGCGTCAGAAGGAGTCAGTAAGTAAGATTCCAAAAATATGCAGAACAGAACGCGGTCTCTGAAAATGTGATTCGAGCTTCAAATTTAGAACAAACAAAATGAAGTACTTCCAAGGCGCACTGAATCTCAGCCTGGATTGCGCACTCACATGTCTGTACATACGAGTACAGAAAAGTAATGCTCAATCGCTGGACATGCGCAAAAAATGTATTCGTCTCACTCTTCCTGATCTCTTCCTCCTTTGATCCCAAGCGGGCCATCTATTGGATACATGGCTGTTTAATTTGCAAGAGTTCGACTTCTGGATTTTATGGGTCGAGACTCATTTTTTTAATAACAATTTCGTTATACATATGAGTACGGAAAAGTATAATGATAAATGTACAGTGTTCAAAGACGTGACATTATCAAATGCTCTAGTCATTCAAACTGCGAATCTCTGTGAAGGCAGTGATTTCAATTTGCAAGACTTCGAAAGCGTGAAAATAAATGAGAGGAAGGCATAAACGATAGCTCACAATAATCCTTCGATTCTCATATTAATTTCATCTTTTTAATTTATCCGCTTTGGCACTCCCTGCTATCAAAACATGCCCACATGCTTAATTTCTTGGGCTTTGTTCTACTTACTTCATATTTTATGCTTTAAGGTTTATTTTGGAAATTTTGAGTTTTCTTATAAACAATACAACATTTCTAAACCGTTTTTTGTTTTCTTCATCAGGTTATCAGTATTTATGCATTGTCAAGGCCCATGTGCAGTGGGGGCGTGGTCCTATGTCGTGGTACAACCTCAGCGATAACTCGATATGACGCTGGCACAGCAATATCTGATAATGACCTTGTGAGAATGATTGTCCCTTTGATTTACATAGAGTTAATTATGTCCATCAGTCTCGAGGTATAAAGTGAGCTTGCCACTGATCCCTATCATTGTGCAGATTTACATTTTCGGTGGTAGAAAGAGTGCAACATCGTCTGGTATTCTCTCCACAGCAAGCTATGCTGAGCAGTGGGACGTAACGGGCCTAGTGGTCACGTCGCTCTCTCTGAACGGCTACGCTAACGTCACTGCACGGTAAGAGATACAGTCACATGTATATCACAAGCTTGACCCATGTGTAAGGTCTCATTTAACATGCATGCTGGAGCTGTGTGCCATGGGAATGTCTGTGGACCAACAGCGTAGCCAGAATGAATTCATTTGCAATCCAACTTACCTGGTTGTGCTGTATGCCCTCAATTATCGCTCACAGCTAACACATGGTCATTCCCAAACCCCATGTACATGCAAGACTGACTTAGACCTGTTTCTTCAGCAGCATTTCACCTCTGCGCCAAGCGACAATGATCACTTGTTTTGAAGAAAGGCAGAAGGGTGCAAGAGACATAAAGGGATACATACATAATAGATAATCTTATCTCTCTCATTAAGGTTCATATCTTAGGATTGATAAATAAAGTCCGCCCGTCCCTCTCGGTCACATGCACAGATACCCAGGGAGTATATACTCAGCTTATCGATGCCCAATCAGTTTTCATGATGAACTCATGTGCACTGGACTCAAACGCTCTCCTGTCATGTTCTCCTTGTAATCATGGAACTCACCACACACTTATTATTCAGCCATAGTACTTCCTCTAAAACATGTTAGGGCGGGTCACAATTTTGTGTTCTGGAGACCACCCAGTAGCCCAAATGGAAAGATTCTCATGTTTGGGGGACAAGCGTATGCTGTGTCGGGCACATCAACTGCAACTTTAAATGACCTCCAAATTCTTGATATCAGTACCAGCACTTGGGCTACTCTAAGCACAAGTACGGAGAGAAAAGGAATAAACCATGTCGTCGTTTTTTTGTTTGTATTGTCGCAATCGCATAATTTAAGCTGCATGCATGTGTGTTGCCTTTGCTTTAAGCCACATGCATATGCCTTGCTTGTGCTTTCAAAGAGTTATTCCCTTGAATCTCTTAATTTTGATAAATGCTATTCCTGATGACTGACACTCAAATGGTTTTTATAATGGTTACTGCAATCAGACAAAAAAAATGGCGCTGACCTCCCATCGCAGAGGCAGTACTCCTCAGCTGCTGTTGCTACAAACAGCACTGGCAGTTATTTCCTAGTTTTTGGAGGCAATACGGTCAGTTGGGATGTGGGATGTGGGTCCCTGCTGAATACAGGCGTGCTGTAAACATGATCAAAGTTGCAAACATGATCAAGATAAGTTTATAAGTGACGCCTCCAATGAGGTTGTGCCCTAGCCAGAGCAGCAAAGGCGCTACCTTAAAAAGGGCATAGCATGAGAAAACTCAATGCTCATGGAAATATACACCGCTCTCGCAGGTTGGATGGGAGGCTGGGACTAGCTTAAACGATGTTTGGTCATTTGACCTCACTGCGAATGTTTGGTCTGAAGTTAACGCCAAGGTATATCTATCCTGCTTCACAATTAACGCCCTACAAATTATGCAACCTATGTGCTGTAGCCCAGCTGTGTTCTGGAAGATTGCATGTGGCCCCTTTTAACTCTGTCCTCAACATGTTGCATCTAAAGGACACCGGGAGTAAGCCCTTTGCTCGCTTGAATGCTGCTACCCTTGCCATAACTGGGGACTTCCTCCTGGTGTATGGAGGGTGGTATCAATCTAGCACTACAGCTTACAATTCCCCACCACCACCAAATCCATCGAGTGCGTTCACCTATGTACCTAAGATATTCCTAGGAGGGAGAATGCAGATGAGTTGTCTAGATTTTGGAACACGCTCACTCTAGAAAATTAAGATCATTTCATTGTAACCTGATTTTAGACAGAATAGGTAACCTGGTAAAACAGGCTAAGGAAAGACTCTGTGAGATTCTTTTATCTTTTTATGGAGCCCCTGCTGGAGGTAGTGGGCCTGCCTCTAACACTCCTGTATATTTACCACCACCGTCTCCACATCCTCCACCAGCTGCGCCTCCTAATCCACCTCCCCGCTATCCGTCTCCCCCTCCACCACCACCCTCTCCTCCTGGATATGGGCCTGGGCCTGGCCAAGGGTCGACTCAACCACCTCCCTCACCATCACCACCTGTACCTTCTCCTCCATCGCCTTCTCCTCAAGCCATGTCAGCTCCTGCTACTGGTGGTGGACCAACACCAGGATCAGGACATCGCCGCCGTACTCTGCAACAACAACCTAACAATGGTCTTGTTACCACGTGGTCCCTGTCATTGCTTTCAGATCTATGGGCCTTAGATCTAAGAGCCAGCCCTGCTGTATGGTACAAAGTTGTGTTGAGTCCTGTCTCTGGACAGAACTCAAACATGCTTGCAGGAGGGTATGACACCAAGCTGACTTTGAACTCAAGCAACGGGGATCTTTACATTACAGCTCTTGGGGGATATAAGTAGTAAGTGTCATCAGCTGTTTCCTCAAGGACCATCAAGAGCCCATTGCATGCATCAGGGTTTTGCTGATTGACTCATGTGCCAACATGGAAGTGGATGGCAACAAGCAAGCGAAACCTCCCTGTATTTAAATGTTGGTTATGTAACCTGATGACATATACTACTAATGCCCTCCTCACTTGCAGTTTGTGCTAGTCCTAAACCCTAAACCCTAAACCCTAAGTCCTTATGTACTTATCGTTGACTTATCTGTTTATGATTGATCTGCATCTCTCTGCTTGCATGTCATTCTCCTACATGTGCAATTAAAAAGTTCCAGCTTGCTGGGGTACGCCAGCCTGTGATTGCTTTGTATCATTACACTTATCACTCTTATTATCATCACACTCGTTCCCTCCTTCCTACAGCTCCTCAGTTACAACTGAGAGCTCCTATTCCCAGTGGTTGGCTACTTACACTGTATCCAACCTGACTTCCGTACTGTACGCTGGTGTAGCTGCAGCAGCTGCCTCTGGCACTTATATTGTGCACGCGACTTTCAACAGGACATCTATGTATATAGGTGAATGATCCTATGTGAATGATGATTGAATTTGACCATTTTGATACATGCCAGAAGTGTGTTGCTCCATTTACCTGTAAAGATCATGACCCTTTCATACTCCTCAGGTACAACACCTGTACAAGCACAACAGCAGCAGCAGCAGCCAGGAGGTGGTTCTCCCTCTACTGCTCAAAGCAAAACCTTGGTGAATTGTGATGGTTCAGCCGTGGATGTGGCAACGGGTGTTGTACTGTCATACCCTACCACCTCCGCCAGGTAAGGACGCTGTACCTTTCTGGAAGACAATATTATGGGACTGGTCTTTAGCTCAGGCACTGCTGGCTCAATGTGATGGTCTTTAGCTCAGGCACTGCTGGCTCAATGTGATGGTCTTTAGCTCAGGCACTGCTGGCTCAATGTGATGGTCTGTGTCAAACATCATGACAGCTGGGCTGAACACTCTCACCCATCATATTTCGTCACACATTTTCCCCCCTGATTCTTTTAGCTCAAAGCCATTTGTGTATTTCACATCTGATTCTTCACTTGCAGATGCAGGCATCATGATTAAAAGAATCTAATTTGATCATTCCATCATCTGAATCATGTGACTATGATCCTCACCACATCTTAAGCATGATGCTTTGTCCCCACAACATCAGCTGCTTGAAGGGTATAAAATAGCAATGCCTTTCTTGAGTGTCTAAAATGCTTCCATTCTTACTGACAGCTTTGTGCATCAAACCTCCCTGACTGTCACGTCAACTGGAAATGTGCTTGTGAATGGTGGCATGTACTACATGTCAAGTACTTCGGGCCCTGGAACCTCTGCATCTACAACATACACACCCAGCCCCATCTCTTCCTCAGTTCTAGTGGACACCTCTGTACTGACTGCTGTTGATCTGGACAAGTAAGAGATCATAGCCAGATCTTTTTTTAATGCTCAAGTGCAAACAGCATTGCGCCTTGGACAGCTGCATTTCCTATCATCAAGTAATTTCTGTGTATGTGCACAATGCATCACTTTATGAAAGGCTTGTACAGTCTAGTGTGTCAGATAAGAAATGTGAAATGAGACATGCAGCATCTTGCAGAAGATCTCAGTGCTGCCTATGAGTGCTCCTCATCATTACTGATACAAGGTTAACAACAGAAATATCACAGTGAAAACAGATACTGAGCCTAGAAAGTTGTGTTGGGGAGGACACTGCTGTAGTTGTTGTTGTGAGATAATTCATTGAACTCAGAATAACTGATCTCCTTAATTTGAAACCGCCATGATTAGATTCCTATTGTACTTCTTACGCAGTTCTATTCAGCCCTCTAGCAGCTACTTCTACTCAACTGGTGAGGAATCTGGTTGTATCCCAATACTCTCTTACTTAGTCCTATATCTACCTCAGCTGTTGGCACTCTGAAAGCGCATATTATTATTGCATGTGTTGCACTAAAATGGTGGTGACGCTTCCGACTGTGAGGGCCTGAAGGGCGTCTTGGTTGCAGAATTCTGAGATGTTTGACTAATTTTCTCCTTGTTTGACTATGTTTGACTACTTTTCTCCTTGTTTGCTATGTAGCTAACTCGGTAATCATCCGAACCATGGCTGCGGTGCAGGTGAGAGATGAAACGCGCTGCCAGACTTGAGCCAAAGCTGCATCGCTATGTACAACATTGTTGTGTTCCTGAACTCAGTGCATGGCGTAATTTATATCTCCTTTCGCAGGTGCCCATCAAGGGGTCTCTTGCTAATGCTCATACATGCCTTGCTTTCTATGGGGGCTATGATACAAGTGAAGGTATGCTTAACCAAGCACCAGACGTAAGCTGTGGCTGGACTGAGGTCACAATGGGACATAAAGTCAAAGAGTTCCATGTAATGCTTCTTTCTTGTACTCGTTGGTCTAAGTCAGATATGCTCTCATGCCAAGCTGTGTGCCAGTCCTCTTGTGGCGCTCCAAATCAACCTTCAATCTGCATTTTGTGATGTGATGTGATTCCAACATGATGTACAGTTGCAGCGCCTGACCTAGGTTATATGCAGCTCAGTGATTCCAACACCCTCACTGTGAACTGGACTTGCCAACCTGGGACTCCTAACTCTGCTGGGACATGTCAAACTGTACAGTTGGACTACTCCAATGTAAGAGATCTTACAAGACATAATGTAAACATCTAATTTGAGAGTGCCTAGAAGGTCAGGGAGCCAGGTACTTCACTATTAAATTGGAGGAGTGAGTTATAGAAATGCAGATTTTGTGTATTTGGGGGTACAGAAGAATTGTAAATCTCCTTTCTTGCCTAGAAAGGAGATTTATGTAGCTGAGTTCCCAATATGCAGCAAAATGTATTAAGCATATAATACTTTGTCTGAAAAGATGTATGCTATTTTTTTGTGTTTAAGAAAATTTATTTCCATTGTCATTGTTACATTCACTTTTTTCTTTCAGCCTCCTCCCCCCCGCAATTACTATTCTCCCTCAACGATCTACGCCACTCTGCCAGTAGCTCTCCCGAATGGATCCTCCTACCAGGTACCACCCTGACAGAATGCATGAAGGTTGAGGACTGGTTGAGGACTCTAGTAGCTCAATTGCTATGTTATTTCATTATGAGGTAACACATCCTGTTGTCATGCCTTGTTGAGCTGAAGATAGGTACAAGGAAAGCATCAAAATTGATCAGAGGGGCTGAATGTGATCCTCTACTGTGTTTATCAGGTGGATGTGGTCATGTTGTGGGTTTATGGAGGGACTGCAAGCAGCGGAGGGAAGCCTCCTGGAAGACCTGCGGGTGAGGATTGGAGTCTTCCTGTAGCCTTCCTTACCTAAACCCTGATGTGTCTGCCTGTCAGTCCTTAGATCCTCTTGTACTGATCATAGATTCATTCAGATCCTCATTGCATTGATGCACAGCATATTAACAATAATTCAGCTCTATCTAGTCTAAATCATCGTGTACGCTCTCTCTGGCTCTCATGTCTTTCTGAAGTATATTGCCTGCCTCACATTCACACAGCGGGCAGCGCTTCGTCAGATGGAGGGCTGGATGCAGCTTTGAAGAAGTGTGACAACACAGATGCCTTGTCTTCTGTGTCATCTACCGTGCTGCAAACCCTGTCCACGTGTGCATGGGGTGCCATCAGCTCTTCATCCTCCTCCACACCCGGATCGTCAGGAGGTTAGTAAATTCCTGGATAGAATTGCTAGGGTCGTAACTGAAACAATAAATGACTTTTAATAACTAATGCAATGTAGAACCATGTGTATGATAACGTTTTCAAGACATAAAAAGCCTGATTGAGCTTTCCTTGATCTTGACTCTCGCATTCTATTGTACTGCCTGATTGAGCTTTCCTTGACCTTGACTCTTGCATTCTACTGTACTGCCTGATTGAGCTTTCCTTGACCTTGACTCTTGCATTCTATTGTACTGCCTGATTGAGCTTTCCTTGACCTTGACTCTTGCATTCTATTGTACTACAATAATGGCTACTCTCATGCACAAAAACATTACCATAACTTGCCATTTTGCCAATGGGATGTACAATTTCATCAGAGTCCATACATATCAGAGGTCAATAATGGGCATTGTTGTATATTTAACCGCATTGCAGGCAGTAGTGGAGGCGGTGGTGGCAGCTCACAAGGAGGTGGGGGTGGGGGTCAACAAGGCAAGAGGAGGTCACTGCTGGGAGGGTCCCTGCTGTCTGGATCCGTATACGCAGAACATGACGAGGTGAGCCTATGTTCAACCTTTCTTCATGAGCTCTGTTGTCAAGCATTGTCTTCTAGGCTTTAAAGGGGTAGCATTGATGGACTGTGTTGTGCGAGATGGTTAAAGATTGCACAGGTGGGCAGAACCTAAGTTACCTGATCTTCAATAAAAAAGCTGATTGGATGCCGCTTTAGTACTGGGCATAAACCTGTTGGTCTCCTTTATGACTTTAGGAGTACTTGAACGTCTTGGAGGACATATATCTCAGTGAGGGGATGGGTGGGTATGAAACAAAGACATGGGATGAAGCGCTAGGGTCATCCCTCTTTCAGTCCAGCAGGACAAAATCCTGGTTGTCTGATCATGGCGTATCTGCCTCTTCTCTCCGGCATCTCTTGGCTAGCACCGCAAACAGCACCAACAGCACCAACAGCACTGAATATTCTGCAGAAGTATGTGCGGCATGGTATGAAACATGCTAAAAGAATGGCTGCCTGCTAAATCCTTCCATATTACAAAGTTCTGGCTGCTGTGAAACTAAAAAGTTCATCTTTGAGTAATGCCTTTTGTCCTCATAAATAATTGTGATCCTATTTTAAAATAGTATTGATATTGATACCATCCAAACCGTTCACCTGCAGACAACAGAGTATTTCTATGAGCTCTTTATTGGCTTGCTTCAAACAGAGGATGTTGTACCCCTGACAAACAGCGCGACAGGTCAGAACAAAGCCCCTTCTTCTTAGATTTAAGAGACTCCTCTTAATTTTCTACTTGCATTACCTTATTTTGGTCGAGTCTTTGATAGGGTAGTTGGAGATAACATGACTGGTCTTGAATGGTATCAAGTGTTAGTCCTTTCCTTCAGGTCCAGCATTGGTATGGACACAGGCTCGCAACCTCGTGGATGGATATGACTTCAGTCCTGGTCCAAGGACAGGTGCAGCTGCTGCCATGGTGTCAAAAAGAGAAACCCTAATAATGGGAGGTTTAACTCTTTAACCCCAGCGCTTCTAATGTGACAGGTGTGGGTCTACCTTACAACTAGACTGTGGGCTTCTCTGCTCTGGATGCAACCTTAGATTTTTGTTGTTAATCAATGACTATAATTAGAACGCTTTTTCATTGAGCCTGAAATAGTCCAATTGAAATGTTTCTTGGTCACTGACTCCGTTAAGGGTTTTCAAGGACTCCACAGGCATTGAAGCAAGGCATTGAAGCAAGGCCAATGTGAAATTTACTTTTGGATATGAGATATTTGCCATTTTGTAAGCCAGGTCTTATTTCATGGCATCAACCATTCACCATTCCTGTGGTGCTTTACACGAACGCTTCTCCTTCTGTTTGTGAAGGCTCCGTCATGCTATCCAATGACATCCATTACTTCCGCTACTTTTGTGGCGGAGAAAGTGTCAACAGCTCAGATTTTTCTCTTTCTTCATGCTACAACAACATTACGAGCACAACCAGCTCAATTACGGAGGGTAGTTGTAAGAGCGTGGCCCCGTATGTGGCCCTCCCTCCCTACACATTACCGGCTACTGCTCCAATTAACACGTCCGCTGGTGAGACCATAAACATTCAGGGCTCTCAAGCAACTCATAGTAATGCCAGTCTCTACATCCATTGCTGCACAAAAGTGATTTACAATTGGAACTAATATTCAATTGTTGAGCTCATGCATGCGCCCTTGTTTTTTCATTCAGTGTTTCAAGCCAGTACTGTCAGCAGTTACTGTTGTTCCTCTGGAAACCAGTTCCTTGTGACTGTTCAGTTCTCATCTGACCCAAACTATGCTTCAGATCAGGTAAGGGCAATGGTCCTGTTAGTCGGTAAGTCTTCAAACCAGTACAGAGGTGCAGCTATAGCTATGCCTTGTTTTGTGGCCTTCCAGATAACTGTTATTTTTTTAATTGAGGCAGAAAAGTGCAACCAAAAAGGGTGTGGGATTACTTTCCACTTAAATCAAGGGACTGGTTATCCTCCTCTCTTGACTGTGTGTAAAAATGATAAGCCCTTCACACCCTCCTGCTCCTTGGGCAGGGCTTTTAAATAATGAACTGGTTGACTGGGGATATTGTGTTCACTTCAAACACTGCGTCTGGTGAGCCCATTGAGGATGCTGAATCCTTTCTTGGGTGTCATCAAGGCTATTATGTGTTTCTTGTCGCTTTCAACAGCTTGCCTCTCCCTGTATCTATGACCGCATGAGTTTTATCCCAGCTGTTTGGGCTATTCCTCCTAATAACATGTTAAAAAGAGTGTATTAAAATGTGTACTGGAACATTTGTAGAAGCTCCTTTTTAAGGTCATATTGTACTTAGGTAGTCAAGAGATGGCAGAGTTGGTTCAGATATCCATGAAACTTCTGTCCTGATATGTCCGATGAACTGTAGCCAACTATAACTAACTGTAACAAACTACATACCACATCAGTCCTAATTTATCCCACTGCTCTATTCCTCCCCCTAGGTTTCTCCTCACAGAAAAGCTCTTGCAGCGTTGGCTCTCAGACAGGGGGGGGATCTCCTGCCTCTGGGGGCAGCGGAGGAGCTGGCAGGCACTTGCACCAACAACCTGGAGGAGGTGGTGGCGGGGGAGGGGGACCCTCTACCTCCAGGGTGAAGTGGTGCTCCGTCCTAACTTTACCTAAAAGACTTTACCAGGTAACACAATCTCTCCTGCTCTATGTTGTATGATACCCTCCGCTGTCCAAGGACAGCAGGACAATAAAGCTCTGTTAGGCAACCCTCAACTTTTCATCTGACAGCATTCCTCCACTTTGCTCCTGCAAGGTCATCCTCACAAGCTCCAATGGACAAGGCTGGTTGAGTCCCTCTGATTCACTGCAGCCTTGGAGTCAGTGCTTTATCCCCTCATCTAAGACTGTGGCAGTAGTGGCAGGTACTAGCTGCTGTCCTTCACTGACAATTACATCTCAGAGCTGTGGAGGAGCTTCGGTGACAGGGTTCACCACAGCTGACACCACATGGGGTGAGTGACTGTTGGTCAGGAAACCCTTTTTTTACTGACAACTACAATTTCTTAACCAAAATAAGAGCTCCTCCTGCACAGGTAATCATACTCTGAGGTGGATCCTAATTCAATGTCTCACAGCAACGCAGCATTTCACTCTCGAGTTTGGTGCTCTGTTTCCAATGATGCCTCGTACCCCTGATGTATGAAGTCCATTTCTGCTCTTAATACTGTTGCATCAGATCTAACAAGTCAGACTCAACTCAACCCTCAGCTCTATGTTCCCCAACTTCCACTGGGACTTTCAGTGTGCAGCACTACATCCATACCCTCTCCCACACGTATTCAGTATCCCTTCCAGCAGCTGGGTAGCTATGCCCACTCATTTGAAATTCAGCCGTCTGCACAAAGCCCGTTGCCAGTTGCTAGGCATCGGCACGCAATTGCATTCTTGAATAACTCTGGCTTATACCAACAGTTTGGGTCCAAGGGTATACTTATCATGTACGGAGGTGAGTCATAGGCAATATCCAATGCATGCAAGTGCTAGAGAAGCATCCTGTTCATATCAAACGCTTATTTTAAACAACTGTATATTTGTTTTGCTTTCTTGTGTTCTGCAGAGAGATACTTGTTTCTCTCTTCTTCCCTGTTTCAGTACCCACAGCTACAATCGTCCACTGCTTGAATCTCCGCTGTCCCGATATCTAGAGGGGAGCAGTGACTCCTGTGCTGCTTCCATGCCTTGAGGTACAAATGATTCTTTGCTGCCTTCATGGTAGGTACCACTGATCAGAATGTTGCATCTGCTGCCATGCTGCTGAATGACTTGTGGGTGTTCTGCTTTTCAAACCACACCTGGATAAAGATCATCCCAGACACAGCCCCCCCACCCGCAATGCAGGGCCATTCCATGACTGTTCAAGGAACACAGGTAGGTTGTCGCGGCACTCATTGCATATATCGAATGGAGAAAATAGCAGCAAAAAGTAGTAGAGGTGTTGTGATGACATCCATATGAATCCATCATATGCTCGCAGGTAAGGAGATTTGAGCTTTTCTTTGCAATTCTTTTCCATCGTAACACTCATTATTTGAAACATTCCTGAAGCTTAATATCTCATTCCCCTGTCTACATGCCTTGTGAGTTGTGAGCGTGATTCATCTTTTGCTTATCACTTGGCGCCACCAGCAGCCGTGTCAATTACTTATGACGTGCGTCCCCTCTCCGCCAACACCACCATAATGATGATGATGATGATGATAATATAGCTTTCTTGTCTTGACAAGGTATTTGTGTCTGCTGGGGAGTACTACGATAACACCACAGACACCTGGCAGGTGGACAACTATGTATACTCAATAGATCTGGCACTCAAATCTTGCATGGTAGGTACATAGCTTTCACACGGCACGTAACTCTAGCTCTTGACTCAAAGTTAATATGTTAACTTTAAGCTAATAAATTCATTCAGATATAATTTTTGGACTGGTGTGTATGAACTTGTTACCTTTAACCTTTGGACTGGTGTGTATGAACTTGTTACCTTTAACCTTTGCAAATCTTGAGAAAATGGTAATGCCTGTATCCCTCAGCCCCTATTCCTCTCAGATTGAGGCCATTATTGTGCTTCCTCCCTGTAACAAACAGGCGCACACTGACAGGGGGGTCTAACATAGAGAACAGCACCAGTTTGAACACTGCTGTGTCTAGCTCCATGGAAGTGCTTGAATCCACTTCCCAGCTGGCGCTCATGACAGCAGTGGTAGGGGAGCTTCATTTAATGCCTATTTCAAAAATGGTGTCTCACTACAAATCGAACATTGAACTGTATCTTTATATGCAGTGCAGCAATGGATAAAGCTGGAGATAGGCATCACTGAAAAGCTATAGCATTAAAATCACCTTATACTAAAGCTAATGAGCCGTTGCCTAATCCCTTGACTCTCACTCTTTATTAAGGCTTAAGAGCTGATATCTAACTTCTCCTGACTCTCACTCTTTATTAAGGCTTAAGAGCTGATATCTAATTTCTCCTGACTCTCACTCGTTATTAAGGCTTAAGAGCTGATATCTAACTTCTCCTGACTCTCACTCTTTATTAAGCTTAAGAGCCAATGCCTAATACCTTGGGTTCACTACTATCTCTGCAGAGTCTGTATCTGGTACCCATTACCACGGCAGCTTCCCTATCAGGATCCTCAAACGGCACCCTGTCAAGTTTCACCCTTATCTCAGAACTTCAGGTCTGTAGCCCTACTTTCCAAAGCCTTACAAGCCTTGCGTAGCTCTTAGTATGTGTTGCCTCATTACGCTCCTTTCCACTGAGCCAGTATGACTTAGCTGCTCTCCTTCATACCTAGAGACTTTGTTTCATACCTAGGGACTTCCTACATGACACTGCTGCGACTTTCTGAATGTCCTCTTTAGGCCTCTCATTTCAAGCGCACCATCCTGGCTCTGATAACTGCATGGCATCACCCACGCTTCTTTGTACTGTATGATATGATGTCATTGTGTTGAGGGTGTTTCTCCATTTTTCTCTCACAGTCCCTGTATGATGGTGACTCCTTGATCCTCAATGGCGTGGTACAAATCAGTGTGGCCAACAACAGTACTGTTGTACCTAGAGCCAGCATTTACCTTCAAGTGAGTTCAAGTAGTACTAGGAGGTAGACCTGGATGCATCTGGAGGATTGACCAGACCCTATAAACCCTAACTCTGCCACCGCACCTCTCCTTGTCACTGCTATCTTGCAAGACTCACCTTCAGACTCAAAGCGCACCTCTCCTTGTCACTGCTATCTTGCAAGACTCACCTTCAGACTCAAAGCGCACCTCTCCTTGTCACTGCTATCTTGCAAGACTCACCTTCAGACTCAAAGCGCGCCTCTCCTTGTCACTGCTATCTTGCAAGACTCACCTTCAGACTCAAAGCGCACCTCTCCTCAAAGCCTTTCCTCCCTTACCTGAGCCTACTCTCATTATTATTATCTTGACTTTCTCACAGGGTGCTACGTTCACATCGAACAGCAGCTCTGCAACATCCTCTGGCAGTGGGAGACGTCGTATCCTCAGCAGCCAAGCCTTCTCTCTGCTTCAATCAACTGGAAATTCCTCCATCACTGCAACAGGTGTCAGGTTCAAAGATCATAGTCGTGAAGAGCTGAACTCTGAAATGTTGATAGCTATGAATGGTGCAGACATTGAACATGGGTGTGCATTGCTGCGGCCTGTTCGAACCTCCAAGTCCTCCCACCACGACATGGTACTGCGATGTACCAGTAGCTCAGGAAAGGCAGATGCTGTGGATGATGCTGCCAATGACTTCTGGTTGCCGCATGCAGGAGATGTCAGGTGAGGATGGGGTGTGGTCTGAAACTTGGTGAAGTGTCGTGAATGTTCCTACACCCTATGTGGCTTGTTTTGGAGTCTCTGAAGTCATTGATACTAGCATAGGGCTTAGGGCTTAGGGCTAGTAATTAATTTACCATGTATGTATACCATAAATTAAAAAAAAGAAAACTAGCTGCTACAGTGGCTTGAGTGGCAGCACTGAGAGGGCACAAAATCATCAAAATACACCGAGAAGCATGGACATAACAACTGGACGATGAAAATAGGGACATTCGTCGAGCTTGGACGTTGAAAACTGCTTGATACAGCTTGCAGGGCTTAGAGCTTGATTCATCTTGCAGGGCTCTGGAAGTTGACAATGCATACCATTCTGTTGACATGTAGCATGTACCCTCCTATACCCTCAAACCCTAAACCCTCCTATCGCCTCAGATATGACCTGGCAGCTGGTGGGAGCGTCTTGGACACAGCACGTTTACAGAGAAAGCTTCAGAGTCTAGAGATTGAGAAGCAGTGGTCAGGTGTGAATGTCAGCAATGCTGACGAGGATCAGACAGACGCCAACTCTTCAGTTGATAGTGTGGATATTGTGGAGGACATCTTGATACGTAATGCGGAGGAGTCAGGCAGGTCTCCGAGGAGAAGCCTATTGTACGCTGATGTTGCAGCTTACACATCAATCAGTACAATGACCATTATGGACTGCAAAGGGAGTGACTCAGCCATGGTGGTCTCGTGAGTACCAATCACAATGCTTACATTAAGACGCTGCTTCGGCATCTGTCTAGTCTATACATCTGGCAGTCTTTTTGGCAATTTTAGGCCAGCATACTGTAGTCTATTTGAAATCCATCAGAGAGTCAGTGCTTGCAGGGAGTAAAATGCTGAAGCATTGCTCTTCTTGATCACCATGTCATGCACTAGAATTTCCCTCAGTTTCCAATCTTACATCCCAAGTTATGACTCCTCCAGGGCCTCTGGCACCATCGTGACAAACATTTGGTTCCGCAACTGTTTGGGTACTGCCTTCATCATAAATGCTACAACCACAGCCTCTACCCCTGTAAGTGATTTACTGCTGTAGCCATCAGCCAGGCTTACTCTTATATTTTCAGGTTGTTTGAACAGGAAGGATTTATGTCCCTGTACTTGATCCTGAACCAGCTGTTGTTTGAACAGGAAGGATTTATGTCCCTGTACTTGATCCTGAACCAGCTGTTGTTGAACTTTGTAGGTGCGAATTGTGAGCTGCCTGTTCTCTGGAAACACTGGGACACAGGGCGGGGCTCTGCGTGTGGAGTCTGGAGCCTACGTGGTGATCTCTAGCTCAGTCTTTGTTGGTGAGCAGATTCGTAACGTGTTGTTCTTGGACTTACAATCATATATTTTTGCAAACAACTACAGCACTTAGACTGCGTTGTTTTTCCAGTCACCCCATGCTGCTCACAATACGCCTTTCAGCCTTTCCATCTTTGTTGAACATAATACCATTTTTGCACGTTCTTCCTTGTGGCTTGGATTAGGCAACAATGCAATGTATGGGGGAGCTGTATATGTGGCTAATGGAGGCTACATCACCACCATCTCTTCATCCACATTTGACGGCAATGGGTAAGGGAGAAATTTAATTGCAGGTGTTTAATGTTTAATACCAAAGAAGGAGAGAAGAGGGAAGTTACAACTTGATCTCAAGATTTGTATAAGGGGCAGGATGGCTTGGCTTGATCCCTAAGTAGGCACTTAGTATCTGGGCAATCATCTTGTTTGAGCATGATAATGCTTTCTTTTCAGGTACGCCTCAGCTGCTGTGCTTGGGGGCGCCATTTACGTTGCCCAAGGGGCTTGCCTGTCATTGATTGATGGCTGCTACTTCACTGGTAACGGAGCTGGGGCCAGCTTGTTGCTAGGGGGAGCTATGTATTTGTATGCCTGCTCCTGTAGCCCAACCATACAGGCAACCACCATGTTCAACAATACAGCAGGTAATGTCTGTGTGAGAGTGATTGTCACTGCCCTCAGTGCAGGCCTCTGTCTACAGCTCAAGATGATCACTTGTACATGCAGTTCTGTCTGCGTAATTTAAAATGATATGAAACGTCTCAGTGTTATTTCCTCCTCTGTTCCTAGGGGAGGGTGGTGGTGCCCTCGCGTTTTCCAACTTTGACTCTGTGTACACTATAACAATCACCACAAGTACTTTCCTGAACAATTCTGTGAGTTTTCACCATGACTCCTTCGAGCACTGTTATGTTACCATGTCCTTGAAAATCCTGCATACAAAGAAGAGGCTGCCACCCTGTAAAGAAACCTCTCTCAGAAGTCCAGTTCTCGACATTGGTGCTCAGGATTTAGACATTTCCTAGATTGAAATGCGGACGCTCAACATGCCTTCTCAAGTGATATGGAACTGAATACATCTTTACAAATGGGTTTATTCTTTTAAAGGTTGGAACGTATTCTCTGTACAATGCAACGGTGGGCAGCTCAGCCCTAGGTGGAGCCTTGTACACCTCCACTATTTTTGGAGTATTGAGCGTTTCAAGCTCTGTGTTCACAGGCAATTTCGCAAGGTACGTTGTCTAGAGACAGGTATACTCTGTGTTCATAAGCTCCAGCTTTCGCATAAGGTTTTGATGAAGCCTGAGGACAACTCTTCTCATCATCTTGATCAGATCTATGAGGGCTATTCCGGCCAGAATTTCTTCAACTCTCTTTAACCATGTACCTTGACATATGCTTTGATTCTTGCAGGCGAAGTGGTGGCGCAGTAAGCACACTGAGCACCCAAATAGCAAGTTGCACCAACTGCACCTTCACAAGCAACTGGGTGAACATTACACAGGTGTTAATTTTCAGAATGTCTTGCACTGATCATGAATCGATCATTTTTGCGAGTTTGGAATGGCCTGCAGCTGTACAAACTCTGTTGAATGGATCTTTGAATTGATCTTCGAATCTCATGAATTGCACAATTGAGTACATTTGCTATGGTAACATTTTCTTGTTTGTGAGCTCATACACATTCGTTTTCTTATTTTTGCCTGCAACACTAAACTAAGACTTAAATTGCTGATCACTTCAAATTTGAAGGGGGGGGCTTGGGATTTTGAGAAGGAGGGAGTCCTCAGCTTCTCAAGTTGCACTTTTACTAACAACTCGGCGAATTATGGAGGCTGATTCTCTGGAAGCCAGTATTTGTATCTTTCCATTTCTAGGTGAGAAGATTTCCCAAGGATTGTTGAGAGAGAGTCTTCTAACTTCTCTACCGTCCTCTAAAATCAGTATTGTAGCAAGTGATGTCAAAGAATGTCAGTAGTTAAACCTAAAGTTAAACCTAAAATCTAATGTTTTTTTTCTCTAACCATGCATTGCAGCTCCACTTTTAACAACAACACCGCTTACAGCAGTGCAGGCGCTGTTGAATGTGTGTCTTGTAGTGCCTTGGCCATAAGCAAGTGAGTGCACCATGGGATTCCAGATTTTCCTGTGTTTGTTGAGACCAGGCCTTATTTTTCTCCCATTCAAAAACCTGTTGAGGTTCATCCTCCTGATATGCTGCAGCTGCACACCAAACTTTTGATAGGAAGAACCCATGTCACCTGAGTCTCTATGTCTACTTTGTCTTCAACACTAGAGGCTTTCTCTCCTGTTGTCTGTGCAGCTCTATCTTCCAGGGGAACTCAGCGCTCTCAGCTGGAGCACTGTCCATGTCTTACGTGCTATCGGGATCTGTGACTAACTCCACTTTTGTCACAAATAAAGCACAAACCCAGGTTTCTACCATGAATTGTGGGCGAGACTTATCGGGTGGTGGAGGGGCTGTTTGTGTGGCTATTCAGGTACAACAGCAGACAATGCTTTGCAGATTGACCAGGTGCCGCGATTGGCTTTTGAACACATCCTGTAAGGCATGTAGGGATGTGTTCTCATTGAGTTCGTTGATACAAGAAGCTTGCAATCCTTAATGTTAAATTTAAACTCTGAACTCGTCTTATTTAATTGTCATGGAGATTCTTTTTCATGTTCACGTGAAGCCTCCTAATTTTAGAGTTCGTGTTGAGGATTACAATGGGGGCTCTGTCCTTATTTCCCAATTTTTTACTCAGGGTGCAGTTGTCTTCAATGACTGCCTCTTCAAGTCTAACTTCGCGACAAATGGAGGTAATCACGTCTTCTGTGATCCTAGCTGCAAGAATCCACAAGCTTGTTTTTTGAAGGACAGCTTTCTCTTATGTTCATTAACAATACTGTAATTGACAATGCCTGGGAGAGCCTCTTCTCCTCATCCAGAAACAAGTGCATATTCTGATACTTGTCTTCTACCTCCATAATTGAAGGAGGGATCTGGGTGTACCGTACTTGCAACCCTTCCACTGACGCCACCTGTGGTAGTGTCTCCCTTCTGGCTCCAACCTTCCTCAACAACACTGCCCGTGGAGGAGGAGGAGGAGGCATTTACACATATGATGTGAGGGATCTTGCAATGTGGATGCTCACTGCTGTATGATAATATCATTCTCTCACCTTCATTCAATGCTACAGATAATTATGGTCCGGCTCATGTTTGGTTGCCACCATGTGCTGTTTCCAGCCAGTCTCAAATCAGCAAGTCCATCGTATGCACCCAGCTATACATTCATTGCAGATCTCTCTCTTTAATACTCAGGGACACTCTCCTTTTTATCTTCTATGTGTCCCATCCTGTTCTCCTCACAATTTTACATTCTCACTTCTTGCAGTCTTCTGAGGTCACCTACACTTGTCCATCTTCTACTGCCAATTCATCATTGGGCGGTCTGAACATGGGATGTATCTCCTGGTTAGGCAACAATGCCACATATGGGCCTCTGGTAGCCACCACAGCAGTCTCCTTGAGTGTTGTCACACCTGCATCAAGCAACGTCTCTGACTACAACTCTGACTCGTGGGTATCTCAACACACACACAGAACTCCAGATTGATAAATCATACATGCTCCAACATATTTAAGTGGGATTTCTGAATGAAACATATGATACTTGGTTTGCTGTTATCAGGAGCCTTCCAGTTTTGATCGCAGTCAAAGACGCCTTCAACCAAACGATCACAGGGGGCAGCATGGAAAGCAGTGCAAGCTTCTCTTGTACAGGTGTCACAACTGCTCCCTCTGGGATCACAGTAGTGTCCTCAAGCGCTGGCTTGGCCTCTTATACAGGACTGGCACTACGTGCCACACCAGGAACATACTTACTTAGCTTCAGTGAGTTGCATCCCAACACCTTTCTTAACTTCAGTGAGTTGCATCCCAACATATTTTCTTAGCTTCAGTGAGTTGCATCCCAGCACCTTTCCAAAGGCTCTGCAGAGCTTCCATGTGTGCCTACATGCGCCTATCTACTGAGTCGACAGTCCCTCTCTCTGATCTCAACACATGCATCCTGTTTAACGGTGCAGCTGGAACTTCTTGATTTAGCCTTGGACTCTGCAGTGTCTACTTCCTTGAGCTTCTTAGCAATGCTGCCCTCTGCCTTCTCAGACACACCATTGCTGAGATCACACATAATCTTTGTCACAAAATAAGGTTGATTATTGCAATTTACTGCTTCATCACAAAGGTATGCATTTGCATGCCTCTCCCCAAAGTTTTTAACTGGTTCCTCATCTCTCATTCAGGCGTGAGTGGTACGTACCACACCCTGCAACCTGTGTCAATCCAGGTGAGCCCTCAGCTGATACTCGCATAAAGGAAGCAATGCTGCGTCGTAAAGCTACTACTTCTCCCATACCTTACATTCGCTCTGTTGAACGCTCACTCTTTCATCATGTAGTAAGTGGTTCTCAAGGAGGCTACCTTTGCTGCATCCATGTGCTTTATAGGTCAATATCAGGAATTGCTTGGTGGGAGAGATCACAACATTACAGCATGATTTGTGCACGTACTGTGCTGGTGACACTTATAGCTTCAACCCAGCAAACATCTCCTGTGACAAATGCGACACCTCACTGGAGACTTGTGATTTCAACAAGTCAGCAACCAACACCATCGGCAGTATCCTGGTGCCTTTGAATGGAAATTGGCACTCTAGCCCTTGGAGCCCTCAGGTTTGCATCCTCATTCCTATGGTCAATGTACAGACTGCATCTGGTCGCCTTATTCATCTTCTCGGTGCATCAGTCATATTCAATCTACACTTTTTACCGTAGCCTATCATACAGTCATCATATTTTAATCATTTCTGGGCGTGTTTGCTGTTGGAATCTCTAACAAGACTTATGCAACATTACGAGATTAAGGAGGCTTTCAAAATTTTACTCCCGGATGTAATATTTACCTTAAATGAAAATTTAATAACAAATTTCAACAAGACACAACCTCAATGGGTGACTACCAGGCCTGATGATTCATTGTTTTTTAACCACAGGTTCAGAGCTGTCCTCTTGCAGATGCATGCTCCTACGATGCAAGGCAAAGTGATATCTTGGCTTTCCAGGTCTGTTATTTCTCCTTCTGCACTACGTTTTTTTCTCATGTCACCTGATGGACAAGATTGTGTCTGCAATTCTGATTGCAAAGCCAAGGTCCCCCTAGACTCTAATTGTAGAACCTTTTAGAAACTAAAATATAGTGCAGGCTTCTGCTGCATGGACATCTCAAAGCATTTTCATTCCAGCAAGTGTTCCCAAGCAGTAGTGTTGAGAAAACTCGTTTTCTTCAAGGTTGAACACATTTCTTCAGGAAGGTCAAATGTACATAAATCTGCCTCAACTTCTCCTTTTGGTAGGATGCTCTGTACTACGGTACTATTACTGTCTTCAGCAACGGGACGCTTGTGAATGCTACTGCAGCAGCTGCGTACCAGGTAATTGCATGCATCCCCACAAGAAGTGTCTCATCTGCGTACCAGGTAAGTGCATGCATCCCCACAAGAAGTGACTCATCTGTACAATCGTTACTATGTTTAAGTCAGGGTCTGTCTGAACCACCTTCTGATTTTCTGCACTAAAATCACTCTCTTACGACTCATCCATGGTTCTGTATTCTGTACTTAACTGTGTTTCTGAGTGATCACATACCTTCTTTAAGGTCCTTTGAAATCTCCCAGATCATCAATGCCCCCCCCCCCACCCCACACACACACACACACTCTCTCTCTCTTTCTCTTTCTCCTCAGGAGCTACAGTGTGCACCTGGCTATCAAGGTATCTTGTGCAGCGACTGCCAGCCTATGTACGGGCGCACAGGGGCCAGCCAGTGCTCTATATGTCCCAATATCGCCCTGAATAACATTTACTACATCCTATCCTCTCTCATCTCTGTCATCATGGTGTCCATCACAATCAGGTGCTGGCTTGGTATGGCAGGGTGACATTAGGGGGTCCCAGGTTTTAAGATACCTCAACTTATAGGTGCCTTTGATAGGGCTTCAGGGTTTACTGCACAGAACGCTCTTCGTGTCCCTGACTTTGGCTGTGTGATTTGGGGCTTGTAGACAACTTGATGTGTACATTTTCTGCTGCCCTGAGTAGTAATGTAGTTATGATGGCAATGCAAACAACTTCGCATCATGCATCCCAGGGGTCAGTTGTTGAGTCGTGGTGCAGAGGACGAAGAGGAGAAAGACCAGGAGGATGAGGAGGTACGGGAAAAGAGGGACAAGGAGGCAGACATGGAGATGGATGCTGATCTGGCAGTACAACAGGCACAGCAGGATCTCTCTGAAATTGCTCCCATGCTGAGGACTGAAGGAGGGGATGCTCCAGATAAGAGAGTTCCATTGTGAGTGACCTGTTGTTATGGACGCAGCTTTTTCTTATCTGAATCAGAGTCTTGTGTATTACATATCACCTGATTGGAACGTTTCAATGGGCTTCCATAAATGTTTGTGGTCGTTTTTAACCATCACAACCCAGGAAGCCTAAATGTTTACGCCCTAGTTGCGAACAACGTCGCAGTCTTTCATCATTTCCTCTGCTTGCGGTCATATCTGCAGGGGTGAGGTCGCAGAGGATATTCAATTAGAGGTTTCTCCTCGCTCAAAGGATGCTGAACTGCAAGAGAAATATGTGGAGGACTACACTCCTGATTATCACCAAGACCAGGTTGAGGATCCTGTCTCAAAAACAAGGGTCTCTAAAGGGATTAAATTCAGTGGAGCTGCCGAAGGGGCTAATGAGGAGGAGGATGGGGAGGACAACTACCTTGAGGTCCTGGATAGGAAGCGCAAAATGGCAGAGCCTGAAGATGAGGACAATGCTCTTGAAATGAACGACAGCAAGATTTCAGCAGAGACACCGGCTATTGTCATGAAAGTAAGTTGTTGAAATTCTATGGACACCAACTCTCCATCACTTTTGTTGCCTCCACCTCTATTCCTCTTTCATATTTTACTAGTTGATTGCAGGTTTAGGCAAGAGCCAAGCGTTTATAACAGTTCAGCCAATCCTCTCCATCCACATGCCATTTTTCTGTTTCAACAGATGGTTAGAGTAAGAAAAACGCCCTGGTACTTAACCTGAAAGTGGTATTTATATTTTGCAGATATTGGTGTCATACCTTCAAGTTGCTTCGATCATTCACTTCATGGCCATTAAGTGGCCCTCTGCAGTGACCAGCATGTTGTCGGTTTCAGATCAGGTGAAAGACCTGACGAAAGCCCTATGTCTCGCATGTGATTGTGACCCAACTTGCTCTCTCATTCATGAGCTGCCAAGTAGCATTCTTAAAGACCAGTTGAAATGTGAGCATCTTGTCTTACTTCCAGTTTTTCTTGGATGTCCTGGGCTAAAGAGTGAAACATCAACACACAATTTCAGCTTTCCATTTCATTACTGAAACAGTGATAATTTATAACACATTAATCCTTAACACTGAAAATTACTGTAATCTCTCTGACCATTGATGTGTCAGGTTTCAAATGGGGCCTCCACCCTCGTCTCCCTAGACTGCTCTCTCACAGACACCCATATCCCTAAGTGGGTATTCCTCTCTTTTCTAGATCTGAGTGCCAACTTCTCCCCAATACTATGATAAGACATTGTTAAGGACTTGATTAAGTAATTGCTCAGGACAATGCATTGCACTGTACAGAATAGTGCTTCAGTCTCTGTCTTAACTAATTGTTTGTGTACATGCCATTTTCTTCTCTGATGTCAGGTCTGTGCAGCGCTCCATCATATCAGTGTGCCTCCCTATTGTGCTACTATTACTGTCAGTACCGACATGGCTTTTGATTTACGCCTACGGCAAGCATAAACAACAGGTAGGCTCCCCATGGCGTATTATAGCAATATCATTTTGCTGGAGTGTGGGCATTCAGCCAAGGACATGAAGAGACCAGAGTATAAACAATCACGTGGGCAAGTAAATAAATTGCATAATGACAGTGTGCAGTACCCTCTGATTTCATGTGACAGTTGTTGGCTCACAAGGAGCGTCCTTGACAGTTTACTTGCCCTGGTATGAGCACACAGTAATGTGTGGATGTGTGGAGGTGGATTTTTATGTCTGTTGTGAAGCAGTCAGGAGGCCTTAGAAGGCTGACATAGAGAGGTTTCATGCCTTGTTGCTAGGTAGTGCACAAGTGAGTGTTGCTACTTATGTTATCCACCTTATGAGCAAGGTATAACTTATATTTCCTTTTTTCTAGAGATTATCGAGTATGGCAGCTTAAATTTTACTTGATGATCATGATGTGTCGTTAACATCTCAATGCAGATTGAAGAGGCTCTGCACCCTTGGTTGAGATATCGTATGACGGTTACTCTGCTGTCCATCATCTTCTTCAGCTACCCTGGGGTTACCAACACTCTACTGAGCTTCTTCAACTGCCCAACAGTGAGAGATCATAACTCAGCACCTGCGATTGACATGCAAATGCTCGGAAAGCTGCAAACTCTGAAACTTATGTGTTCAAGAAATGTGTGCGTCGATAAATTTTGATTCAAACCTGCGCTTGCATATTCCTGTTGCATTGTTTGCATCCCTCAGGTTGACGACGCTAGTGCAGGCCTGCCGTATGTAGACTACTTAATGGCTCCGGGACGGTACTGGGCATCTGATTACAACCTGCAGTGCTTCACAGGATATCACAACTTGCTGGCCTTGTACATTGGTATCCCAGGTGAGACGCATATCACAAGTTGTCGACTCTGTACATTGGTGTCCAAGGTTTGTATCACAGGTATTGAGTCTCTTCTGATCTGCTTGCTATGTCTCTTCTAATCCACTGAGCAAAAAAAGCAGAGGGGCGTCTGTCTCCTGAACCTTCCTAGGTTTAACGTCATAGCGCATAATGGCGGTGCTCCTTGTTGTTCATCTCTCATGTGGGTTGAGATGAAGCTTTGGACAATATGCCAAGTCCGTTCTTATCCTGTTGTCCAGGTGTTATATTCTTTAGCCTGGGAGTCCCTGCCTTCAGCGCTTATTTCCTGTACAAGAACCAACATCGCTTGAGAGAAAAGGGGTTTATACGCTCTTATGGATTCATATATGGGGATTGTGAGTTCACTGGATTGGTAAAACTCATGGTTTAGGTGTGAATCTTTAGTTTTGACCACAGATGCAGGTTTCCTAGAGCAATGGCATCTCCCCAAATAAGCGTGGTTCAATCTCTTTCGTTTCAGATCGAGATGAGTGCTTCTACTGGGAGAGTGTGGTGATGCTAAGGAAGCTGTTAATCATATTGGTGGTAGTGTTCTTGGTCACTTATGGCAATGTCATGCAGGTAAGTGGTAGCATGCATGGACATGCAGGTAAGTGGTAGTATGCATGGACATGCAGTCATTCTGTTGTATTGATTAGACTGGAAGTGGACATGGTGTTGGGAGTTATCTTTTTATAAATAACCAAGCTGCGTGCATTCTATCGCCCAGAATGTGTGGAGCATCTGTGGTAATATTTTGTAAACACAGACATGCGTTACTTATCAAATTGATGTCACGTGCAAGTTTTTTCATCTCCATGTCGTGTTGATTCTGCTTGTGTTTTTCATCTCAATGTTGTGTTGACTTTCCTAGTGTTTTTCATCTTTATGTTGTGCTGATTCTTAGTATCAATGCTTTGATTCAGGTGGTGGTGGCGCTTGGTATCATCATTGTAGCGATGGTTGTGCAAATGATCATGGATCCCTACAGGTGTGTGGAACATTGGCTGATTCTCATTATCACCTCTGTATGACACGAGCATCTTAGAATAAGACAGCAACCATGCACTCATCATGAGTTTAGACTGTTAAGGAAGGTTCATTTGTTTTGGGTCTCAATTTATAGGCTGGAGAGAATGGAGTTCTTGGAGCGTATTTCACTTTATGGAAACACTCTCCTTCTGTACCTGTCGCTGTTGTACACTCAATCAACGTTCACAGGAACTTCGCAGGTGATCATCGTCAATAAAATAATTCACTGAATAAAATATATATGCTGTGAGGGGGCCAATGTGCATTCCTAAAAATGTCTCCTTATAATTTGTCTCTCTAATATGATGCGCGTGTCAAACACTTTCTCTTATTTTGTGTTTGGTCAGTATTCAAATCTTGTTCATTTTTCGTGTTTCTTTTCAGACTATCTTAGGCTTAGCCTTGGTGGTCGTCAATGTGCTAGTGGTCGCCTTCCTGCTCTTCCATTACGCACGCGAGTGGCTACGGGGTAAAATCAGCAAGCTTGACCGAACGAACGGTGGCTTTGTAAGTGATTGCATATCACTTTTCAATGGCATTTTTTGTTATCTTAGCTAGGACGCCCTGATCTTAGCTAGGATGCCCTGAGCTGCAGTTTTGTAACTTCAGTCCAGATCTTAGATGGCTAGAAGTTATTATGGGTGAAATGTTACTCACATCTGACTGAAATTTTGCTTGTTATCATTCTGATTAAAATTGTGACCAAAGACATCAGAGAAGCTCTTAAGATTAAGCTGCCGCTTGTTGATAACATATTGATTTCTTTGTACCCTATTAAAGCTTGTTTGTTTTCACTTAGACATTCTGGTCCCATGTTGTATAGCTAGGGGTGTCAATTACTCCAGAGGGATGCGATTATGACGACTGGATATCATGCTGTATGGAACCACCATGTTCCTTGTCTTGAGAATTCACACCTGTCACGCCCACTGCAGGTATCTGAAGAGGACATCGTGCGGGCTGCAAGCAAGGCCAAGAGCATGACAGCCCTTGTTGCTGCCAAAAGCATGCACTCCTTCTACAAATGGGCCAAAGCCAATCCTCACAGGGAGAAGTGAGTCCAGCTACATGACCTGTTCATTGTATGTGGTACATGTGTGATAGTATCTCTGTTGACAGCACTTAAAAACAACCGGGTCATTGTGTATCAGGAAGGAGGGTCACAAAGCTTTTGACATGTTGCCTAAGGTGCAATGAGTGACAGGCCATGCAGTTCCGCACATTGTGTCATGTTGCCTAGGGTGCAATGAGTGACAGACCATGCAGTTCCACACATTGTGTCATGTTGCCTAGGGTGCAATGAGTGACAGACCATGCAGTTCCGCACATTGTGTCATGTTGCCTAGGGTGCAATGAGTGACAGACCATGCAGTTCCACACATTTTTCATATTTATAGGATGCTGCTGTCAAACATGCTAGTGATGAATAGCTATCTCTGAAGATATCTCAGTATCCTAATATCTTGAATTAAGGTTAAGCCCCTTATAGTATCTTCACTTTTTTAATGCACTCCTTATGACTCCTGTCAGACTGCCTGCTGCTATTGACTCCTGATATTGACTCCTGTCAGACTGCCTGCTGCTATTGACTCATGATATTGACTCCTGTCAGACTGCCTGCTGCTATTGACTCCTGATATTGACTCCTGTCAGACTGGCTGCTGCTATTGACTCCTGCTATTGACTCCTGTCAGACTGCCTGCTGCTATTGACTCCTGCTATTGACTCCTGTCAGACTAGCTCCTGCTATTGACTCCTGCTATTGACTCCTGTCAGACTGCCTGCTGCTATTGACTCCTGCTATTGACTCCTGTCAGACTGGCTGCTGCTATTGTGCCTTATGGGATGTTTGGTGCGAAGCCTGGAGAGAACCCGGACGAGGTCTTGAACTTAGGATGGTCTAAAAGCTTCACTGGTATGGGGGCGCGACGAGGGGTCATGGGTAGGAATGCATCAGAAAACAATGTGGGAGGTGGTGGGGGTGGATCAGCGCTGTCACGCTCTGTTGTGAACATGAACTTACACGGCTCCAGGCCTGGTATTTCTGCATCTTCTCCCAGTGCTGTGATTGCCTCTCAGTCATCTGCGGAACAGAGCCAGGTTGGCACCATCATGAGTAAACCCAGTATGCGCTCAGTTGCCATGGTGTCCATCTCTGACAAACAGCAACTAGATCAGGAGGGCGCTGGTGTTTCATCAGGCTTTGGTTTGAAGTCAGAGATTGCCGCAGCGTTGCCTTCTCAAGACCTGATTGCGTTTTCACCTCGTGAGGGCCCAAGGCTTGGCACTGACAAAGCAGAACAATCACTGAGAGGTGATCATCATTCTGGCGTTGACGACAGGTTACAGTTGCAGGGGAAGTCATCCTTAAAGCTGGCGACTGCCTCAAGTCTTGAGGTTGCTGGTGACCACTCTGTTGGGGATAGAGCTCTGAAGACGTCCCACAGTTCAGGGCCATCAGGGATGAGCCAGAGCTCTGCTATTGGTGCTGCTCCACTAAGCAACATTCTTCGCTCAAGCAGGGTGGCACCGCTGCCCTCGTCACCCCACCTTCCACACTTTCCACAGAACAGCTGAAAGGAGAGTAGGATGAACAGTGACCTCCTTGTAACTGAGATAAAAATGTGATGTCATAGTCACTTAGTCACTTTACAGCAATGGAAATAACCACATCTGCGATATGCAACATTCTTGAGTTGTGTCATGTAGGAGAGAATCAAGGACTACAATGTTATTCATCTCCTACTAACTCCCATTTAGTGTTTTTTAAGTATGAGTTTGGACTATTTGGTTTATAAAAGCCTTCTCTCTGTGCCATGTGATGTATCATTTCAAATTTATAACCTTGCCAGTCACTTAGATGGTGTTAGAGCTCCTTCATTTTCCATTTGCACTCAGTCTCTCTTAGCTGATCTTTGCACCTATTTTAGGGTAAAATGTATGTGCTTGCGTAACATAGTCAATTTTAAACACAACGATTTTTTAAAACAATTGTTGTCCTTATGTTTCGATGTAATAAATAGCATGGCTAGTTAGATTTTACAGGGATCCGTAAGGTGCCTAGTTGTGTAGGAGCAAAGCGTTTAAAGCAGAAGTACAACGTCGTAGCCCTTACACCCCTGAAAAAATGCACCCACACAAGCAACCCAAGGGGACCCAGGATAAGGCCTTCATGCCAGGCTCAAGCTCTTGGGTGCAGCTTTGCACTGCCCTGACTTCAGACCTAGGTAGGCTTCATGAGTTTCTTGAATCACCTGCATTTAATTAGGGTTTTAAATGCACTCTCTTGGAAATGGCTCCATGTGTAGATATTAGATATGATGTCAGCATTCAGGTAGCCTCCCACAGTTCAAACAGACTACCTTATGCTGGAACGAGGTCATCACTAATAGATAGGGTGTGCTCCTATGTGTTGCAATGTGTAACGCCAACTAGTACCTGAAGTGCAAATGCCTTGTCCTTGCATTCCGCATCATACCCAAACTTGTTAGGGGGCTTTCCATCCGGTATCTTGTAATCCCTAAACCACTCATGGATCTTGTCCAAGGTACCTGGCAGGTGCCTGCATATGTTTGATGACACATGAGCCATTAGGCTGAGTGCCACATAACTATTTAGATATGAGAGTACTCATCATGACATTGGAAGACTTTTATTCCTACAAATAATGATGATGCGGCAGTCACATGGAAATGCAGACACGATATTCACAACTGTGAAGATGAGCATGACCTTTGTAAGCAGGCCTAAATGCACCGAGCACCTTTCTGTATATGGAGTGTGTTACTTGCTTTCAAATACAAAAATTATCTACTACTTGATTCATGATTTTCTGGATCCTTGTAGAAAATCTGCACTCACTTCTGCACATCCTCAACATCCTTCAAGAGATGAGCCATGGGGTCATCTACACAGATGGCAACTACCTTCCAGTCCAATTCTCCATCATCAATCATAGCAAACACTCCCAAAGGCTTCACTTGATAAACGCCTCCAGTTCTATAAAGTACACATGTAAGGAGAACAAGCAATACATAAGCTGTGTTATAATTGGAGAGAATTGTGTACATTTTTTAATTCTACACAATATCTGAGATCTTGACTCTGAGCGTCTTCAATTAAGTGTGTTGGGGCCACAAGCCTACTTTGACTTCTCATCCGGAGCAGGAAAATAGAATGGTGAGGCTACAGCATGTTCACACAAGTGCAGGATACTACTACCTGCAGGGCCTAGTCCCTATCTCCACTACGTCCAGTGGATCGTTGTCACCCTGGGATAAAAAAAATATGTTGCGATTGGGAAAAAAGAGTGGGTACTGACCAGGCCAAAACGCTACAATCTGTAGATAGGAGGAACATCTTATGCAAGAACTCATTCTCCCCTACCTCGCACATCAGTTCAGAGTGTGTATGGGATGGGTCCTCCCAGGTCTGCAAATACAGATATCAAAGATAAACTATCTGAGATGAATAGCTTTGGGCAACTTATTTGTACAATCACAAGTTATGACAGCAAACAAGACCAGAATGTGCTTGCAGGTTTGGGCAACTTATTTGTACAATCACAAGTTATGACAGCAAACAAGACCAGAATGTGCTTGCAAGTCAAGTCGTCATGTCTATCGTCCTGCTCTTTTCTCATTCTCAACCTCGCTGTGGGAACCAGACAGGTCCTGGCTGTACATAAGATCTAATGGCTGTGCATAAGATCTAATGGCTGTACATAAGATCTGATGGCTCACCTGAGGTATCATTCCATAGTTCCAATGGATATTGTAGGGGTAGTGACGCAACTTGCCCTTCTTAATGTCTTGTTTAATGGGGTTGGCCAGCTCACACTGCGAGCAAGGGTGACCAAGTCATGACGTCTTTCTCTACTGCATCACATTACCGGCAAAGCTAGCAACATAAAGAAGGCAACACGCAGCTAGTAACACTAAGAAAACAACACGCAGCTAGTAACACTCACTGTTGCCACCTCCATCTTGGCTGAAGTCTCTTTTGGGATCTCACACACAAAGTTTACGGAACCTTCTTGAGTGCTCATGGGGATGCTGTGCCAAGGGGAGATGCGGCTTGCACCTATCAGTATGAGGTCAGCATGAAAGCATTCACGTTTTTAGTAGGCCCGTTGTGAAAAAGCTTGTTTTGCTAAGTAAAGACAAAAGGATCAGAAATTTCACTGCTCCACTTTCACTTGTTCATTGTAAAATGTCATAAGAATGCGTAAGCCTCGCTCACCACATATAGAGAAAAACATTCGGTATTCAGTACTTCCTGCATCCCCTTCCTCCACTGTGCTGTACTCCCTCAGCTCAGAAGGCCTTGTCTGCTCTTCTGATGAAACAGCAGCAGATGTCAAGGTTGCAGGGCTACCAGCACGTGTATCAACAGAGCCCTCATCGCTACTGCCTTGCTGCTGCAAGAAGGAAGCGAGTCATGACTGTGGGTAAACTTGGCTGAGCAAGGTGCTGATGTTCAACAGATGTGACAGAGACATGCAGTGGGAGTGATCCTGATATAGGTACTGCAAATCTCAATGCGCACTTGTGCGAGTTCTGCAGCCGAAATGGAGTGTAGAATCGCCTTATCTTGATCCAATGCGTTCGCTGCAGTAGATACATCTTGGACGCTTGCAGCATTGGATAAATGGCTTGTCACCGAAGTAGTTGCTCGTTTATTTGGACGAGATGCCTGAAGTGAAGGGACAAGGATCTTATGGAGGGTCCGTAAACACAACAACAAGCCACTGCGACAGTTGAAAACGTATCGGACAGTTTGGCTTGAATATGCAAACAACTTTTTATGGCTCATGTGTTAACATGCAAAGAAAGAAATAGGAAAACGCGCATCATACCCCTTTTGAAACGTCAAGACATAATGAATCTTTCAAATGACAAAACGCACACAAGAGCACAGGAGTAAAATTTGTAGGTATTCATTGTTGCAGAGACAGACAATGTCAGCATAACAATAAGAATAGGGCAGGTTCCACATCCATAATGCACTTGAAACTCTACCCACAAACTTTATCATATTCTCAGACATAAAGTGATAAATCCCACCTCGGTTGAGTATGAAAGGTCTTGGGCCGTCACATCCATTTCAACGGAAGTCAGGAATGTGAGCAAATAAAAGTGAAGAAGCCTGATGATAGCAACAACTGCAGGGCAACAATGGGTAAAACCGAAGGTAAGATAAGATCACATTGACTGGTCGTAGTTGTATGATTCGAAGCATCTTGTACGGTGCGGATTGGTGTGCGGATTCCAAGTTCAAACGGTCCATCGTTTTGACGTGGCACTTCAACTGCAAGATTTATGTACGTCTTGAAAAGGCAGTGTCACATGTGCCAGCCTTGTAAACCTGCGCTACATAGCCCCTGCTTCACAGCTTCCCTTCACGTAACAAGGAAGATTCAAGGATGGATTTTTGCCACTTTGGACCCAAGAGACCAGCTCATTTTCAGAAATCCCTATTACGAGGTCTTACACCTCGAAGGTCTCGACTGCACGAGATATATGTTCCATAGATAATGTGAAAAGTATCGGCATATACATGAGGTGTTTGTAGATGAGCTAGGTATCTTTACTTGAGAGATAGCGAGGTACACATACGCCGGTTGAAGTGTACAAGGCCCAATAACAGAATTAAGTCTGTAGGTCGATATCATTAAAACCCAGCTAAGAGAAATTTCACATAATTTTTATATAAAAAACATGCATAAACAGTATGATCTGTAAGCTCCATTCCCATAGGAGTCATTATGTGCTGCTGCTGCTGCTGCTGCCGTTGGAGTAAATCTTTTCCTCCTCTAAGAGCATACATCACACCTTGACGTGCAGCAAAGCAATTTAATGACTCCTTCCATCAAACACACACAAGGGCTTTATTCATGCAAAAATAAAAAACAGGTCATGATGCAAGCCTAAAAATGCGCAAGCACATCTTATTGCTCAACATTTTTTCCATCAAAGATCTGCTCCATGGACCCCTCCTTGGATATTTTAAAGCTGTTGTCTTGCAAATATCAGTGTGTTGATCCTATATTGCGAGTCACACACAACATAGTAGTAGCTTTATACCCTCCCTGACCGAGAGTCACTTGAACCAATCCTGTGAATACAACAGCAAATCGACTGTTGTCTTGTAATGTGGCAGTTGAGTTGACTGTTGTCTTGTATTGTGACAGTTAATATGACTGTTGTATTGTAATGTGGCAGTTGAGTTGACTGTTGTCTTGTATTGTGGCAGTTAATATGACTGTTGTCCTGTAATGTGGCAGTTAATGTGACTGTTGTCTTGTATTGTGGCAGGACAAAATGCCAGGACAAAGTTCTGTTTTGTATTTTCAGTGTGCTGCAGACCTGTGGCTCCTTGCTGGAACATGTAGGCAAGAGCCAGGAAACCTTTGTCCGCTCGCAGAAAGGAGAGGCATCAAGTGCCCCTTATTTTTAACTGCTCACAATAACTCCACA
This sequence comes from Chlamydomonas eustigma, assembly GCA_002335675.1. NCBI lineage: Eukaryota > Viridiplantae > Chlorophyta > Chlorophyceae > Chlamydomonadales > Chlamydomonadaceae > Chlamydomonas > Chlamydomonas eustigma. The sequence continues at coordinate 255,720 of BEGY01000003.1, read as the reverse complement.
GATGCATACAGCCTCTTTCTTGATAATTCGTAACAGCTGAAGCATTGAACACAACACAGCTAGTTGTAGAGCAAAAATAATGGAGTAAAACAGACTAGGCTACTTTCCATGTGTGTGATTACTTCAGATTATGGCTAGTTCGGTTGTTGAATAGCTTGCACAACAAGAGCTCGTCGTACTGTATGGGCTGGAGTGCCTTTTACATTGTGGCTGCAGATTCTAATTCAGAGTGTAGGTATGAAAGGTTTTTGATTTAGCAACTTCATGGTATGCAGATGACAAGAATGATTTTTAAGTACAGAAAATGACTTGTTAATTCATTCTCTGACAGAAGTATCAAAAGAAATGGGATGATGAAAAGGAGATGTACAAGATTCAGATTTTGGCCTGAGCTTTGAGAAGTATACAAGACCTGATGAGGCAAATTGTAGGGGAATTCAGGACTGAAACAAGGCGGTGATGGGATGTGCTTGCTTTCTGCTTCCAATTTTAGTCACAATGCAGCCACATTTTCAGAGTAAGCAATAAATTTCAGTCTGCTGTGCCACAAGTTTCTAACATTACGATAAGTAAAGCACTCAAGGATGACGGAGATGATCGAATGGATTTGCCTAATTTTGCTGCTTTCTATTCTACATGAGCACTACATACGAACTCTTTGAATGTTTGGGAATGCACCAAATATGAAACTATGAGGGTCTTTCAATATCTGCATGAGTGAGAACGCAGAGAATGCATTCATGCTGGTGCCAAGGCCCAACTGCTAATCACAGTCTGCACCCGATATGTAAGTTGATTGCAAGTGCAGGATGTCTTCGCAGGTAATTTAGCAGCTGCAAATATTTCAATAGTTTGGTGAAGCATGCACGTCCACATGACGCTTACAGAGATATTCACTGGGACGGTTGAGGTAGCAGGTTTCGAAACCAGCTTTGAGATCACTCAATTTTTGTTGTTGTAATACTCTTTATTATCCATAGGCCTCTTTATTATCCATAGGCCTCAACAGCTGACATCGCTAGTGAGGCACTTCCTTTTGAGGAAGAGGTTGCTCAAACCTGTAGCATGGATATGAGCGATGACGACATAAGAGTTGCAGCAGATCAAGGAGGATCAGAAGAGCTCACAGATGAAGATAAGGAGGACGAAGGCGAGGAAAGCGAAGAAGGAGAAAGCAACAGTGATGACGACGAATCATCTATAATCTCGGATACAGCCGACAATTCCTCAGACGTCCATGCAAGTGATGAATTAAAAGGTATTCTTGCAAAAGAATTCGACATGTTATGAATCATGCATTCTCATATGAGAAATCCACTGTTAATCTGACCCCATGAGAACACGTGACAGAGTACTGAAGCATTCAGAATTCTGCAATTCAAGCTGTATTCTCCATTTCAATCACTATTCCTATGATCTCTTATAGATGATTCATCAAGTCGCAAGCCTGTTGGACATCAAAGACCACTTGATGGTCGCAATGTTATTACTCGAACAGTTTTTAAAACTATGACCACCAATAAAGCTGTCCTCCAGCATGGGGAGGAGCTCAAATCTTCCCAGCATATCCCTGCAGAATTTCCTCAAACGTGAGAGACCTTACGCTCCCTCCTTGCATCTTCAATTCCATGGGCTACAGGATTTTAGATCGCATACTCTACTAGTTTCTTACACAGCTCAAGTTTGGGATCCTAATCCCAATCTTGTCTGTTTTCTAGATGCTTTCATACTTTTTTGGAGAACAGTTGGCTGTGGATTATGAAAACTTGAATGATGTTCTCCATCTTGTTTCATATGCCTTTCACAGTCCTATGGTAGAGCTGTTGCTGCGCTCCAATGTTTGGTACCAGGGATACGTTTGTAAGGAGTCTGCAAACGAAGTGAAAGTCAGGATCCCAGGTAACAAGTTCTTAGCTGAAGTTTCATCTAATGTGTGTGGCCCACCACCTCTAGGGTTTAATGGTATACAGGGGCCTCCTGATCCCTAGTCCACAGGCAGACCATTCTTGTATTGGAATATCTGTTCATTTCTTCCATGTCTTAATCAGGCGTGAAGGGATCAAAATCTGGAAAGTATGAATGGTTGAAAAAGGCGTCAAACAGAGTGTGGACTGGGTCGTACAAAGTCAAAGACTGGAGATACCTGTCGAAGTACGTGTGAGAAAATAACAGTGTAAAAGCCTCTTTATTAAAAGGGTGTTGTTGAACTTCTTACATTCTGACTTATTTTTATTTTCTCCCTTCATTTTTATCAGAGGGTCTTGGGAGCCTGTCACTCGGGGAGGTGGTGGAGGGTCTGGAGCTGCAAGGAAGCATGCTGGGAGCATGCTGGGTAGCAAGTTTAACAAGGATATGGTAGCAGTGGCAAGATCACATTCTGACAGAGGTTGGTAAATGTCTGATTTTGGCATTAGCTTGTCTTGCACATCCTGTAGGTATCTTTGATGTACATGAGAGATGTATAAGGAGATGTATAAGGAGATGCAAAAAAAGCCCTCTTCCAATTTATTTCTACGTATCACCTAAAAAGTCTTCAGCCCCTAGACCACATACATGATGCACATGTGTCAGATGGGGGGGATCTGATGTGCCCATTCAATGGATCATGATATATTGTCATGATTCTCATGACTCGTGGCTGTCTCTCCAATCATGATCAGTAAGCACATAGAAATAGTGTCATTTATGTGTCTTGTGCTCTATTTCTACGAATATTTTACTCCCATTTTGCACCATGAGGTCGACCCACTTGTCTGGTGCATGTGTGTATGTGATGGGAACAGGTATTGTGAGTGGTGACAGTGGTGGAATGCGAAGGACTCAGTATTCACCGCATCGCGATCGGAGAAGGCACATGGAAGCTTCTGAGTCAAATGAGCACAGCCAGGAGGAAGATGGATGGAGCCGCCCATTGCCTCCACGTAAACGAAGGGCACTTCTACAGGATGATGACGATGATGAAGAAGAGGAGGCTGACTCGCTAAAGAAGAGTCATGGAGCAGGTTTGCTTGCTGCAGAGTCAAAGGCAGATGTGGCAGCATCTGGGTCTCACCTGAAATGTGGCTCTTTAAATAAGGAGGAGGATTCTTCGAAGCAATTCCTCAAAGAGGAAGAGGAGGTGCATTCACCAATTAAAAAAGAAGAAGATGAGGAAGTTGAACACAGCACACAGCTTCACCCAGTAGATAGTAGGGCTGGGGGTCATAAGGCAGGCCCAGTCAGCAGTGCGGTAGGTGGAAGCAGAGGACTGGCTGCAGTTGCTGAGTATGGGCCCTCAAACTCGTCGCCACATCTGGCAGAATCATCATTTGCAAGTGGCCTTGTAGGGGGGGCGCGCGATCAGGTGAGAGTTTCAGAGGTAATCTATGTGCTATGTGAGACCCTTTTTTATACACGGCTTTAGGGATGGAGATGTACACAAACTGTTCCAACATTGCAAGAATTTGATGTCTTTCTTAGGTACTAGATTTTATTGCAGCACTGAACACCATCTTTTTAAGACCACCCTTCATGTTAAATCATCCACCCTTCTCAAATCTGTCTGAATTGTAAGAAGATATGTCTGCAAGAAAGTTGTTCCAGCATCATAGTCTGCAAAAGACTCAGGTTTATAATTCTGACTTATGGTCTCTTAACATGATCCCTGTATCCCCTCTCATCTCTCTGTAGCACTCGTCATATTCTAGCCTGGACCAAAATGCAGCTGCCACGCATGATGCTGCACAGCAACAGGTTGGTCACGATCATACCTCGGAGAGTAACAGCGAACAGGCCAATCGAGGCCAGGATACCAGGAGTGGTAAAGCTGCAGGTGGCGCAGGCATGCTAGGCCTTGGTGTGCGACAGCAGCTATCCTCTGGGAGATCTGAGGGGACTAGGGAGGATAAAGAAGACCCTCTTGCTAAGTGGTTTGAGGTGCATTACAAACAGCTGTACAACTCAGGTGTGTCTCTAATTTATTGGAAATTTGGGCTTGTTTTTTCAAAGAAGATCTCGAAGTTTCTTTGGCATTATTCAACCTGAGAGGTTACCGCTGCAAAGGGCACATTTAAAAGGAATTCAGTTGTTTTGCATATGAGAATGGCATCATTACTATCAAACAATCCTTGCAAGATGGTGCGATGTCTTCCAGACATCTCCTGACATCTCTTGTTAAGTGTGATCTATTCAACACAAATGTGATTTCTTCACACCTCAAATGATGCACACGCCTGGCAGGGAGGGTATCGGACCTGCCGTGCGGCACCCCAGAGTCTGGGATCCTTCCAGAGGGTTATGTGTTCAGCACCCAGCAAGCACAGTTCTCGGGACCTTTGACACTCAAAATGCCAGGGCTATTGCCAGGATGTGTACCAGGGCCCCTACAAGTGTCTGTGACCATGACAGAAGTTCCAAAAGCTTGCGAGTCCTCCAAGGACATAAAAATTACAGCTGCCACCAATGCAGCTCTACATCCAGGTCCATCTTCATCAGCTGCAGCCATCACCGCAAAATCTCCTCTCCAGAAGCTAACATCTGAGGCCTTGACTGCTGTTGGGAAGGTCTCTGACTCAAAGCCTGTGTCGAGACTCGCGTCAACTTCCTGTCCAGGAGTTGATGTGAAGGAGCGAAAAGTAGTGGGAGCTGAGAAGGTGAGGCTGAGTGCTCCACAAGGGAACGGGTCAAGTAAAGTTCAGCAGGCAGGAGGAAATAAGGATGGACTACCACCCAAATCTAAGCAGCAGCAGCAGCAGCAGCAGCTGAAGGACCAGGTCCCTCATCCATCAAGGCCTGCTTCTGTGACCCAGAAGGCAGCCCATAGCATCAGCGCCAAGAAGAGGTTACTTGAGAAGACAGATGCGCTGTCATCCAAGGCTGAGAAGCAGCGGCTGCCTATGATTGAGCACGCTGAACCGTCATTAAAGACAAGGAAGCTCAATGACAATGCAGGAACACATAGCAGTACCACTACTCCTAGACAGCTGGTTGCGCCTTCTGGACCAAGCCCTTCGACTACTGGTGCGTCACGCGCTGTAGTAGTGAGCATACCAAGTGACAGCCCTAAGGCTGCTGGAGGAGACAAAGACTTAGAAAGGGGTGCATCAAAGCCTTCATCATCTGCCCGTATTGTCTCAGGTACTGGAGAAGCACCTCCTAATGCTGGGCCTAGTAGATGTAGAGATGGTTCAGGAGCAGGGCATGAAATTGCCGCTAGTGAGAATGAGAAGGCTAGAACACCTGGCTTAGGAGTAGCGGAGGAAGCCAAAGGAGCTGGATCAACAGTAGCTGAGGAGGGGAAAAAGGCTGGCTCTAAAGTAGCTGAGGAATTCAAAGGGACTGGGCCTGGAGTAGCTGAGGGTACAAAAGGAGCTGGGCCTGGAGTAGCACATCATTCAGCTACTGTGATAACAAGCCTTAAGTCTACGATTTCAACAGCACCTATCTTCAGGCCGCCTGTGAAATTTCCTGGGGTATCCTCTAACAGACCCCCCCCTCCAGCAGTTATCATGCCTTCTAAGTCCAAGACCTTTTTGGACACAGTACCTCTGCTTGCATCCTCTGCAGCGGACACTACACTAGGTACACTAACTGATGCAACTCAACACCAGCTTAGTGCACATTCATCTCTCCCAGTACAGCCTGTTTCTGGTGAAGAAAGTCAAATTTATAAGCGAGCTACTACACCAGGGGACTCCCATGAATTGGCACCTGTATCCAACGTACAAAGCGAAATAGTATACGAGGCAGCTCCAGAATCGCCTGTGTCAGGTGCTTGACACAGTGCAAGACGTTTTGCGCAATCTGGGCAGGCCCCAGTCTCTTGTGTAGCTTTTTTGCTTTCATAGACCTGTAGGTAGATTTTCTTCACCTCATCCAGTCTAGAAAGCAACGTTCGTTTTAAAGCATTGTGATAGATTGAAGGCATGACTTTTTTCTTCTTACATAATTTGATTTATTCAACTGGGGCGGTAAACAGATTAAGGATTTTGATGAAAAGTTCAGTTCACGATTCTATGATAAGCGTTAAAATCGATCTTATTCAATGAATAGTTTGAGTTTCTGCTACTCTTGTAGCACTCAAGAACGGCGACGCCTGTCAGTACTGAGTGTCAAATGAACACACCTGTTCTATTATTGATCTGCGCCAAAGATGTGACAAAGAGCGTCCAACTGTCACCCAGTAGTTCTCTTGACCTCTTCATTTCTCACTGCATGTACTTAGACCGTAAACATACGTTTAGTGCTTGAAAGATTAGCGGGCAGAAATGCTAGCCAACTATGACGCACAGAATCAGTGTGCATTTAAGGACTCCGCCTATGAATGGGACGTTACCGATAGCTTATTGCAGTAGTAGAACAGTGCCTAATTGAAGGCGCTCAAAAGAACTTCGGACAGAGATGCAGTTTTGTCTTGACAAAATAAGCTCAATTATTTCTAATAAATACTTCATTGAGCAGTTACATATGTAGTAAGTACCCTCATTGTCGCCGCAAGGACTGCTGCTGAGCGTGCGCCCATATGATATAATACAAACAGTGCAATACCTTGGCCCTAGGCCCTCAAAATTTACTCATACGCTAATTTCTAGGAATAACAGACTGAGACAAAAGTGTCAACCCTGTTAGCCAGAGGCTAGCTTTTCTCTCTTCTAGTGCGATGACAACTTGAGAAGCGAATTAGCAGAAACTGTCATCTTATTATTTTTATGGAGCTGATTAGTGGTGTGTCGAGATATTGATTTTTAAAAACTGTAGCACAACTCCGGCCCAAACAATCAACAATTTGACACCCATGCAGCGCATGGAATGTTCAGCGCTAAAAAATTATCTTTATTCATACCCGTTTCCTTTCACGCCTGCTTTACTTACATGGAATGATTTTAACTTGTAAACACCACTCATGGGGTCATGGGGTCATGTATACAATTTACTACTGAGACAAAGAGGTGGCCTTATTTGATCTCTGCAAGGTTATGCGCTGGAGTAACTCGCAATTGTAGATGGGAATGCATGTTTCCAATGGCATCCTTAGTTTTTCTAAATAAACACATCAGTATTGTTCATAGAAGCACAATACGCAAACTTATTCTGTCATAGTCGGCCCTGGGTTTAAAGCTATCACATGAGAACAATGAATTTGGAACTCAACATTCAAGTCCCTAAAGCAACGCTTCTCAGCACCAGTAAATTGTTGAATGAGACAACTGGAGGTAACACAAAATAGGAGGTTCATATCAATTGAGATAACAGGTCCTCTCTCCTGCAGTGCCCTATAATCTCAGCACAGCAAGATATCAACTTCTATAAATAAATGTGACTGGAGGCCATCCTCAATGATCATGTGATGCGTGCCTTTTTCAGAGTCAAGGCAGTTGTTCTTTTCTCCTTCTTCTGAGCAGCTTCTTCTTTGCGCTTCTTTTTTGGATCTTTGGCAAGTTGAGGAAGGGCGGATGCACACCCAGCAAGTACACACTCTACCACACTGCTGTACTTTTTGAGCCACCATGCTGTGAGTGAATGTGCATGCTCTTTCCCGAGCCCAAGAAACCACACACACTGAAAACTGGCAGGTGTAAATTTGTGCAAATGGCTGGGATCACTCAATTGTTCTGGACAGCTGAACATGTACGGTCGATTTTTAGGGCTTAGATAGTAGATAGGTCCACAAGGCACTGATTCAAGAGCACCTAAGTCAGTAGCTGAAGCTTTCTTGTCTCTCCGCCACTTGCTATGAAAATGATGCTTGGGCACCTCCTTCTCCTTAGCTAAAGAAGGCTGTCTTACAGATGCTACTACAGTAGAGGGCATAATGTCCGTTGACTGGCTAGCTGATAGAGGCGCATCGGCTGGTATCAAGGCTCCATTGGGCTGTCCTTGTGACAACTGATCTGGGAGCTGCAGAAGTGAGCTGTAGTATTTCTTCTTGGATACAAAGTCTGGCATGAGCAACGCCCATGGCTTACCTGATTTAGCGGCAAACTGAACAACCCTCTCCATGTGATCACCAGAGAATGGAGGATTTGTGATCAGGACATCAAAGACAGGGCAAGAGTTGGAGGCCTGCAGTGACAAACAGGACATGTAAGGCTCTTATCTAAGAGGACAAAGGGGACCGGTAAGGCTCTTGCCTTTAAGGACAAAGGGAACTTGTAAATCTCCTTCCTTGAAGGTGAAAAGAACATGCGAGCTTACTTCCTCTTAGGACAACATTCAAACAACAAAAACATGCAAGTCTTCTGCTTTCAGAACAGAGAATGCAAGAAAGCCACTTGCAAAAGAGAACAGATAAAACATGTTTGTGTCCTGTCTGCCTAGGCAGTTCTGAGGCATGTGAATGCAGGTAAGCATGGCATTCACATGCATGATTGAATCAATCACACTTTAATGGACTGCTCCCAGCAACTCTACAACCAAGTCTTGGATCAAAACGCGCACAAAATACCTGAACTTCGTAGAAGTCCTCATTTTTGTTGTACACGTCTGTAAAGCCCAACAGAGCAAGATTTCTTTTCACAGCACCAGCACAGTAGTATGGGTCGTAAATCTGAAATATTAGCACCAGCACAGTAGTATGGGTCGTAATATTAGCACCAGCACAGTAGTATGGGTCGTAATATTAGCACCAGCACAGTAGTACGGGTCGTAATATTAGCACCAGCACAGTAGTATGGGTTGTAAATCTGAAATATTGAATCACAAAGTAGCAGTCAATGCAATGTGCTCAGAACTCCTAAGCTAGTTGTAAGCTTGCAACAGAGTTCATAGACCCTAAAAAATGTGTTCTTTGTCTCCTGCCTCAGTCTGTCATCAAACATGGTCAGTGCTTACCTTAAGGGTATTTTTGGTCTTTCCCAGGAGCGTGGCCAAACGGAACAAGATGGGTTCCAGGTCCCTGTAAGCCTCTAATGGAGTCTCCGCATGGTCTCGGTCATCTATCACAGTGAAAACATGTTCCTGTATGGAGCCTTCTGAATGCCTCAACGTGTCCGAATGCTCTTGTGGCTTGCGAGTCAAAGGAAGAAGGGTGTTTGCAAGAGCACGGCGACGGTTAGCTCGTTTCTCTTCACGACGTTTTTCTTTCTTGTCAACAGGCCTGCTTTGCATCATATGGCTGCCGGCACCTGCCACCAGTGTTTCAACAGTACACAATGAATGCTAAGCCTAGAGGCGCTTCAAAACCAAGTAATGATGATCCAGCTACACTTCTGACAGGACACAATATGTAACGAGTGCATCAGATGCAAGGTCTCTGAAACTGTAAAATGAACGAAACTCTGTAAAGTTGAATACAACCTTATCAACTCAACATAATGCAGAGAAATAATGAGCTATGGCCTGATATAGCATTACTTGGAGAGTCAGCTGGCACAGATGGTACACGACCCTGCACATTGTGTTGAATTGAAGCCTGCTTAGACTGTGTGTCCCCATTGCTCAAGCCCATTCGCTTCATCTTAATCTTCCCCTGTACTGTTTGGCCTATCCCATTAGGTTTTTTCTCTTCAATGCTGTAGGAGCGATCACTATGCTCCTTGGAGATTAGTTGTTTTTTTACCATCACCTTCCTCGGGAATTTGAGAGTGTTACCTCAGTGTCGAAAATTTATAATGTCTTAATAATCAGCGACTTTAAAGTGCGTTGTCTCCGAAGTGTGACATCCAACATTTATTAGTTGAATTCCATTCTTACGTCACCAATGCATCGGGGATAAGCTCTAGTTTCTCATGTTATTAAGATGCAATGCTAACATAGCATGTTACGAAGCATCTCAAATGCGTCACGTCCTGGCCGTCGTAGTTCTGGTTTCGAGGCAACAGTGCTGTGTTTCGGAAGAAGTTCAGCCCCAACATGTCCAGAGAAAGTCATATTAACTATTGCTGACAGCTCAATGTTCGCTATTAGGCAATCCATGAATGTCGGAAAAACTTCTATCATCAATTTCCGCATGCCTACTTCTACATCTATCCGGAGACCACATTCCTGCATACGAGCCATGTGTATCAAACTGTAAGTGGGCTGATTTCGTTAAGATCACGTAACATCTAAATCCTCGTCCACAAGAGCAAACATTTGATTGTTACAAAACTTTGTTTTATGAAACAAGCATTTTGTTTACAGAATCTTTGAATTTTGACGACAGAATCAAGATCCAGGAACTGAGCTACAGATTTGATCAGGTGAATTAACAGAATTATTACTTGCTACACGTTGTGTGGGATTTACCATCTCTCATGGTTTCTGATGGCAGCACTGACCATTCCGTGGTCCCACATTGCCCGTGTACGATTGATGTTACTCCCCAAACACAGGTGGACATGAGCACTACAAGGAGGTATGGTGGTACAGGGCTAGGCTTGCACCTTGTAAAGCAGCTAGTGGAGGCACATCATGGTGAGATACAATGCTCCCAGAAATGATTCAGAAGAGCTGTTCAATATGTTCAACTTGAGTTGTCAGCTGCTTCTCTGACTTTTAAGACCATGTGCCTTTTCTGACTGGATTTGTGAACTTGTTTCAGGGAAGTTGATATTTTCTCACACCTCAGGCGCCTCCCTTTTTTGTTTTGTTCTCACACACTTTTGTCCCTCTTGAGTAGTTCCTGACCTTGCTACTGTTGCTTCAGGTGAGATCACAGTGCAAAGCGAGGTAGGGGTAGGGAGCACTTTCACAGTATGGCTGCCAATCGATCAGAAGACAGACAGTTTTGCACAGGAGGAGGAAGCTGTAGGATCCAGAAGGTGATGAAGTGTTCAAGGAAGTCTTATCTTTCACATGGATTCCCTCACATTCATGGAGCACTGAACTTAGAATTACATATTTGTTGATAGATATTAGCATTTAGCTAACAAGAATTTAATTAACTTTTGTCAAATTCTGACAATGCTGCCGTGTTGTTTTGCCAGATTCCTTCCATCTACTGAATGAGCTCTGAAGGTGTGTTCAATAGAAACCATGTGCTACCAAACAATTATGTGTATGAAACGTTTGATGAACACCTGCTTCAAGAATATGCAAAAATTACTTTACCATTTTGTAACCACTGAAGCAACTTGTTCGCTTCCTTGTGTTGCGTAATATTGATCTTTTTCTTTGCAACATCCATTCCTTCTTTACGGTTATGCAGGTTTTCTCCTCGCAAGCACGAGAGAGTCCGTGATGAATGAGGAGACGAAAGCTTGCTTTGCACAGATTGCTGCTGAATTAGGTGCAGTGAAGGCTGAATT
>BEGY01000003.1:219954-244495 GCA_002335675.1 Chlamydomonas eustigma | reverse complement strand
ACAGCGGTTGACTGTTGCTTCACTGCAACTAATTCAGCATTCACAACGGTTGACTGCTGCTTCACTGCAACTAATTCAGCCTTCACTGCACCTAATTCAGCAGCAATCTGTGCAAAGCAAGCTTTCGTCTCCTCATTCATCACGGACTCTCATGCCCAAGGGGCAAAGAGCTGTGGCTTCTCACCTTAAGGCAATGGAGGGCATAGCCAAGGGAAAGCGTCACTTGACTGTCAATATAGTCGTAGATGCAGTAGTATTTAGTCATACACATTCTCATGGCAGTAAGAAAATTGTAGTAGCTACATCCTACAGACTGTTGCACATGGTGAGCAACTAATCAACTAGGCATGTTCCACCATTTCATTCGCTATGATTACTGAGTATTGAGAACTATATACTTATATGTCATAGAGCATTACGGTTTACGCAGCATGCGACTAATCTTGCATGGCTTCTGCAGTTATCACATTCTTTTCCTCAATGGAATGGCAATTGGCATGGTGCTGATCAATATGCTCAAGATTTGCTATCTAGTATTTAAAAGCCCACCAGTGCTAGTTGCAAGTGGTACAATCGAGGATGAACTGGTGCTAAATGCACAAGGAGAACGCACAATGGACCCGATAAAAGAAATAAAAAGGAAGGGGGAAAAGATGATTCAAGTAGAGTAGGCTAATATCACATTGTAAAGTGCTCTCTTGAAAAAGCGAGTTGTCCTAGTCAAGCTATTTCATCAGTCACTCACTGTCACACTGAAGTTTGCTGACATTCTTAGGCTCTGAATAACATCAGCATGCTCTTCAAATGATATGTATTGCCTGTGTACAAGCTGATTCAAGCTGCTTATAGCTCTAGCCGCCAGAACTAAGGCCTGAACTATCGTTAAAAAGAAATCCAACCTCTGTCTCGGTTTTTTCGGTTAAGGGGGCTGCTAATCCTTGAACAAAGTGTTTTGTCCTTATAAGGCTCGTAAAATGCAGCAGCTTCAGGCCTCTGTCAGCAAATATTGCATAGCCTCTGTTCGAGACGTTCGCCTTCGATCAAAGTGCCGGTTGAGACTGAGAGAAATATCTGCAGTTTTAAGAGACACGCAATATGAAAACAGTATCATCAATACACAAAGTCTATCAAGCTGGGCAAGTGAGCACAAGATCGATGTATCTCCTCCACAGAGCAGCAATTTAGCTTTACCGACGCTCGTTGTTACCAAAGACTTCTCAGCTGGAGATTCAGTATTCTTAATAAATGACTCGCAGTGGCTATCTGTGACCAACATGAATTCTCATCCTAAGCTGGGTAAGGCATTGTCGACATGTCAGTGCGAGCCATGGGTGAGGGCAGCGCTCATTTTGGTGCAAGAGAGATTCGTAAGTGGTAGCCCCACCAACTCGGTTTGGTCGAAGTACGTTTCTTCCCTCCCAAGCACTCTCCCCCTGAGTCCTCTGCTATGGAGCGAAGAGAACCTCAAGCAGATTAAAGGCACTCAAATGCTGGAGTCCACTCTGGCTTACAAGTGTGACAAAAATTCAAATAATTATTCAAAAACAAGAAGTTAGATAGCATGTATTTTGCTCCTTAATTACCCATCTCTGCCTTGTTCAGAGCTTTCTTCACGTCAAAGTTTGAGGAGCTTCAGCAGACCCTGTTCACACGCAATTCAGATGTCTTTGCACTGAGTGCATTTACCTTGGAGAATTTTATATGGGGTGCTGTGATGGTTCGCAGGTACGCTGATTATAACGATGAAATAGTGTGCCATGTATTGAGTGAGCACAGGTCCTAGCACTAACGAGACTGGTTGCTCATTACAAGTCTGCTCTCCTCTCCTCATTTCTGAGCTGTTGTACATGTAATTGCACAGTTCAGCAGTGCTTCCCTTCCTCCTACTCTGTGCTGTTGTACATGTAATTGCACAGTTCAGCAGTGCTTCCCTTCCTCCTACTCTGAGCTGTTGTACATGTAATTGCACAGTTCAGCAGTGCTTCCCTTCCTCCTACTCTGAGCTGTTGTACATGTAATTGCACAGTTCAGCAGTGCTTCCCTTCCTCCTACTCTGTGCTGTTGTACATGTAATTGCACAGTTCAGCAGTGCTTCCCTTCCTCCTACTCTGAGCTGTTGTACATGTAATTGCACAGTTCAGCAGTGCTTCCCTTCCTCCTACTCTGTGCTGTTGTACATGTAATTGCGCAGCCGAGTACATGGGCCGTTGGAGGGTGAGAGCCTGGCACTGGTACCGCTGGCTGATGCAGTACGTGCTTTTTTTGTACACAGCAATAATCTTGAGCCTTTCCTGGGCTGGCTGTTATGTTGGCACCACTGTGCTAACTTTTTCATGATCATATGACCTGGAATGTGAATCAGCAGATGTCGCAGGCTGCATGCGACAATCATCTGCTGGGTTAGTGGCACTGTCAAATAAGTCTTGTAGTCTCAGAAAATGATGCTGCATGTGGCATGCTGCCTATGTGTGCAGATCAGCCCCAGCATTTGTCATGATCACACTTCTACACCTCACAACATGGTCAGGTGCTTCATAGCCGGAAGGCAAATGTGATGTGGCAGGCTAGATCATCTGGGTTGTTTGGACGAGGGAAGGCAATTGCAGGTACATCATAGCATAGAACCATTGCTTCAGAGGAGATCTAGTCATAAATGTGAGGCATGGCTCTGGTATCTCGACGAAGACAGTCGCGAGGATGCTTAAATATTAGAGCCTGTTGCCGTAATGTTGTTGAAGAACTCCATTTAGTAGAATGAACTGACCATCCTGCACAGGGACTTTTCCCTTTGATCTTCATGTTTGGTGCTCCTTTCTATCGCAGTTGAGGCAGTTCGCAACATTAAGCAGGGGGATGCTCTGGCCATGGACTATGGCAGCGACAGGTATTTATGTTGGATTTAGTTCAACTCATAATGGACATCCTGCCATTTTGATACCCATCTGTTCTAAATTCCTTTTTAAGCTGCTTTGTGTATAGACCTCATGATTTGTGCTCGATTTGTCATGAAGTAGACAGTTCAAAGGCCTTGTAACAAGATTGCATTATCCCTTATATATCCTTAGGTTGGATAATGAGCTCCTGCTGGATTACGGTGTCTTAGATTCTGCAAACTCCAGGGTAATTTGTGTAACTTTCATAAGACTCGACTGTTGCCTCTATTGCGCATACTTCCCTCATATACATTGGACATGTACGCCTCATGTACATTGGACATGTGCGTACAAGAGGTCTTTGTTGTGGGTACGTATTCATATCATTAACGCAGTACCCTTCTCATTGAGTTGACAAATTGTGTAGTGATGTGATATCCATGATGCTGGCCCTCCCACCTTGGTGCTGTCCACACTTCCTCCACACTTCCCAGGCTGGGTACTCATTGAACCTTGAGATGAGCTCTGCTTCTGCTCTTGGGAACGTGGATGACAAGTTGGACATCCTGGAATTGAATGGCATGAGCGGCTCAGCAACTTTCAAAATCACCCCTGATGCCCAGCCTGGAGCAAACATGTTGGGTTTTTTAAGGCTTATGCAGCTTAAGGGTAAGGAATATAAAATTTATTTTATCAATGAGAGTAGAGGCTGGTTGATGTCAAAGAGAGTCCCTTGCTTTGCCATTCTGGTACAGAGGGAAAAAATCATTTGTAACAGTGAGATTTTTAATTTACTTGCAGAATCTTCCACCCATGATGTTTGAATTCATCATCCTGTACAGGAGCAGACACGTTCCTGTTAGAGTCTGTGTTCAGGAATGAGGTATGGGGTCACCTCACACAGCCAGTTGCTGAAGACAATGAGAAGGCAATCTGCACCTCAATGATAGAAGTAAGCTGGTTTTGGTCTCAAGGAGTCTCACCAGGAGTGAGACTCTATGGCACATGATGTGCCACCCTACTCAAAAGTGAAGGCTTGGGTTACATAACCTTGTATTGGTACAGCCGTAGATCTTGATAGTGGGAGAACTTGTATCTAAAGGAAGGTAACAAAGATTGATTCTAGGGCCATGTTGGCACCATCATGCTTAAGGGTAGTAGCAGACTGATGTTCTTGTGGCTACAATCATCAGGGGGCTCAAGCTGCTTTGTCAGGCTATCCAACCAGTATTGCACAGGACAGAGAGCTTCTAAGTAATGGGAATCTAGTGAAGGGGAGTGTGGAGGAAGCTGCTCTGTTGGTAAATATGTGCCTTGGCTATAATTCTTTTGAATTCTTTTGTTTATGTTCATGCTTGACTTAAATGGCTCGAGATTTTAACTGGCCATGTAAACTCATTTAAAACCTTGCGCACTTGAAGGTGAGGCTCGGGGAGAAGGAAGCTCTCGAATCCTTGCTTTTCTTCTTTGAACAACGACTCACAGAGGTGTCTACAATTGAGTATTATCAGGAACGAAGACTGAAGCGCCTGGGCCTGATGGATGATAGTGAGTATTTTTTTTAATGCATAGTTAATAATGCATTAACTGTTACAAATGTCAGGAATCAGCAGAGGGCATCAGGAATCCACACCCTTGTTAAATGCAGAGTTTTCTTGCATTGTTAGCACACGGCCCTCAAAGATCCCTACATTCTCAAAGCAAAGATACGACATTATTGAGTCATTTGCATTACAACTTTGTTTGTAGGGGGCAACACGACCTACAACAGCTTCTTCGAGAAAGGAATAGCTTAGAGTTTTTTGCTGTATTTATTTTGTAAGAATTCCTCTAGCTCGTTGTCAAAATCTCATGCCCGTCATGACGAGTAAGAAACCAGATTCTCAATTTCCAATTTGAAATCGAGATTTGTCCAAGGTCACCGTACATTGCACCATTGTCTGCTTATTCATTGAGTAGTTGTCTCTATCGCAAAATAATGCACGATGCTAGATTTCAACCGAGTACTTTTTGGACAGTTTTAAATGTTCAAGTCTCTTTAGGTACCATTTCTAAACATATTTCTAACTGATTTCCATTCAAGTAAAAATAGGAAAATGGACAAGATTAGGACTTCAGAAATCTGTCATCTGCTTGCTTCTGATGCGTCGACAGACATGCTTAAAGGTGACGAATGTCTGTCTCCGTACACCTTCAATCCATGGTAGATTCACATTTGAACTTGTGATTCGTAAATTGCAAATAACACCAAAGTTCTAAGTTTGAAGTGAAGGGTCCAAGGTTCATTGAACTGCCTCTCTTTTGTCCTTACTGCTGTTTTCTAATGACTCACAGCTTGGCTGTCAGAAAACGGTGCCAGTGGTGCCAGTGTCCCTGGTGAAGTGGGACTACTGATCAAGCTGAGGTTCCTGAAGGATCGTCTGCATGAGCATCAGGCTGATTTGAACAAATTAGGGAATGCAGACAGGGTTGCAAGCTTTCAGGTCAAGGTAATTACTTGGCAACAAGGATTTTTGTGGATTCTTATTCATCTTTCCTTCTTCTCTGCAAGCATTGCAAATCTGGATTTTTGTTTGGACACTGTTTGAATTTCAATTCTTTGGACATCTAATTTATGACATAACAATTGGATATCAGGGTCTACGCATTGAAGATGTGGCTACTCTTGAATCCATCTTGGAATACTGTAAAGAGCTTGTTTCAAAAGAGCTCTCACCCTACTTATTACAGCTTGGATTCGAGGCATTATTAGCTGCAAGCACAGAGGTTTGTACCTGTCATTTTATGAGATTTAATTGATGTGAAATGGTCTCAAGGATATGGCCTGTACATCATATGCAGCTCATGTATGGGTCATGAACTCTCAATCGCTCTTCAGGTATGCCTGAGACTGTTGCGTCCGATCATAAGATCCTTGGATAAAGCCAACTCTCTGACGAACAGTGCAGTCAGCCATGTTGTGGAATATAATGTACATCAGGCAGCAACTGCCCCTCACTCTCATGATCCCGGCCACCTTTATTCAGCCCCAGAATGCCACAAATCCATGAAGTGCAATCTGCCTGCTGGAGATCTAATCATGGCAATTGACTGGAAAGCCTTTGTATCTACAGTACAGCTTCTGCTGTCGCCACAGTCCTCCTGGCAGGCAGCAGCATTGGATCCAGATGAAGCAGAGGCAACTGTAGAGGAAAGGAGAGAGGAGCTCCTATCTTGCATGTAAGCTTGGCCACATAAATTTGTGATGACTGAATTCAGGCAAAAGAAAATTTGATAAACCATCAACACCATTGCAGCAGACAGATCGATAAGGTTATTTCTCATTGATGCTGCTTGTGCCTTCAACCTTATTTTTGAGGATCTTGAGCAATATTTGCCTCTGCTGCTATAATTGTGGTGCATCATGCAGGTAGTACTTAGCAGTAGTTACATGCTTTCAACCATCTTCCCTGCTCAGGCCAGAAGGGAGGCTATACCAGCTGAAACTCCACATGCACGGCTGTAGGCAATCTCCATCCAATGCTGAAAAAGTGTGCAATATTTCAGATGAGTCCCTCCAGCAACAGCACATGCATGCAGCTTGCATGGAGCTGGATCAGCATTTGATGAAGGTCGGGAGAAAGTACCCGGAATCCTCCTATGCTCATAACGCTGTGGTCGGATGGCTTGAGGCTGTGCAAGTACAGCTTTTAGGTAAAAGGGATCAATGATCAGGTAGATGATCAGGTAGATAATCAGGCAGATGACTTCGGACTTGATGGGGTGATGCTGTAAGGAGATGAATGAAAATTTGAATTTTCCTCCATGCTCTCTTCCTGGCATTTCTAAAAGCTTGCTGGTGATTTTGAAAATGTTGGAGACGGCTATATATTGTCCGTGAACTAATTTTCTTTGCATCTTTTGACAGGGCCAGCTATGAGCGCTCATATTTCCTGTGACAGAAGTAGCAGTGGAAACAGATTCACACATTCCCCAGCTGGTGTGGGGGCTCGTGGTGGCGCAGGTGCAGGAACCTCTGGGAAGGCTTCATGGAGGGATAGCCGCTGTTGGCGGCTGAGTGGATATAAGAGGCTTCTCTCTGGGGGCAGTCGTCGAAGTGGCAGCAGAGTAGCAGCAGCACACTCTCCACATTCTACTGGAGCCTGTCCTGATGGGAAGATATCAGGGCCTCGCAAAGGTTCAGCCTTCATTAC
Source organism: Chlamydomonas eustigma (assembly GCA_002335675.1). Classification (NCBI taxonomy): domain Eukaryota; kingdom Viridiplantae; phylum Chlorophyta; class Chlorophyceae; order Chlamydomonadales; family Chlamydomonadaceae; genus Chlamydomonas; species Chlamydomonas eustigma. The sequence goes on along the minus strand of BEGY01000003.1, from coordinate 237,429 downwards.
GCATTCAGTGATTGACAGAAAAGTGCAAGATTCACCCTGTGCAAACAATGCTTACCCAAACTCTGCTGCTCTCAGCCCTGCCAGTCATGGCAGCAAGCCTGAACCAACAACGGTCCATGATGAAGTTTTAACCAGCAACCTGCATCTTCCAACCAGCATGTCTGTTGGTACAATGAATGCACCACAGACATCAGAGGATGCATTTATTTCTCCTCATTCTCAGAGGGCAGGTTTGAATGCTAGCAGTGATGAGGAAGTTGGGTTTGATCCAACCACCTGTAGGTTGGAGCAGTCACTTAATATGAGCATACATGCTGCTGAGTCAGCACCCAGGCTGGTCTGCACTTCTCCATCTCCTCATTCATCTGCATGTCATATTGAAGACACGGAGTCAGCAGTATTGGTTGGATTGATGCCGGCAACCAACGGAATCTGTGACGGAGGCACCTCCATCACCAGCATGGGCTGTGCATCTTCTGTGGCAAAAGAAGATGAAGACTGCAACGACGGTGGGCATGTCACTCGGGCTGTTGTGAGAGAGATGATGGTTGAAGTGTGGAAGCACATCGCAGCACCAGAGTTCATTGGACCCCCGTCATGTCCAGTAGAGTCATCAGTTTCTCATGAGGAAATGCAGTTTCAGTTCGTTCAAGAGACAGAAGAAAGTCATAGGCCTCTAGAGGCGCTGAAGGCGCAATCATGTACTGCAGCTCTAGCCAATCCCTCCCATCAGGGTTTAGGAGATCCTTCGACTACAACACAACTCCTGACATTCAGATCTTCCTTGATTTCACCCTTACTGCCAGGACTGGTGGAGAATTGTTCACATAACAGCAAATCAACAGAACCCTCAGCTTATGAGGGGCAATTACAAGCAACAGAGAGCTGCAGAATCCACACCTTAGTCTCCTCTGTCATGCCTCAAACAGAGAGCTGCAGAATCCACACCTTAGTCTCCTCTGTCATGCCTCAAACAGATTCTTTTAGCTTCATCTCTTGCAACAGAAATGTCCCACAGATACTGGTTGATGAGGGAAATGGGCAACACGGGTGTCCTGCTGACCTTGGCAATCTCAGGCCATGTTCAGAACATGAGCCCTTCAGCGTACTAACAAGAGAAATGCATTGTGACATTTCCCAGGTCCAGCTCTGTCCTGTCAATTCTCTTCATCAAGGGTCGCAGCAGGCAGAAGGTGTGAACCTGTGTGCAGATAAGGCAATACAGCCAATGCTTGAAAGCTTGGAGGACCATGGATTTCAGCAGCCAATAGCAGTGACCCAGGGTACATACTTTATACAGGAGTCCAAAGATGCCAAGCCCGCTGTGAGTAGGAATGAACAGCACGCAGATGTGAGCCTGGATGTAGATCAAGTAGGTCTGCAATTCACAATCCAAGCTGATAGTGACGCTTCACTTTTGCAGCCTACAGGTGGTTCCCTGAATACAGATGAAAGTCATATGCTTCTCTTGGAAACCTTTTCAGTCAGTGATGCTGGAGTGATTACTGATTCAAAGCTGGGTGTTGTTGATCACTCTCTACCTCATTCCATTCTTAACATTGACAATATGCAGCACCTGCATTCTGAAACACAACTCCTGTGGGCTTCTGATTCTCTCAATCCTCACTCATCATTAACTGAAGCCTCTATTTCACAACAACAGCATGAAGGTGAGGACCTTAAGCGGAAAATCCAGCTGGTAGCTGCAACTGAGGTGACAGAACAGCAGCTGATAGCTGCAGCTGAGGTGACAGAACAGCAGCTGGTAGCTGAGGACCCTGGCATTCGAAAGAAGTCTTCATTTTTAGGAACCCTGACAGAAGCTGAGCCTCACAGAGTAACTGAGAATCGGCATCAACGAGCCCTTGCTGTATCTGAGACTGTACATCAAAGTGTGGAGATTGCTGCTTATGACCCTGGTCAACAATGCCAGCCTGTAATGGCTGTTCTTCCCCTGGCAGTTCAGCCTGTAGCAGAGCTTCAAAATCAAGAGGCAGAGACAGTAGCTGAGGCTGGACGTCAATGCCACCTGACAGTAGTTGATACCTCTGCTGAGATCCTGTCTATAGCTGACACCGTTATAACACAGGCTCAACTTGTAGCTGGGGCAAATGAGCTTATGCCGCTTGTAAATCTCTCGCGAGCCCAACCTCTTTCTTATGTGCCCTCTAATCAAGGAGTCAAGCCTGCAGGTCCCCTCTCTGTTGAGGTGGACAGATTTCATTTGCAACAGCAGCAGGTGCTTCAGGATACAGTTTCAAACCCTAACCCTTACTACGCACACACAAATTCCTCATTTGCTGAAGCCTTGAATGATCTCTATCAGCACTCAAGGCATGACGTGTTGATGAAGCTTGCAGAAAGCCACTTGACCCATGATGATGATGATGATGATGTGCAAGGACATGCAGATAGCCATGTGGCCCATCATGATGATGATGATGTGCAAGGACATGCAGATAGCCATGTGGCCCATCATGATGAGGATGATGTGCTAGGACATGCAGATAGCCATGTGAACCAAGATGATAATGATGTGCAAGGACATGCAGATAGCCATGTGAACCAAGATGATGATGATGTGCAAGGACATGCAGATGGCCATGTGAACCAAGATGATGATGATGTACATGGACATGCAGATAGCCATGTGAACCAAGATGATGATGATGTGCAAGGACATGCAGATTGCCATGTGAACCAAGATGATGATGATGTGCAAGGACATGCAGATGGCCATGTGAACCAAGATGATGATGATGTGCAAGGACATGCAGATAGCCATGTGGCCCATCATGATGATGATGATGTGCAAGGACATGCAGATAGCCATGTGAACCAAGATGATGATGATGTACATGGACATGCAGATAGCCATGTCGTGGCCCATCATGATGATGATGATGTGCAAGGACATGCAGATAGCCATGTGGCCCATCATGATGATGATGTGCAAGGATATGCAGATAGCCATGTGGCCCATCATGATGATGATGATGTGCAAGGACATGCAGATAGCCATGTCGTGGCCCATCATGATGATGATGATGTGCAAGGACATGCAGATAGCCATGTCGTGGCCCATCATGATGATGATGATGCGCAAGGACATGCAGATAGCCATGTGGCCCATCATGATGATGATGATGTGCAAGGACGCATCTTGGAGACGTCTCTCATGGGACCTGCGCTGGTCCGCTCAACAACAGTGCTGTTGGACGTTCAAAGCATCAGTGAATTGAGTCCCTCAGTAGTAGAGGAGTCAAGAAGGGTAGAAATCACATCCACCTCAACACACAAGGCCCTCATACACTCGCCAAGCCCTCCAAATTATCAGAAGGTAATTAAGCTGATCAAAAGAAGGCTGCAGCAGAAAGAGATGGACAGCTTGTGAGGTTTATAAAAGTTGAATGTCTTTGCCATGTCAATGAACACCTCATCATTCACTTGGTCTCATCCCTTGCTTGCACACCTCAAATCCCACTTTCAGATGCCTGCCAACCTTAAGAATTTCAAATTACAATGTGTCATTCCAAGTTATGGCATTATTGAAGTGAGTGTCAATATCAAGCACGTGAAGCCTACACACATGTGTCACAGGATGACCCTGTGACACTAGCACTGGAAGTGGTTGAACAAATGATATCTCAGCTTGACCGCGATGAACCACCCACAGTTGTCTTAGCTGCACCTTGCTCCAGATCCAACGTTGAAACCATGTGGCAGCTGTCCAGGAACTGTACTTCTGATGTTATGGCAGCAGGAGACAGAGTAAGCACAGGGCTTGAACCAAAGCTAGGAGAGGAGGGAGAAAATGTGCAGGCCAGCAAATGGGATGAGGCTGATGTGGATGATGTAGCTGACCATGTGGTAGTGGGACAGCCGTCATGTACTGACCTGCAGGCTGATGTGGATGATGTAGCTGACCATGTGGTAGTGGGACAGCCGTTATGTATTGACCTGCAGGCTGATGTGGATGCCAGAGAAGCTACAATGCAAGAGGCTAGTGTGAGAGTGTGGACTGGGTCGACAATGGAGGTTGATTTTAAATATATTAGTCTGGATAGTGATAAGATGCCAGAACCTGGTGGTGCCTGCACACCTCAAAGCCAGAAAGCATGTGAGCAAGAACAGTCTGGATCCATGCTGATGCAGGAGGCTGGAGCATGTCTTTTTGAATCGGCAAACGTTGTGGCTGGTTACTCAGTCTCCCTTGAGTCAGGACAAAATGATGCACTCACATTGACAAAGCCTGAACCCAGCCTGTCAGTATTACAGCACAACAAATGCACTCCTTTGGCTGTCTCCTACATTCTTAACCCATTGGATTCAAGTGCCTCAGCTCAGATCCTCCCAGCAAGTCCTTCAGACCCTGGCCTGTCAGGCCAATCACCCTGTATCTGTGCAGGTATTCCTGAGAAGACTCTTGCAAGGCTGGAGCCTGCAAGAATAGATGAATGCTTTTCCAGCAAACACAAGTGTTTGGAACCTTGCATCCTTCCAGGACCAGATCTTGAAATCATTCTAACAACCTCGCAGCCTCATCCACTTAATACGCATGCTGTGACAGAAAGCAACCAGAAGCTACAGTCCTGTGAAGAAACACTTGTTTCACAGGCAGATTACTTGGATCAGCATTGCTCTGCTCTGAGGAAGCAGTCCACAAGTGTGAATGGACATGTCATCCTTCCTCAAATCCCAGCTTTGACAGTGCAGGAAAGCGCTTTCAACAGACAGATTTCGTTTGTGGAACTGAATGAATCAAAGTCCTGCAGAAGCAATCCAACTGTACATTGGAATTTCATAAGCACTTGTGCGCAGGCTTCCAGTGTGAAGGGACAGATCTCTGTTGAAAAGGAGTATGCAATGAGGTCCATGGGAGAGATAACAGCTGTCACCCATGAGCAAGCACGTCCTGTCAAAGGTCCAGCCATTAACAGGAAGGTGGCTGAGTCAGCACTGGGGCAATATATTGCTCCTCATGGGATCATATCGCCACAGGATGCAGGAAACAATGTGCAGCAGGAAATGCGCACTGCCCGTAAGCCTGCTAGCGCTGACTCAGAACATGTCTTGCAGACAGCACCAGTCCAGAACAGAGTGCAGAGGAGGCTGCTTTCCGACTTTGCCTCAGGCAAGCCTGGCTGCCCTGTGAAAGTATACAAGGGCTTTCATAGTAGCCATGAGAAGGAGCTGAGTGCAGGTGCATTTTTTAAGTGATTGGCTCGCTGCATACACAAGGGACTCTATAATTATTTGACATAATTGCTTTTGAATTTGAATCAAGCCTACCACCTCCAACTGTCATTCCTGCTCACTGCAGGAGCACTGCAGTGCCATGCCATGACTGCAAAGGAGGCATTGCTGCTGTTCCTCCATGGGGTCAATATCCATGTACCTAAAGATCCATTGTTTCCCAGCATGAGGCCGGCACAGCAAAGGTATAGAGTCTCCTATGCCATCTCCCATGGACAAAGCAGTTTGATAGAAACATTTCTGTCTTACGGGTTATGTCTTCTGAGCAAGTCTATTTATTATGAACAAAGGGGCATGCTTGCGGTTTTGACATGCAGGCTAAGAGCTGTGCTCAGGAAAGCCACTCTGATGAGGAAAAGGCGGCGCAGGCATGGCCTCATAGACCCGCATGCTATCTTGGCGGTACAGGAGGGGGCGCTGATGCCTGACGAGGTCGGCAGCCCTTGTAAACTGGGTGATCCAAGTGGGAGATGTAGAGAAAATGCCATTCCTTTGATAAGGAAGGAAGACATTCCTTTGATGAGAGGGGAGTTTCCTCCAACTAAAGGACCCGCCAACTGTTGCAAGCACTCCAGAACAGAGATGACTCTACCTTCCTCCTTGCTGTTAACAAGAGCTGACAAGATTGATTATGGAGCACTCTGCACACTGTGTTTAAAAGCACATAAAGTGGAGAGAAACACCTGCATGAGTGAAACTCTTTGCCAGTGTGGCAGGTCCCTGATTGGGACTTGCGCCTCAGCAGCATGCATATCGCAGCTAACCATTCATAACAATGTGGGGGTGCAGCCTGATTTGACTCCTTGTGGTGCAGTACTCAGTAGTTCTCCTGTAACTGCTGGTTCAGGAGCTGGAACTCCTTCAAGAGCGAAGAATGAAAGGCCCAGGACAATTCATAGTGCAGGTCATTCAGCAGGTCCTGCTGCGAGCTATGCTCCTCCTCATGCAGCTCATGGTCCAGAGGTAAGAGCCAAACCTGGCCTTGCGGAACCTAGTACAGCTTTAGAAGGTCCTGCTGCATCTTCTCATGCAACGCCTCCTCAAAGCATGAGGGACAAGCTTGGCCTTGTAGAGCCTCCTGCCTGCATTCCTTCAGCTACTGGGATGAAGTCTTTGCAAACATCTAATCTTCAAGGGCAGAAGACAGCGGTGACAGCTCATGGCTCGCGTGCCACATCAGTTGCAAGTTTGAAAGAGACCAGGAATACAGTTGCAAAGTCTGGCATTAACAGAACCTTAAGAGGCTGCAAAACATCGTCAGTATCTAAGAGAGAGGCTGGCACCTTTGGGAGGAGATCCATAGCTGCAGTAGCAGCAGCAGCAGGCAGGACCGCAGCGGCAGCAGGAGTAGGGAGTAGAGCTGCAGTAGCAGCAGCAGCAGGCAGGACCGCAGCGGCAGCAGTAGGGAGTAGAGCTGTAGTAGCAGCAGCAGCAGGTAGGACCGCAGCGGCAGCAGGAGTAGGGAGTAGAACTGTAGTTGCAGCAGCACCAGAAAGCAGCACCTCAGCGGCAGCAGCAGCTGAAAGTAGAGCTGCAACATATGAAGACCTTGTATATGCTGCTAAGACAGGCAGCACCTCAGCAGCAGCAGCGGCAGCAGCAGCAGAAAGTAGAGCTGCAATATATGAAGACCTTGTAGATGCTGCTAAGACAGGCAGCACCTCAGCAGCAGCAGCGGCAGCAGCAGCAGCAGCTGAAAGTAGAGCTGCAACATATGAAGACCTTGTATATGCTGCTAAGACAGGCAGCACCTCAGCAGCAGCAGCGGCAGCAGCAGCAGAAAGTAGAGCTGCAATATATGAAGACCTTGTAGATACTGCTAAGACAGGCAGCACCTCAGCAGCAGCAGCGGCAGCAGCAGCAGCAGCTGAAAATAGAGCTGCAACATATGAAGACCTTGTATATGCTGCTAAGAAAGGCAGCATGCATTCAAAGCCAGCAGAGGCTTTGAGCACATTACATGACGCTATGATACCTCTTGATGAGACAGTGCTGATTGACAGTGCTGAAGTACCTCATGTGCTTAAGTCCACAGAGGCACACTGTTCAGATCAGCACCCCATAGAGGGCGTCTCCATGAGTAACTTGGCACTGAAACGCTTGCCAGATGCTCATGTAGGAAGTGGTAGCTGCAGAAGTGATGATTTTAAGGTATGTTTTGATGCAAACGATGCCAAAATCCAGATGGATGCAGAACTGTCTCCATCAGATGACTGCTTGGATGATTGCTACACCAGTGATCCTCCCGAGTTTGCACAGATTCATGTGAGACACACACTTCTTCCTTTAAAGCATGTTGTGCAGCTGCAAGAGAGTCATCATCTTCAACAGCCAGCCATGGGAAGGACCTTTAGGGACGAAGAAGGAGGGGAAGCAATGAGGGATCGGACCATGAAGCGCCAGCTCACTCGATCCCTTATCCGTTGGTTTCTAGCTCACCTTCATCAAGAGGATGATGTGGGTGATGTATCCCATCCACATGGGGAGGTGGAAGGTGCTTTGATGATGCGTCCAAGCTGCTCTAAAGGAGCTGGGTGTCTCTGTGAGGGTGTGCTGGATCTGTGTGTTGAAGCAGAGCCTTCACAACAAGAAATAGAAAAGCAGCACCATGATGAGGAGGGGTATGGAAATGAGGTCGTGATGCATCAGGGACTGCATCTTCATAAACAGCAGCATGTTCAGAGGGCTGCATGGGTACAATGGCAGTCCGAGGTCAAAGAGAGCAATGCTTTGCAGCTTTGCCAGGAGACGGACGGAAATGATCATAGCATTATGCAGCTCCTCATGCAGCGAAAGCCATCTCTTCGTCATCTGGTCTGTAATGCAGTCGTTGAAAACAAAATGCAGGTAGGAAGGATTCTCCTTAACACAATTTTAGTTACTACATTTAGTTCTTTGTTAAAGAGCACTCTAATAGCTCGGAGAAATTGTCAAATTTCAACGTTGTCAAAAGAAGTTGTTTTGCTGAAAGTCATGACAGACATATTTACATTACGTTGCAGGTAAAAAGGAGTCCAATTGAGAATGAATCTTTTGAAGAAGCTGCAGTCAAGAGACTACGGACGTCAATTACATCGTCATTTTCGAGACTTGGGGGAACACAAACATGCAAAAATCCTGACTCTCATGACTGCAGCCGATCGCCTGTTGGACGTGAAATTCTTAACGGGAAGACTGAAATACTACCGTCAGCACTCTTTGATACTGATCCCCGCTTGTCGTCTTCAGCATCAAAATCTGGCTTCATCTTAGAGGGCCTTCATGCTTCTGAACAACCTTCGCTGTGCTTCACCTCTGCGCTCAACAGGATTGATGCACGCTCATACTCAATGCAAAATAAGGAGGTATTGCAAGCACCCGCAGCATCACCATGTAAAGCAAGGTGAGTTCAACGAAAACGCAAGCAAGAAATTCACAGAGTTGTAGGTACCTGCCATCTCTACCTCACCCTCGATAAGCAAATGCACAAACTCTACAATGAAAAGTACAGCAGATGACATCCTGTGCATCCCAGAAATGCAAGTGCCAGCCAAATGCACTATATGAATACTGGTCATATCTGAAGAAGCGCAATGGACTTGAGCCTTTCCCTGCACATCTAGCACATCCTAGTGACACACTTAAGGCAGCGTTGTGAATGTATATTGTCTCAATATTTTTCCTTCAAACGGATGAAGCCCAACCTGCTAAATAGCTTTTAGAATCATGGCAGCTGATGCTTGTTTGTTGGTGTCTCTCACATCACTGTTGATGTACATCAGGTGGAGCATGACATCTGCTTCCCAGGACAGGGGACATGAAGTACAAGCCCACCTCAGTCAACAAAAACTGGAAATGCCAGCTCCTTACTCCAATGCAGTCCGAATGGAGTGGCGGGATGACAAGGGAAGTTGGGAGACAAGGACCAGGCTGCGGTTGGTGGCAAGTAGACCACCTGCCCTGGTGAATTCAGGCAGACTCTGGCAGATGAAGACAGAGGTAGCAGATGCACTGCAGCAACAGCAAAGCAGCGGACCTCCTGATCAACTTCTTGGGCAGAAGGAAACTCTTCAGACCATTGAAACTCTCATCAAGTCAATCCCGCCTCAACAACCACCCCTGAAGTTGCAGAAATCCAGCAACAGGGGACCTCTAAAGTGCTCCTCTTTCTCTAAGCTACCTCTCACTGGTAAGGAGCAACAACATTTGTCTTGGTCGAGCTTTGTGAGGAGTATCACGCAGCATACCGATCATCCAACCACTACTGCACATGGGTCAATCACCTTTCCTGTTGATATCTCAGATGTGTCTCCCAATGCCTCTCCCCCAACCTTGCATGGCCTGTTACCTGCCTCTCCTACCAGCTTGCCCAGTATGTCAGGAAGTCAAGATGTACGCAGCAGGCCTCTATCAGAGATACCACTCACCCATGAGGCCCTGGCTGACATAGCGACTGCTCGTCTGCACCCCATAATCACAAACCCTGAGTGTAGCCCCCAGCGCTCACAAGGTCCACACAACACCATTATGCTTGACCCTAAACCCCAAGGCACTCAAGGTCCACACAACACCATTATGCTTGACCCTAAACCCCAAGGCACTCAAGGTCCACACGACACCATTATGCTTGACCCTAAACCCCAGCGCTCACAAGGTCCACAAGTGTCAGCTCGACCTTGGGTGAGTCCTGCCTTCCCTGGCCTCACACTGGAGGGGCTACTGCTCAATAGATCAAAGCATGAAGGTCTTGATGAAGCACGAGAGAACCATGAATCCTTCAATCTACACATGCACTCGGCACACAGCATGGCATCAGAAGTCAGAGAGAGAAGTGCTTCTGTGGCCAATGTGGAAGGGGCTGGTTATGATGTACAAGAGCTGACACAGGTAAGTTGCACCCTTCAGCTTTTGTTGAGGCAAGCTGCACTGTTCATACTCTGAAACATCTCCCACACCATGTCGCGTTATCAGTACCATGCAATATCTTCCCCACAACGTAGACCTGAACACAATTCTGGCCTTGTACTGGCATTGTACTGGCATTGTTTCTTTCACATTGCAGGATAATAAGCTAGCACTGCTTCAAACATGCATATCTTTCATATGGCCTGAGTCAGAGCACAGTCAGAGTGCCTGCATGATGCAACACATGGATCACAGTGGGCAAGCCCCTCTACCAGCTGGTATTGCAGATGCTCACTATTCATCCACTATGGGACACAAAGGCTCACAAATAACGTACCATCACACTAGTCAGCCTGGGCCTCTTCAGACACCTCATTGGCTTGATACCCCACTGAGTCAAAGTCTGCAGCCTGCGCCTCACTGTGAGCCTGAGCCTGAGCTCACAACTGAGCCTGTCAAATCCAGCCCAGCCACACAACATCACACTCCATACACTGCTGTCTCCTCTGAACAGCAACCAGGACGCACACACTCCTCTCCTTATCAGCGTCCCCTACCTCATTCACACCTAGGACACACATCACAACTAAGACCCAGCAGCCCCCTTTCATTCTTGCATCAACTCGAGCTGTCACCAGTCACCTCCTCGATGTCCCAGATGCTCACCCCCCATCTCAAGCCGTTCATAACAGAATGCATTCAAGGTAACCTGAAGCAACAGAAAGAGTACGTCCAAGAATCTATCTCACATCACCCACCACTCTCCCCGCCTCCAAATTTGGGCCCTCCTCAGGCCATGGAAACTCCTCCCTCTCTCTCTCCCACAACAGAATGTAGTTACCATCATCTAAACAATCACGCACTTGTAGCCAGCAGTCAGTCCTCTGATGAGCAGCTACCCAAGGCTCCACCCTTCAATAAACCTCACCTGGATGTACTTGCTACAGCCGGTATGGAGGTGCAACAGCACACAGTCTGCAACAACAGCTGCAGCAGCGAGATGGCAGCCCCTGCAGCGGCTGATTACATTGAAAGGAGAGGGTGGGGACACAGTCCAGGTCATGCTGACACTGCAGAGAAGGTTCAAAAGAATTCAAACATCACAGATCAAATCTTCAAGCTTGATAAGGACGACATGCGCAGCAACGAACTATCAATTTGTCAAACACTCAGTGCCTTCCCAAACAAATCAGCACCTGTTGCTGCTACGGCAGCACAACAGACAGCGGCACAACTGACAGCGGTGCCACTGACAGCCCAATCATTCAGCACATGTAATGTGCCTCAGAGGACTTCAATAACTATGCCTCTCCCTGCCGAATCCTGGATGCAAGGCTCAAACCAGGTGTGTGTCCTAAAGCAGAAGGATGCTGCTGGGAAGCTGCATCCTCAGCAGACGTCTTGGAGTCCTGCTGATGAAGCAGCCAGCTTCTTTACATATAGATCTGTCCAGGGTGACAAGAAGAGGAAACACAAGGATACACTGACTCACTTCCCTGGCGTGGGAGGGAAAGACCTGCCAGCGTTGGCAGGCGCTGCTTCTGCATCTATTGCGGCTACAGCATACAGTGTTTCACCTACTGCTACAACTTCCATAGCTACAGCCTATGGTGTTTCAGCTACTGCTACTGCCATTGAGAGGAGACTATGGCATAAGATGCCTCTGTCTGCTGGGAAATTGGGAGTGGATCAAGGCTCTGTGGCAGGCCCCTCCTTGTCGTCCTGCCCTCCTCACCATAAGCTTCCCCGATCAGAGATGGCCAGATTCATGGAAGATAGCCATTGGGAGATCAAGGAGGTGCTGGACAGCTACCAGGTAAGGAAGTGTGGGCGTGTCACTCCTTTCACGTACAAGTGTGGATGAATACCTGTCAATTATTTCTCTTGCCAGCCCTTCCTACCTAGTGCCTGATGACATGTACATGGTGTTCTTCAACTCCTTGTGCTATTTAAAAAACCTCAAAGGGCCTATCTGCTGTAACCCTGCCAGTAATTTTGCCATTATTGCAAATGATATGGATGCGATTCTGCCGTTGTATCCTATAGGCCTTACAACAAGCAGTCCTATGTCCCTAGAACTCTCCACCACAGTCTCTCTTAAAGATTTAAGCTAAAATTGACTGCCTTTTCTTCATCACCTTTGTTTGAATCCTTAGGTTTAGGGTTTAGTGTTGAATTTAAGTATCATTTAATATATATTATTTAATATTTTATATTAGTATATTGCTTATATAAAGAATCCTGTTGAATACAACTCACACCTTTCTATGGACCACCTGTCCACTTCATTCTCTACCCCAAATCTCTGATTCTCTCTATGAATCTTTTGGAAACACCAGGTATCAATGAGTGGAGGAGAGGGAGCCATGTCTCCTCCAGATCAAACAATGAACGAATGCGACACAGGCATCATCTCTCCAGACCCAAGATTAGAGGCACTCGAGATCGCAAATTTGCATAATGCCTCATGCTACCCGGCTACAGCTATGGAGGGTATCTCATCCGAGCAACCAGAAGTGAAGGGGACCTATCCTCCACATGCGGCTCAGAGCAAAGTTGTCAATAGGAAGCCAGCACCTGCTGCATACAGTGCAGTCATGGTTAGACAACCCACCCTAGTCAACAAACTGAGCAAGCACTCAAGCAAACTAGGAGACTCCCTGAAGGACTCTACTGCTGATGACCACCAAGTGCCTCCAGTACAGCCGACACCCCTCAACTGTCAACCTATAAAGGGCTATCTGGATGGCTCATCATCACTTCTGCATCCCCCAACATCTGTGATTGCATCGTCAGTTACAACAACCCTGTCTATGAATGATACAGCAGGCGATCCTGCGATCACAGATGTCAATCCTCCCGAAAGTGTCCATCCTCTTACATCTAAAAAGAAATTAGTACATGCCTTAACATTGCCAGATCTCCCTGAGGAATTGGCAGAGGTCAGGCCCCTTGACAATACCACTTGTCAAGGGCTTCACAAACAAGACATTCCTGACATCAATCCACAGCAATATGAGGGACACAACAGCTGTAAAGCATTGCAGAGAAATGTCTTCAGGAATGAGGTAGAAGACAGTGAGGCAGTTGTCAAAGCCAGCCTTAAACAGGACGACTCCACAGCTCATTCCTCCAAGAGGATGACCCGATCTTCCTGCCATGAATTTTGTAAGGAGCAGTACACAAGTCCAGGGCCTGGCTTTGAAAGACTATGTCAGAAGGTGTCCCCTCGTGACAGGTACAAGGGGGTAGCTTCAAGAACGTTGGGTAGCTGTGGCAAAGCTGCTGATCAGGACGCACAAACACAGGCAGAGACAAGAGATACGCTGCCTCATGTCATCTGCAGTATCTCCTTTGCCTCCATCTCTAGTGGCTTAAAATCTGGCAAACCCTTTCCCAAACCTGGAGGAGATGGATCAGGTGGGAGTGTCAGCATTCCCAGCTTTACACTTCACCCTCAGTTTTTAAGCGGATCTGCACCCTCAAATGAAGCAAAACAAGAAAGGTGCATTCAGCCAATTCCAATCCCGAGGTTCGGGATGTCTTATAGGCCTTCAAGGCAAGCAAGAAAGTCCCAGATGCTGCTTACTCAAAGCAGTCTTCAACAATCACAATCCAAGAGCTCAGAGCCTCCAGCAAAAAATGCCATCGAAACATTCAACAATAAAAGATCAAAGGTTAATGGTGTCATGTCTATTGCGTCACTGTTTGAGGGATTACAGAGGGTGGAAAGGTAGTATCCATGCTATGTTTCTGAAAACTTCAGAGTTTGCCGAAGTTTGTACATGTTGTCGATGATGTTATCTATGGAAAAGCTATCGATTATCTTAGATGACTGATTATTCGAATATCTGAAAAGAATCATTCACACTAGTTCGGAATTATGCGAATCCAGGTCATGTGGTGTGTTATTTTTCATTCCAAATCACTTAACGCGGACTTATCAGAATTATGTCAGCTGGAATACCCATTCATCCCTCAGCATCTGAGCTGCTGACCCTACGCAGAGTATGAATTTACAGCTCAGACCCTCCCCGTATTCAAAGCTATACTGAAATATATTTAGCTTCGTTTAAATATGATGCCAGGTACAAAGTGGCTGAAATTTCTACGGTTGCAAAAAGATAAGTGGAAGCCCGTGTTCAAACTCCCTGTATTTTCGCAGGCATTCACTCTGGCTTTTCGTTTCCGGTCAAGAGGGACAGTGACAATGACTCTTTTGACAGTGGAGCAACTGTTTTCGGAACCAGTCCTGACTCTGTTCTCCCTCACCAAGTGCAGCAATTAATAACGTCTCCCAAAGACTTTGCTGTCCTTGACAATATTCCTTCCGTATGTACACCTCAGCGCCAACAGGCAGCGCCGAAGAAGTCGTTAGAACATCAGAACGATCTCCTCACACTATCACTTCAGACGGTGGTTGGGATAAGCGAGTTACTCGGACATGCACTAGAGGACAGAAGAGAGATTGCCTCGAAACAGGACCTGCAACTAGCATCTAATCTCCGAGATGCAAGCGCTGTACCTCTCAGAGATTCGTCACAACGACCTGCCTTTATCGTCGCACCTTTAGATGTCTTGGTTACTCACGAAGGAGCAGATGGGCTAACAAATAAATTCCACATCATAGAAATAAATGGTAAGGAGCTTTTGGTAGCAATGCATAGACCCACTTGTCTATTTGTTTTCTTTAAGTCATAAACTTACTTCTGATGATACGGTTTCCTGTAGGTACTGGCTATGCTGGAATTACAAACATGCCAGCTGAAATCATCCAAACAATGATGACATCCTTGAAAGAGCTGCCAAACCAGTTGCAGCACATCTCAGATCCCATCATCCTGGTTGCAAGCTCAGGACAAGAATCCCAGCCGCCTGTGAGCAGGTGAGAACATGTTCCTTCAAAAATTAACAACTTCCCGTAAAGCTAGAGAAACTGGCCCATTGTGTTTTCCCACCTCAATAGGACCATGCATGAGAAGGTATTGTACATAGAGGCATTGAAGAAGGGCTTTGAGGCCCAAGGGAGGCCTTGCCATATAACCAACATGAAGAAGCTGGAACAAAAGCCTGAAAGTATGCCTCATTCCGGCCCAACCCTAGTTCTTGGTGAGTGAAATAGCGGGAATCTATTCCCTTCACTTCTTTACCTCTTAAATTTTAGGTTACCTCATCATTTCTTTTTCATGGCTTTGGCACACAATACGCTGTACTCTGGCTAGCAGAGATGTTGGCAAGCCTCTTCAGGGCTGCAATGTGTGATGCATGATGTGTTGAGTTTCTGATGATGAGTCTTCTCTCTTCTGTCAGGACAACAATCCACGACCCTACTTTCAATGACCATGCACACTTGCCTGACAACACTGACATATGCATTGTCATCACTAAATGCTCTTCTCCTATCTGTTATCTCATGCCTAGGATACATGAAGCAGCTCCGTAACCATATATCCTTGGATAGTGAGGGACGTCTCCTCCTCATGGGCCGCCAAATCCATGCAGCCATCAATGACCGATTTGTACTTAACATCATGCATCAGTTCCACCACCAGGTATGGGATGGTGTGGAATGTTGTAACGGTTGTGAGTGGGACGAGGACAAGTGATGGATTTTTGGTTCTATAACAATTCTCAGATGCATTAAAATCGCACATGCCTTGTATATAGTTGGAAGCACAGCAGAGTGCTGTATTCCTTCGATATCAGCTTGTCCTGCAGTAATGCTTCTGTCCTTGTCCTGCAGTAATGCTTCTGTCCTTGTCCTGCAGTAATGCTTCTGTCCTTGTCCTGCAGTAATGCTTCTGTCCTTGTCCTGCAGTAATGCTTCTGTCCTTGTCCTGCAGTAATGCTTCTGTCCTTGTCCTGCAGCAATGCTTCTGTCCTTGTCCTGCAGTAATGCTTCTGTCCTTGTCCTGCAGTAATGCTTCTGTCCTTGTCCTGCAGCAATGTTTCTGTCCTTGTCCTGCAGCAATGCTTCTGTCCTTGTCCTGCAGCAATGCTTCTGTCCTTGTCCTGCAGCAATGCTTCTGTCCTTGTCCTGCAGTAATGCTTCTGTCTATCACATGGATTGGATGTGATTACCCTAAACCCTCCTCTCTTTCATGCCTCACAGGTCAATCTACATGAGTTCATGGGTTATAATCAGTGTTTTGCAGCAGGGGCTGATAAGGGTGTTGCCTATGAGCTGTACAACCAATTCTTTGGTGAACATGCTGAGGGTCTCTACAAGTGCATGGCACCGTCAATCCGTTATGAGAGAGCTTTCAGTGAAGAAGGGCTGGTAGCATCTGTAGAGGTCAGATGCAGATCTCACATCATTCAATCACATAGTTGAACTGGCTGTCAGGCTCCAGCATGTCCAATCGTTGACTTATTTTCGTGTCCTCCTGTGTTTTCTTTGCGCAGTCCTGGTTGTCCACGAAGGGTAGGCCAGTTGTGATCAAGCCCCAGGGTACAGGCTGTGGTCATGGCATAGAGTTTTTCTTTGGGGATGAGTCCACAGCAGAAATCCAGAGCAAAGTGAGTGGGATGTAGACTCTTGGTGTAGCTGACATGTAGCTGACCTGCTCCTAGAGAGCATATGACTCTATGTCACGACCTAATCTGTTGATTGCCTCATCCCTCCTATGAATACCATACTGGCAGGTGCAAGAGGCCCTCAGGTCTGTATCAACAAATTATAACCTGGAGTGTGGGGGGTTGCCTTACACTATTTGTGAGTTCCTGGATACAGCTACAGTGTGTCCGGAAGCTGGGCAGAAGCAGCACATGGTGAGTCACCATGCCTCAGAGTGAGGAGTGACGAGGCATGTACTGCTTGACAAGAATTTGCAGTGCATCATGATGCTCGGCTCCCAGTTCAGTGAAAAGAATGACATAGATCAGGGTGCCCGATGTTTGAAGGATATCAATTTATTACAGGAGCTTCCTTATTATCCCAATCTTCATTTAAAAAATGAGCAAATGTGTACAACACATCTGAGAAAGCATGTCGCATGCCACTGGCTTGTCTAAGACATTCTTACTCGGGCATATTCCAGGCACCCCCATTATGACTATCTGCCTCTATTTATGATGCCTCGTCATCTTTCAGGTGGGTCACAAGTTTGAAATTCGAATTGTGGTATACCGTGACGGTGATGAGTTGAAGGCTTTCCCGTCCATAGCAAAGGTTGCTCGTGCAGCCTTTGACCCTGAAGACCAGCATCCTGACAAGGCGGCTCTCATTAACAACATCACAACCTCTGCCAAAGAGACAGCCCAGTCGGGTGCAGAGTTCATGTTGCCTTTGTGCTGGTGGGTTTAGGGTTTAGGGTTTAGGGTTGAGGGTTGAGT
>BEGY01000003.1:129519-216479 GCA_002335675.1 Chlamydomonas eustigma | reverse complement strand
TGTGAAAGGACCTGAGTACAGGTTGTAGGATGTGCTGGTGGGTTGCTGTGAAAGGACCTGAGTACAGGTTGTAGGATGTGCTGGTGGGTTGCTGTGCAAGGACCTGAGTACAGGTTGTAGGATGTGCTGGTGGGTTGCTGTGAAAGGACCTGAGTACAGGTTGTAGGATGTGCTGGGCTTCAGTACATTCACATAAATGTTTATCTTCTTCTGCTCTAGTCAGCATTGCAATGTGTCTCGCAATGACCAGATTTCAATGTGTCAGGTAGCATGAGAGACTCCCAAATATTCAAATACACAATGGTGATGAGACATGTGTTCATTCTTTATGTACAGCTCTGAGACTCTGAAGCTATTGAGGATATCTGAAGCTGAGCTGCTGGAGCTTTGCAAAGCCTGTACCAGTTTTATCAGATACGTTCTAGATCAGGTGAGACTTAAGATCAGCGAGCGGGTCAAGCACACGTAAGGGACGGGAGGATCATTCAAAATTAGGGCCCCGTTCCTCGTATTTCTCAGTGTTGTGCAGTCTTGCCTGGAATCAAAGTTGACAATGACTCTCTTCTTTTGACTGTGGCAGTTGCTTGCTCATTCTGTACTTGTCAAATGCGTCTCTATACTCTTGTTGACATTGATATTGACTCTTGCTTTTTCCTCCTATCAGGTGCAAGATCAGCCCGGCATTTTTGGCCTCCCTCATGATCTTATCCTCAACAGCAGGTCTTGCTAGGCCTTAAGAGATCTAGAGGATATAGAGTATGAAACAAGAAGCAAAGGAAAACTGCTATGCTGAGGTGGAGATCTGTCATTGTACCCAACTTGCAGCTGGGGGCTCTGAAACTATTTTGTTCTGAATGTGTTACTCATCTGTGAAAAACATGTGGTGAAATGCTGAAAGTAGTGAGCATTTTTGACAATTCTATCTTTTGCGCAAGTCCCAAGGGTCGATTGAAGTCTTTGCCACCTCCATGATGTGCTGCATCTTACTTTGTACTTAAGAGCTCTTGTGCGCGAGACACTATCTGTACTCCTAACAGTGTATGAATTCCTTCAGTCTATCATCTGTGCCTGTGTCTGTTTGTGTAGAATATCTTTGACTAATCCAAATGCAGAATCTCAAGAGGGTACTCCCTTCTTATGACGGTGACTATGTTTATCTCAATATTTGTTCTCTCTTTTATTTGCACAGTGCATTAGTTTCCGTGCACATAATGATTTTATAAATGTCCGTCCCTGATTTTTGGTCACCACTTTTCTGCACAGAGGGGCATATGTTATCACAATGGCAACCTATGATGGGGTTTTAATTTTTCTGTTCCTTCTTGTGAGAGTATGCAGCATATGCTCTTCTCGTATCAATCTAAGACTTAGAAGAAAAACTAGACCGTCTCCTCCCACATCCAGACATCAGACAAAACGGCTTTCACCTCTCTCCACATGTTTTGATCCAACTGGTCATATCTCAACTTATCAATCTTGGAATGCTCCTGGCCTTCCTCAGGCTTCCATGCTTGATGCAATCCCTCCCTCTCACTGTCCACGTCTGTAGGAGTTATTGCTGGATAGCTGCCATCAAAAATGGAAACTGCAGACACAAAGTGACGACGCAGCACGCAAGACTCCCCTGATGTCATAGGTGTTGCAAGGTCCACGAGAAGGAGGGCTCCCTGCAGTCCATGAACATGTAGCAGCTTCAGCTTATTTCGATTTTTGAGGCATTGCATAGGAATCTGCCTACATCATCTCCATACAATTCGTACATGTACAGCCAGTACCTCAAGGTGTGGATTTTTGACTCACGAATCATTCAAGGTCACCAGCTTTGCAGTACAAATTTATTAATCATTGTACTGTTTATGATGGCTTCATTAGCTTCTTAGAGATTAACCACTCAGCCCCCTCAAAATGAAGAGAAGACTCATGATGCAATAAACCCTAAAGCTAAACCCTAAACCCTAAAGCCAGCTAGGAACTTTTTGAGCATGCCACCTGCGAGGTCACAGCTGACAGGTAGGTACCATCTAGGCTGGCCTGCAGTGAACACAATGTCTCCGGTACTCCAAAGTTCAAGCCTGCGTCGCCCTCCTCATCTAGCCTGTCCTGAATTGGCTGATACACCACAGCCAAGGGCTGCCTATCGCTTATGAAAGCTGCCACAGAGCAAGAAGGTTTGTCAGTGACAGCCTCAACAGACAGCTGAGCTTCAGTTAGTTCATTTTGCATTCCTGCAGTGTGCATGAGAGCTACATCAAACTCTTTTTGGCAATATCAGCAGGTATAAATATCAACGTTACAAAAGAATAAGATAATGTAAAAATTATGCAAAAAATACATTATCGCTGTCATGGACATGGTAATTGGCACAATGTAGGCACTGAGAAGTTGACATCCACTTATAACACTTATGCTCCTAGAGTCAAGAGAGTCAAGAGAGTCACCATTCATCTGGTGCATGAGAACTCTTAGAATGAGGAGAGCGCCAGAGTGTCCAGGACTGTCATATAAAGTGCAGGAGATGATTGATGTTGTAATGCAGGCCGAGGTAATCTAGCTTCAAGGATCACTCACGGGTTAGGGTCAGGGTTTCTGGGCTTGAATCTTGTTGAAGGTGTAAAGGCTCGTTACGGTTGATGACATGGGCCTTGTGGCATGTCAGTTGTGACAACTGAT
The DNA here is from genome assembly GCA_002335675.1 of Chlamydomonas eustigma. Classification (NCBI taxonomy): domain Eukaryota; kingdom Viridiplantae; phylum Chlorophyta; class Chlorophyceae; order Chlamydomonadales; family Chlamydomonadaceae; genus Chlamydomonas; species Chlamydomonas eustigma. The sequence goes on along the minus strand of BEGY01000003.1, from coordinate 213,809 downwards.
CACCAGATGTTAGATCCCATACAGTGCAAGTTGCTTCACACCCGCCTCGATTCGCAGCTATTAACATCCCATCTAACAGTGTGAACGCTGGAGAAATCTGTGTGGATGTGTAAAAGAAAGCTCTCAGGAGGCATATGAACTTTCAAAACTCAAAATAAACGCTTTTCACACAGTTTCAGACACAGCGCTCACTTTACAAAGGCTTATCAAGCCTCAACACTAAGACCTACAACGTGTCAACCTACAACCTACAGGGTATCAACCTACACTGCAAGCCATATTCAGAGTGTATCGTGCACACACAACCATTCTGTGTAAGATACCTCAATGTCAAGTGGATTGGCCTGGAAGCGCTGCTGGAAGGTGTGAACATGAGATAGAGTCTTGATGTCATAAACGTCATACCTGAGAAATCACAGAAGTGAATGCAAAGTCTGCAGGGAAGCCTTAAGGAGTACTTGTACAACGCATCGTTGCAAGTGGAGCACAGAGAGAGATAGACACCTGCCTTAGGTCAAGGCATCACAACAGAACAAAAGAGAGGCATCAGATATGCCTCAAACAGTGGCAAATGGGGTAGCAATATCACCGCAGAGGATGCTCATTGAGGTTAACTCACCATGTGTACGGATTGAAGCCACTGCCATCAGATGCCAGTACTACACAGCGCTCACTCAGTTGTACTGCCTTGATGACGCTGTACTCGCTATTCAAATCACTTCAAGAGCAGCAGCAAATTTGAGGTGAATAATGGAGGTGACTAATAGACATGAATGAATAGGGGTCGGGAAATTGAGATGACTTATAAGGATGATTAATAAACATGAATGAACAGGGGTGGTAGAATTTGAGATGACTAATAGGGATGAATGCATAGGAGCTTGGGAGCTGCATCAAGAGGACCTTCAGGCTAGTGGCCCTCCCATTAAAGTTAAGCGGAGTACTCACTTGTACCCGCCCTTTGTTACGGAGCCACAGTATTCAGCCTTCAAGTTGTGTTGCTGGATACTTCTGTCAATATTGTACAATTTCACGACTGTTGATGAATCTCGGCTTAGGTCCATGACATAGTTCTCCTGTATTCAGTGTAGAAATGAAAATATTACAGTACAAATTCTCCGAAAGCAAGAAAGGCAAAAAAAAGTAACTGCATCTGGCATTTGTACTTTATTGCAATATCTTGAGAAGTTTGAAGTTTGAGGGCATCCATGCAGCTTGCCTGGCAAATCAGCAATGACCTAGGGCCTCTGACTGTCAAGTCAAACCTCACCATGAAAACTGACCTAGGGCCTCTGACTGTCAAGTCAAACCTCACCATGAACACTGACCTGCTATCAAGTCAAACCTCACCGTCAAGACCGCCACATAGGTTCCACAAATAGCGAGGGGTCTTCGGTCTTGGAGCGCATGCTCCCTGTGTACCGTGATTCTGGCTGCCATTGTCCCTCCAGCTCTCAGATCCCAAACCGCTACATCACAGTTGCTGCGAGGTCCCCATGTACCTCCTGACTCAGAGGACGACACCACACGGCCACAAACAACATCCACCGCAAGGGCCTGCCAACATAAATAATGTTGTGCACTGTCATGGCTAGGGCCTGCCATCATAACATCAAGCACCACTATCATGGCTAGGGCCTGCCATCATAACATCAAGCACCACTATCATGGCTAGGGCCTGCCATCATTACATCTAGCACCACTATCATGGCTAGGGCCTGCCATCATAACATCAAGCACCACTATCATGGCTAGGGCCTGCCATCATAACATCAAGCACTACTATCATGGCTAGGGCCTGCCATCATAACATCTAGCACCACTATCATGGCTAGGGCCTGCAACTTAGAAAAACGTGTCAATTGAGAAGCATGACTGAGGCCTGCAAACACAATATGTACAAAAATTTCCAGACACGTCCTCATGCCAAACCTTGGGACTACGGTGCACCTAACATATTCAGTAACTACATTCAGTAAAATCGAGATCCTTGTTAAGTTTCACATGTCTATGTAAAGAAAAAATGCATGACTTCATTCATGAAAAAATGCATGAAAAAGTGCTATCAATTGTCAATCACAGAAGGACCTGTACAGGACGATCATGGCCATGCAACTCCACAAACCGCTGAACTCCATTGTGCTCTACAGCTCCTGCTCCAGGACCAAAAAACCCTTGAGAAGGGATGTACAGCAGTGTGCTGATCGTGACAGGCGCCACAACAAACCCCAGGCCTGGTGCAAAGACAACTCGGCCACCTTCACAAGCAGCATTCAGTGATGTGTAGCTCTGTGCAGCGTCAGTACATGTTGGGTGAAGGGTAGGCTGTTGCTCTCCTCTAGCAGGGTGGTGCATTAGAGGCAAATGAGAGTTCCCATTGACATTAGAGATCACAGTTTGCAGCCCTGATGTGGAGCAAATCTTGTTTGATCTGAAGGAGGGGATGGATACGAGGTATGCTAAGGTTCGTCACAATGTGGTTAGGAGTGCTCTTTCATCATCTCACCATCAGATTGTTGCTTCACAAGTGAACCATGTACTGAAGCATGTACTTGTTGCTGAATTGTAGAATTAAATGTATTTATTGAAACAAAGGCTACAAAAGAAATATGCAGAAGAAGGGTTGTTCATCCCCACCTTATCAGGGAAGCACAACACGCTGACCTAAGGCTGATGTCTTGATAGCAATTTGTGATAAGCTCACGCCTCGCCTTCACTACCCGTCGCCATACTGTGTTCCTTATCAGAGCTGCTAGACATACTTCACAGCTCAGACGCAGTTCATAATCTGAGACCGCTGCTTTCAGCCACAGCTCTTTAGGTAGTCTTATCAGGACAGAGGAGTACAACAACAGGAAGAAATTGATCAACTACAGATGTGGGTTCCTTCTGCATCAATAACTCATACCTGCCCTGACATATCGTGGAACGTAGAGCCTTTGAAACACAGCAACATTGATACAACTGGCGAAGAGGTAGGTGTGATAATACTGCAACGATGGCCGCATCCGGCAGATCACTTATGGTACTGGTATTTAATACTGTAGATGCTGATGTGAATGTTAACATCACTCCTACTGATTAAACCGTTTCTTGACAAAGTCGAGAGCTTCGGAACCACAGCGCCCCTTACAACAAATCATAACACTAAACACGTTGTAAAAAAGTTCAGCATGATACACAAAGAGGAAAGCATGATTCCAAATGCCACCAAGATCTATGAATCATGGCACATTTGGTCGTGACTTTCGGCATGAAAACACAAAAACTGATTGAAAGTACACATACACATAACATAAGGCGTGGCTACTAACAAAACAAAAATGACTTAGTAACGTGGGTTCTGAAGTTGCTACATTTACGAGCAAAACACTGCTTAATGAGCAGAAGCAGCCTCCTCCCAGTGGTTCTCACGTAGAGTCAGCACTTTCTCCATCATCCTGAATGCACCCAGAAGGAAATTTAGAGTACTGTTTTATGATCATTTCATTGGCTCAGCCTTTCGTCTCAATAAGTACTCCCACTTACTTCGCAATTTCCTTCGAGGAGGCCTCTGCCTTTATCTTCTCCACTCTCTTGAAATACTCAGCCACTGCCTTACTGTCCTTGCTACTGCGGCTGCTGCTGTCTAGCTTCATGCCGATGCTCCTCAGAAGGTTCGACAGAATCTCCATATTCTCATGGCGTGAGTAGTCTGCCTCATCCTGAGGTATATGAGTGATGTGACTATGAGACCTGGAATGATGACTCATACTCTCTGCTCTCAAAACAGAAAACACATGCAACTTATGCTCATGTGACAACCAATATGTCTTACCTTGATCATTGCATCAATTGCAGAATGGATAATCTTCTCAGTCAAGATGCCTGTAGACAGCAAGCAGAAAGGGTGCTATGATGTCAAGCCAATAAAAGAAGAGTACTAGCTTCTACTCAATTTTCAAACTTTCCTTGTTAACTTACCAACATTGTACAAGTGACCACAGAACTGGACTGCCCCAAGCATGCGATGGTAGGCTAGGCGGTCCAGTTCCGCCTGTTCCTTCTCCTCTCCCTTAAGCTGCGAGGAGAAAGCAGCAAAACAAATTCAGCGTAGACATATTGATAATAAGATAACTGAAGTCCTCACACAGCATCAGACTCATGAGACGAGCTCTAACTTTGAAAATCAGATGCTCGTCGTCGTAGTCATGATATTCGATCGGAAACTTACGCCTCCGCCTTTCTTTCCACCAGCAGTCTCTTTGGAGTCCCACTGCCTGACTGCCCTGTGATCGCACATGAAAGAAGCAGAAAATTAAGGAACTTCTTCGTGTGCAGGCGCGTATTAAAATGAGCATCTTGGCACTTACTTCATGGCCGCTCCACCTTTCTCCAACTCCTCCTTGCACTTTCTCAGCACCATCAGTCTGAAGTCAACTCTTTTCTCGGATGAGCCTCGGCTTCCTGCGCCCTTCTCTTTCACAGCAGGGACAGCAGACTCCGGTGGCTCGAGCTGAATCATAGGGTTGAAAGATGAAACAAATAAAATAAAGTGGGCAAAAGAGATCACAACGAATCGCAGGAGCAGATTGAGAAGAAAATGTATCATGTCACAATATAAAAGCTCTTAACTACATCTCACATGTGCAGGCATTAAAGAGCAGAGTTCTGCCAAAGTTTGGCATGATGACGTGTCTGCAGTGGCCTTATTAAAGATATGCTCGATAAGCCCGCGGACAGTGCCCGCCTCAACAAGGCCAACTTTCATGATCTGCAGCGATGTCCAGAAATATACTCATTCAACACATTCAGCAATTTATTTTTTAAACATACCCTTTAACCTTTTAAACATAAGACAGTATGTACTGTGAATCAGTATCTCACCTCCTCATGAAGAGTCTTGGCATCGCAACATACGTTCTTCTCGTCATGAGACCGTTCAATGATGTCTGCGAATGTTCGCTGCTTGGCCTCCTCGATCAACTAAGCATGATCAAAATAACACGCACATAAGCGCATGTTTCGGAGGTCTTGAATACATATCGTTGCAGGACTCACTCTATCCTTGTGTGCTTGATCCATATTGTCTTGAACTACAAATATCACACGTTGAAATCGTAAACAAGGGTTCTGAACACGTCAGCTATCCGAGTCAGACAAGCATCGCAAGAGGACATACATATGTGATCATAATTGAGAATAATTCAATGTTCAGAAACATGCTCACACACTCTGTGACACAGATAACTCGATGAGATGTCATGATGTGATGTGATCAAATTGAGAACAGTGTAGAACCATACCTTTGACTTGAAAAAGATAGATAACTTTTTGCTTGACGAGCTGATTTGATTAATAGCTGCTGACGCTGCAGATATGGGATGATTTTCTTAATAACGTGCCGTATTTCTAACGGAAACAATGCTGACTCAGCCCGACCAGCTAAGAAGTTAATGCGTGTTATGGAGTTCGAGCCACACACACCTGCATTGTTATGAAGTGCGAATGTAGCAAAGGCAAAAAGTGATATGTAAAGCCTAACTGCTTGCAATGGAATCCATGCTTAACGTACCTGAATCGTTGCAAAGAATACAAGTGCTGAACGGGTTGTAACTTGGTGTAGACTCAAGTTAGACTAGGTGAAGTTCAAAGTTGCAAGTTTTACGAGGTTTAGCCGAGGAGGACAAGACATCTGTAGTATTTATAATAACAAAGGAGCACAACTACGAGAAAAGAAGGCTATTTCATTGCAAACTTATGTTTTAGTAAGTGCGAGAGAAAGGTGTGACGAATGAAGTTGAATCTCTTGCAAGTACCTAGCATGTGCAAACATTCTCTAGTTTGAGCCTAATTGCACACATACTACTCCTTCATTGCTGGGGTCCACATAACTCTGCAGAGATTCCTCCCTTAAATAATCCAGAACTGCTTTCTTGATCAAAGGGACTCCATTGATTGAGTGGTTACCTCTCCCTGTGATGACCTAAACATTAGAGCAACAGATTTCAAAAGCTAAAAGTATTACATCCAATATAGATATAATGTGACAATTTTCTGCATGAATTTTCCATGTGCTGCTGTGTCACATCAGCATACCTTCAGAAGCATTCCCTCCGGTGAATTAAGCGCTCTAAGCGTTGTCAGAGTGCGTCGTAGCACACCCAAAGCCTCCTCCACAAACATGTGATGCAAGTCCATGACGTACTGATTGTGAATCGATACATTACTGGCCTTGTAAGCCTGCAGAGTTCACAGCGGGGCCCTCTTCACTCAAGAAAATAATGCCTCCTTGCATTGAGCTCCACCTAATATTTTCTAAATACTTAATTAGTATAAGATAATGCTGTGCACATTTTTGAGGACAATTTTTACTTCTTTTGCTATGCATCTTTTGTGAGGGTAGGCACAAAAGTGGAAACTTACAGCTTGGTTAGCGTCGTCCCTGTATTGCTTAGCCAGCTTCCCCATCTCCTTGCCCTTCCGACTGTACTCTGAGGCAAGGCGGCCATTGCCACTGCTGTACGCAGCAGCAGCCTGCTGATAGTATACATTGCGAGCGTCGTAGTACACTTGAGCAACCCTTCGTGCTTTCTCTGATTCAAGCCTGCACAAAAAACCCAAACAAATGTGATACCCTCCTATCCAACTTTCGGCTTATTACTTGGAGACAACAAACATGCCAAACATGGTCATAATGGTTGCTTACATGCTTCTCTAAGTTACTGTTGATCAGATAACACTGAGGGGTCTAGGCATCTATCATAATCACATTACAAGGTAGTGTGATGGGTGGTTTATGTTGAATGATAGCTCTGAAATTACAACAATTTATAGGACCTGATAGCATTCCCCTCATGACTCATGTCTTTTATCGTACAAGGCCTCCCACCTTGCTTTCAATCGGGTGGCCTCTGACACTTGAGGGGATGAATCCCTCACAGGAGAAGCTGTTTTATGAGGCCTGTGATGTCTTCCAGGTACCATTGCTGATGCCTTTGTACCAGTCCTACTACGCACTGTAGATGACCCCCCCCGGCTTTGAGTTGCCTCCCTAGTCTGGGGGCCTGCCCTCGGATAATCCTGCTCTGAAACCATGGAACCTACAGCACTCATGTTGGTCCTATGGCTGTTGGGCCTGCCTTGTGAAGCAGCCTCCTCTGAGCTGCTCTCAGCAGACTTCCCAGCGTGAGCAGCGGACAAGTAAGGAGCTGAGCTGCGATAATCCGGTGCTTCCTGCTTCCTGCTTCCGGTGACTCCTGAGCCCCGGGCCTGAGATTGGCCTTGGCCCCCTAGGACTTCCTCCAGTATGAAACTGCACGTACGCTGTACATCCCCTCCACACTGCTGCAGCAGGTACTCTGCCAGATCTGGATCCAGGCCCTCAAAAGAACTTACCAGCATAGTCACCTTGCTGGCTCTGCCTTGCTGCACATCTACACTTCCCTGCCGATAGAACGCATACACTCCATCATGTCTCAAAAAGAAAAATAGAATGAGAACCAGCAGAACATTCATTTATTTGTCAGACCAGATAACAGTCACTGCCCACCTCATTAGTTACATCTAAGTCATCATCTTCTGACTCAAAGCCCCCAACTCTATCCAACCCATTCTTGTTGAAGCTCCCACCCTTCACTGCAGCGAAGGCAGCAGCTGTTTCTTCTGATTCTGTTGGCGGGCCTGATGCCAGCAACGTATCTGCAGCAGACTCGATGTCCCCGTCACAGGATACCAATGCATCAACCACCGCCTTGCTACTGTAACCAGGAAGAAGGTTACGGAGCGACTCTGCAGCGCGGATGTTCAGACCTGCTTGTGCAGCAGCAGTGGCGAGGCTGTCTGGACGTTGAAGCAGTTTGACACCAAAGGTGGAATTAGGAAGGTGCTGTGAGGCGCCCTTGGGTGATAAAGGGCTTGCCATGGCTGTCCGCACAGATGGAGGGCCCTTCATACCAGCAGTGTCACCAAGAAGGGTTGGCCACTGCATCCCAGTGTTCCCATCAGAGGACTTCCGCTGCAACCCTGATCCTGCCTTGTATTTGTCCAAACTCGTCTTAAGCACCGCCGCTGCACCTCCTGCACTCCCTCCTTTCTTCCTCCCAGATGAGGAGGGACCTGACTGTCCAAGAGGGTCAAGGCCATTGACACGAAGTTGTGTGTCCTTCTGTCGTTCCCTCAGTGATGATGACAGAGATGGACCAAAACTATCATCAGACAGCATATTCTTTCCTCTTGCTGAAGCATCAACCACTCCGGAACTGCGCCCCAAGGCTGATGCACCCACAGAGCTGCCCCAACCTTGCCTTCCCTTTCCTCCAGTATCAGCCTCAGACCCCTGCTCTCTAGCACCAGCAGGAGCGGTAGCCACCTGCTTGCGTTGATTGCTGGATCTCCTGCGTGCCTCCTCCTCTTCACGCTCCGCCTCGATGACATACCCCGCATTGTTTGAGGCGCACTGCACAGCCCGAGCAATTAAAGCGTCCATGGCCGACATCTTCTCAGCAGCTTCCAGCTCACTCTGTGCCTGTCAGTACAAGCAGACACCAAGTATAGGAAAGTAAGTTGGTTGGGCAATTAGTTGAGGAATACTTGCTCTGGAATCAATTTTTAATCCTGTGTGTCATGCATTGTGTATGTTACACAGCCTACCTCTTGTTTGATCACGAAAGCTAGATCTCAGGATCACGCTTGAAGCATAGTTAGATTAACACCAGTCTAGATCTGTTAATATAGATCTAGATCAGTCTTGACATAAACAGCTTGCATACGGCTTAACAGTCGCAGCACACATCCATGCTTTAGCTCATGAGCATCTCTGTACATAACAGCTCATGAGCATCTCTGTAAATAATAGCTCATGAGCATCTCTGTACATAATAGCTCATGAGCATCTCTGTTTTACCTCAAGAGTGCGAATAGCTAAGTCAATATCTTTGTTGCAATCTGCAAGTATAGCCGATGCAAGAGACTCTCCAAAGCATTCCACATAGTACCCCCATTGCTGCCAACCCTCAGATTTCTCCTCCTCAACTCCATTGTTATTATCGAGAACATTCTCATCAGTCATCGCAGCCATTGAAATAGCCGTGTTCCCTCCTTTCTCTTCCTGCTTCCCATCCAGAGACGTCCTCTTGTAGTCCTGTCCATTCAAGAGGCTTGCAGAGCTGCCAGAAGGGCGCAATGATGTGCCGTTTCTGCTAACAGGCCCGCCCAGTGTTGAGAAATGAACCTCGTCCTCTTTATCTCTGATATACCTCATATAGGCTGCTGCTGCAGCTGCTGCTTCTGGGCCTCGTCTCCCTAGCAGCTTCACCACGTGACCGATCGTATCCTCATGCAGGCGTACCAACAGCCCTTTGGGCTGGTACTCATCCTCCACCAAGATCTACCAAGAGTGGGAACTAACAAACTGGAAACACCATACTGGAAAGCTTACGAGTCTTAAATGGGGATCTGTAGCTGATGGAGAGGGATGTGAGAGCCGTTCTTTTAACATGAACATTTTTAACTCGGTGTGCAATGCTCAGCATTACTAATGTTATGGGCTCAGAACCTGTGGCTGTATAATTATCATATAAATTAATATATGTGAGCATTGTCTCTTGCTGCTGACCTATTTACTCACCTCTTCTACGAAGCCCTGTGGTAGATCAGGAATGCCTTTGTTTCCTTTTGCCATGGCGGAAAGGGGATCTACTAAAACGTAATCTCCCACAGCCAGATCTTTCAGCCATGTCACCAATGAGTGCTCCTGACCTCCAACACCTCCAGACACTGCACAAAGTACAACAACAAGGCAATAATCTCATTGAAATTTCCTGATTCTAAAATGACAGAAGAAGCCAAGCCTTAAATTGGCGGTACACAACAGCTGACTGCTGAGTATGGTGATGTAGCACTACTGGTTTTGTCGTAGCCCACCCTCAGGTTCATGTGCTCTCTCACCTCTCATCAGCTTCCCAGCAGCCAAAATACCTCCTAATGGCATGCAGTTAGGTGCTCTGCTGGTTGTAGCAGAGGATTCTGGCTGTCTGCTGGAATGCTTTGTACGCCCTGCACTGTGCTCATCGTCAGGTCTCTTAGACTTCAACCTGCTCAAGTCCAGGCCATTTGTTTTCTCTCCATGCCCCATTGCAGCATGAGGTTTGTGTGACATTCCTTGAGGGTGTGAATACTCAGTTTCAACCGTAATGGCTTGCAACTGCTCTGATACAGAGGCAGGCTTGTTCCCAACAGTGAGAGAATGACCAAAACTGGACAAGACGTTGTACATAGCCGTAGAATCTGACCAAGAAAGGTAAGGGTACAGAGGCTGCGTGTTTACTGATGCCATTTGTTTTGTTCCTTCCGGCTTCAACTTTCCGAAGTTTTCAAGCCCTGCGTCCTGAATTTTATTCATATGTGAAGGCCACCATTGGCGATGCATATGGTTTTTACCTAGATGCTCACAGTGTGGACTGAAACATTCTGTTGTAGCTGAATCGTTATTGAACGCCTACCTTTTTTGTCTTTTTCTTTCTGGTTTATTATTTTCTCTGTTTGCAACTTTGACTAAGTGATCAATTTTCTACTAAGAAAAACATCGGTGTTTACGACCATCTAAATCAAGTGTTAACATTTTTTTGGCGCACGAAATTGAGAGAAAAAGCGGAGCATCCACGTTGGGAACACAAACAGATGAAAACCTAAGCTTTTGCTGCTGATGCTGTGCGCTCAGAGGCTTTCTGCTCAGCAGCAGCAGCTGCTTCATCCGAGTAATTACTGGCAAAAGCATCCTCAGGAACAGAGTACAATCTGCGGATGAGGGCAGGGAATGGTAAACTTGGTTATACTCATGAGCGTGGTACTCCAATGTCTGCATGTGGTCAAAAAACCATTTTACTGACTCCCTATTCCCTTACCTCAACAAGTCTTTATTAGGGTCTTTAATCAGCAGGAATTTGCCATCTTCAAGCTTCAATAACATGTCCACCAACGCTCTCACAATGCCCCAGCAGTGATCCATGTTTAGAGTGATCTGGGAAGCAAACTCTTTGGGCTTGCAGACCTTCACATAACAGCAATACACATTGCTTTGACAACCAGTTTCACCAACATGTTTTGACTGAAGTCAATAACAACACAGGCTGTCCTGGATCAGCAAACTAGGCACATCCTGAAGTGCCATCACATACACAATGCTTGGCTTATCCCTGCAAAACCCTTCAACCTTACTTGAGTCCCTAAGATCACATGGTTTGAATTGTCTCTCGGCCCATTCCTGCTGCAGTAACCAAGCTTGATCATGTCAGCACCAGCCAACAGCGCTCCTGCAGTCCACTTTGCAACCTTGTTCTTGTTATTCTTAGTCTCAAAGGCAAGCAATGCACCACGTTGTGCTTCAATCTTCTTCCTCCAGTCCTGTGGGCAACATAGCACATCATTGCATCAGATACCTCATACTGACCTCTACACAACATAGCACATCATTGCACCAGATACCTCATACTGACCTCTACACAAGTATTTCAACATAGCACATCATTGCATCAGATACCTCATACTGACCTCTACACAAGTATTTCAACATAGCACATCATTGCATCATATACCTCATACTGACCTCTACACAACATAGCACATCATTGCATCAGATACCTCATACTGACCTCTACACAAGTATTTCAACATAGCACATCATTGCATCAGATACCTCATACTGACCTCTACACAAGTATTTCAACATAGCACATCATTGCATCAGATACCTCATACTGACCTCTACGCAAGTATTTCAACCCTTAATATTGGCTGCAGCCTAATTGTTGATAATATCAGTTATCACACCCCTAGGTTCAATTAAATCTATTTGCTACAATGAGTCTTACAGAATATGCTTCATATAGTCTTTTAGAATATGCATCACCAGGCTTGATATGACATTACCTGGGTTCTCAGATCTGTCTCGTTCAGGGCCTTCACTGTAAGCAGCTGCTCTTCACCTTTGACCTGCACAGGAGGCAGGGAAAACCTTTACAGCCACATTGCACAAGAGGTAGGGACAACCTTAGCAGCCACATTGCATTAAACATAATAATTGCACGGCCAAAGGATACATCCGTCTCTAGCAAGATAAATGCTGCAGTACACCTTTGACCTACACTACAATTACGACGCTGGCAGAACTTAGGTATGAACAGCGCTTAGCCTTAGCGACACATGGGCAAAAGTCAGATGCTGAGCATGTGATCAGTTACCTGAATTGCAGCGTCCAGCTCACATCGAACAATGATGTCCACTTCGTCATCCTCATTAATGCGCCACTTGCGGTATCTACATTAACCCCAACATTATGCAGTGAGTTAGAATTATGGTCCAATCAAGTCTACAATTTCCACTGACCAAGCCTTAATTGTAATTGTGTCCTACTATGGCAACCTACTGTGTCCTACTATGGCAACCTACTGTGTCCTACTATGGCTACCTACTGTGTCCTACTATGGCAACCTACTGTGTCCTACTATGGCTACCTATTGTGTCCTACTATGGCAACCTATTTGATATTTCAGTCTCAGTAGGCATGATGGAGTTGCGAAAGTCATGATGTGGGCCATTAGAGGCCCTAAACCCTAAACCAGAGTGCAGCTAATGCAGGTATGTATATTTGTGACCATGGGACAGGCTGTGTGTACTCTCTATGAGAAAGTAACAACACTCATAATTCAGGGTGTGCATGCCAACATGTGATAACATGTCCCACCTGTACGCACAGCTGGCCAGTTCCTCCTCATCAGATGCAAAAGGATTTGGAGACTCAAAGCGAAGCTTCTCACCATTCTTAACCAAGACCTGCAGAAAAATTCACATCATGAGCTTTGTAACACAAAACTGTGGAGGACAATCCTTTACAGGAACATCAAATCAAAAGCGCATGCTTCATGCTGACTGTACGGCAGTATTGTCGAGTTGAAGGGAGGTTGGGACGAGGAATCTTGAATCAAGGGCTAGGGGTTCTCAAGTCAACACCTTGGTGCTGTAGTTCGCTATAGAGGCGTGTTAGTTGTTTTGTACCTGCTGTGAGAAGTTCTGGTTAATAGAGGTTGCCTCGAAGCTGAGGGGACCAATAGCATTAAGGGAATCCTTCTCCTCATTAGGCTCCTGACAGCCAATGAACATGAAGTGAAACAAGATTAACACCAAGCAAAGATCCATATAAGTTCCCAAGGTCAAGGAAAGCATGAAATCTGGAATTCTAGTCCAGGCAAAATCTCTGTAGCGCCTTAAAACAGAAGTTGTTGCAATTTAACAAATTTTGACATTTCATATACAGTACAGGCAATCTCACACCAGGCAAATGTATGGACATGTCAACCAGGAAAATCTGCTAAGATTAAACATCATGTCTAGACAAATGTGTACTTACAGGTGCTGTTTCATTCACAGTGAGTAGATTTAGGTTACTGCTGTCCCTCTTATCGAAGAACAGCTTTCCTCCAGCCTTAGTGATCAGGATGTCCCACGAATAAATTGCTGATCGGACACACATTAGCGTGGTCAGGATGCTGTCAGTAGCAAACACACGAGCAGATGCTGCGTCTGCAAGTTTCCTGTGTCACCATATGAATTGATTCAGTAATTCCTTTCATAAAGAAAATCCTAGGTACACGTTCAAAAAGTATATAATGCATTGTACAGTGTATGCAGGAATTTAAAGGGCAGCAAAAACAAATTTGAAATTTCAGTTAGATTTTGAAATTAATGATCTGTGATTTCAAAAGCTTCTCACCTGATGACAGGATCCTCAGAGGTGGTAACATTCCTGCAACACATCACAAAGCATCAGCAGGACAGGCGCTTTCACAGCAATTAGGGCAAGCAAATACGTTTCTTATGTATAAACAGAATGCAATCAGCAATTAAGGATGAAAAACTACACAAGAAGTCCGACTTCACACCACACTTGTGTGAGCCCCACACCTGAAAGCACGCCTTGTCTTCTCCAAAGGAGTCTCACTCTTAATGGTAATACGGTCATAAGCCTACAGCATGGACAGGGTTTGATTTAATTTCTTATATTTTTACAGATGGGAATCATGTTAAGGTTTGAAAGTTAGGAATTGCTTATTAAAATAGAGCATCTACAAGCAACCTGATGTGTCAAAACAAAAACCTGCCTTGTCATAATACTCGAGTTCTCCACACTTGGCGACATCCTCAGGTTCCCCAACATTACAGCTCAGCTTGGCCAAAGAGGCGAAAGGGATTTGCTCTACTACAGCCCACTCAGGTCGGATTTCAACCGAGCTAACGTAATTTGTTTGCTGCAGAGCAAGAGGACAATCTTCATTCTCAGGTCAATGTCTGCTGAAGACTTAATGTGATGTACAATAGACCTTCCAAAAGAAAATAAGCTTCTCAAGAGAAAAAGACTCGCCCTCTGCTGATCTCTATTTCCATAATTCTGCCATGGCTGCTGTTTCTTTTGCTGTCCTTGTTGCCCTCCCTTGCCACCTTTCTTGTCTCCATCCAGTCCTAATCGTCCTTGCATGTCTCTGCTATCTCCTCCACGTCCACCACGTCCTCCTTGCTGATAGCGATTTTGTTGGAAACGACGTTGCCCTCCGAACTTTGTTGTCTTCACAGGTCGATTATCAACCAAATGAAACGACTCCTCCTAAGTCCAACACATGCAAAAAGTACAAGGGTTGGCAGCTTGAGTTGAAAGAGCAGATAATCGTTCGAATTCTTACTTCTTCACTCGCAAAAAAGTTAAACACCGCTGCCCCTTGCTGCCCTGTCCCGTATCGCCCTGGGCATAAAACAACGGGAAAATTAGCCGCCATGCTGCAGAGCTTGTAGATCTACTTAAAAAAACCTGGATATTTCTGATATGCAGCCTGCGTCCAGTCTGCAGCTTTTCCTATTCTATCTCCTTTTTGAAATATAGCGAAAGGGACGTCCTTGAGACGATCGGGGACAGCGCTAGGTCCCCAGCCATCTCCATTCTCCTCAACTGCAATACTGGTATAATGTTACGAACAGCATAAGGAGAATGCAGATCTCATGCAGCAGACATGCCGGTCATGTGAAATAGTCTTATGCAGAATTACCTTGAGGCACAGGAAACGCTACAGGCATTGCAAATACTAATACTAGAACTCTGCATTGAACATCCTTATTCCCCACACAGACGCTTCCAATTCCCTACAGTGTGAAAAGCAACGTGCACGACAGTTTTCTGTAGCACTTGACCTACTAACTCCTATGAGATCCACTATTGTTAATTACAATTGTAGATTTAAATATCACATGGGGATGTCAACTTCACTTCAAATTCTTGAGATTTTTAGACACGCTCTGAAGTATATTAATTTGTAGATTTAAATATCACATGGGGATGTCAACTTCACTTCAAATTCTTGAGATTTTTAGACACGCTCTGAAGTATATTAATTTGTAGATTTAAATATCACATGGGGATGTCAACTTCACTTCAAATTCTTGAGATTTTTAGACACGCTCTGAAGTATATTAATTTGATTCAAATCATCAATAGTGGCCACCCCCTTTAATACTGAGGAGTTACTTTTGTAAGATTTCATATGTGCATTGCATGAACTTACTCCATGTGAAGGAGCAGAGATCTGAAATGTGACATGTCACAATAAGACCACTCCTCATAGCAATAAGACCACTTTCATCATTGATCAGGGTCTACATGAATAGATTCAACATCTAAATGAGCCCCAGCGGTCGCCTCAAACTTCAACCTCGCTCCAGGGCCGCCACCCGAATTAACACGTCCCACACTGTCTCCAACCGCAGCTTTCTGGATAGACATTTCTTCTTGAATGTCAGCAGTGTATTTTGCACTTGTATCCTTAAATATTTTGTTTGTAACTTCTTTTGTTAAACCATAGATGGCTCCTCCTATCTCAGGAAAGATTGTATACCATGGAAGACCAGTGGGTGGGTTTGGGAAAGCCGTACAGTACGCTTCAGCTTCTTGTTGAAAAGGGTGCACATGCCAAGGTACAGGGTCACTGGTCCCAAGTATGACATTGTAGAACACAGTCCATGCATCAAAAAAAAAGTGTCTGGGATTCTGAGGAAGAGACCAGTAGAGAACACAGGATTCAGTGTGTTGAAATATATCAGCTCTTCATGTACTAGAAGCATTTATCAATACAACTTCTTATTTCAGCAATCAAAGAATAGTTGGAGAATCTCAGACACTCAGTCTCAACATTGTAGAGATCTGGTAATAATTTGATAGGGAACCAAGCAGCCGCTGCTTACAAGTAGTAATGGCGACAAGCTAGAGCCCACATAACCATATTGATTCCATAGCCTATCAAGTTTCTGATGAGAATAGAAGCATTTGAATTCTGCTCCATTTAAAGGAATGCAAATCAAACATTCAGCAGAGTGCACTACAATACAACATTAAGCTGAGCTAGAGAAAGATTACATGAAGAAGTTCTAGCGCGTTGCCAGTCTGAACTCACGATTGAGTATCCACTCATGTACAGATATGACACAATGATTGACATGGGGACTGCATGGAGAGGAGCAGACACTGGTCCCATAAGTAGCAGAACACTCCACAGCTTACGGTCTACCATGGGAATCCTGCAACATAACAAAATGAGGTCATTGTGAGGTATGTAGTACAGCTAAAGGTACGTAGCTGTACACCCTGAACCCTATACTATCTGAGAGTCACGAGTTTCCACTGCGATGCACCTCCCTATCAGTATGAAGATTTGATTGAAGAGCTGTCAGAACCTAGGAGCTGTAAAGTTCTGGCAATCACTTTGTCCTTATGTAGGTATCTGATAACAGTTGAGCATTTTCTTGTGAGCTTGACTTAAGATTCAGCCGATCTGCTTACCATATAAAAAAACAACCAAAGATTGGAGCAAGAATTAAGAAGGCCGTGAGTATGCCTCCTCCCAGAATGATTCCTGGTAGTGCCGCTGCACAAACGAACAACAGTGGCCAGAATGTACAGTTGAAGCTCAAAAATACGTAATGCTGTCAGCATCATAGTGAGCTATTGAATCCGTCCATCCATCCCTGACCCACACATCCATGACAGCCTTGTGTACTCTTCTTAATATACAGAATGTAATATCAGCCACTCGTCTAGGAATGCTGCACAGCCTCAAAATTGTTCATGTAGGTATTCATTGAAAAAGATCCTAAATGAATTTAGGAGGATTCTTGAGGACTATTAAATTGAATAGAATGCCAAATGAAGAACACGTTAACTGTAATACTGTAAAACGAGTGAGGACAGGCTAGTATGGAACAGTTTGGATGGTAAACAGGCAATGAATGAGCAATGTAACAGCTTACCAGTGATGAGTACAATGCGCAAGTACAGTGGAGTGGTATGGCTGATGAAGCGATGACGAAAGCCGCTCCTCTCAAACGTAAAGACAAGAAGACAACTTGTCACAAAACCTGGCGAACCATGGACATTAATGAGGCAACATGACAAACCATGGACATTAATGAGGCAACATGGCAAACCATGGACATGAATGAGGCAACATGGCAAACCATGGACATTAATGAGGCAACATGGCAAACCATGGACATTAATGAGGCAACATGGCAAACCATGGACATTAATGAGGCAACATGGATGCACAGGTATGAGGTCTAGCATCCTTTCAGTTGTGAATTAAAGCCAAGTTGAGTCACATGCAAGGAGATTCATGCAAGGAGATCTTCGGGCTAAATAAAGTTCAGGGAGGACTTGCCATACACAGGAGATGCACAAGAAATCTGGTTCAAAAACCAGTCATGGTGCAATGTCGCAGTAATGTCAATGAGAGAAACTCCCTTTCTTGCCTGGTAGAAGTATGAAGGTCAGCAGGAGTGGGAATATGTAGCTAGGGCACAGTGAAGTAGTTCCACAAGCAGAGATTGATCATAAGTCGCAGCAAGAAGGAGTATATTATCCCTGCATTTAGGCATGGTCTTAAATGTAATATAAACATACAGTATGTTTTTATTGCTAGAATGTCACCAGCCACCAGCCATGACGTTTATTCAAGTGACTGTATCAAATATTAACATGTCCTGTAAATTTATAAGGAAGTCTTTAATCCCAAACCACACATTACTCACATAGTCAATCCATAGGTTGTCACACAAAATGAGAAGATACATCTCATGCAAATCTGTCCAGGTGATGACAACAGAGAAAGCACTTCTGATTTGTTTGTCGACATTGCTGTCAATATTTGTGTGGATTTGTGTGGATGAGAAGTAATTCTGCAAGACTTGACTTGATGTCCTGGGCGACACTAGGCTGAAGACAAACAGATAACTCAAAAGAGCAAAATAATGCTCAAGCTTCATAACTTCTGAGAAGTCACAAAAACCTCTGGCTGAGAGATTGACTTGTGTCCAGCTACTTAGTTGACTAAGTTTATACCTGCGGAATCAAGAAAGTTGCTTAGATGAATTTTACTTTTTTGGCATTCATACATAAACCACGAAGCAAGAAAATCATTTTATTTACAAAATTTGCAAAGAAAATGAACATTCAGTAACAAGGTTGCCACAAGGAAAGTGAGTACCTACCAAACATAACATATTTTAGAGATGCTAAGGCTTCATAAACGACTCCAATTAGGCACAGTAATTACCTTGGCATGATGATATGAGTCTTGCAAATCAATCACAGTTCAATTAGCATTTCCTCCTTGAGTTTACACACACGCCTATTTGAGGACAATACTGTAGCCATATGAGCTCAAAATTAGGTAATTGAAATACAGTGGAGAGAGAGGAGCAGGAGGTTCCAAACTCGGACATGGTGCTTAATGCTGTCACAGTAGATTCGAAAAGTAACAGCACATGCAGGTAAATTGTTTAATGAAACTTTCATCGTCTTAAAACATCTTCCTCGTACCCTAAACCATCATTCACAGTGGGGCAAAGAAACTTGGAATCCAATGTTTGAAGGTCCTGAATCCTGATGATCACATATTCCTGAATTGCACGCTTAATACATAGCCAGGGTGAGATCGAAGATCATAGCGTAATACACTGTCTAGGTGCCCTTGTTAGGCAAATATTTCTTGATAAGAAAGTTATTTTGTCTTGCCATACTACATATGCTGACTAAACATACTTTGTAAGAGTCTAGTGCACTGTTACCTACCCTTAGAGACTATGATTACCCTACACGTTGATACCTACCTTTTTAGAGACTATGATTGATTTAGGTATAAGCCAGGACACAAGGTGTATCAAAGGTGGCATATATGTATCAAAACTCATATTTCATTATGTAGGTATGGATCCTGGAAAATGACTTCCAGCAAGTCAAATTATATGGTTTCTGAACGCACACGAAAATAATTTGAGGCGTAGAAACAATCATGCACCGACCCTGTGAGCGCCATATTCTGAATATCTTTAAGGATCGAGAAGAGTACGCGTATTATGAACATATGTTAGGCATGAGTTCATAATTCTTCACATTCTTATCTACGAGTTGAGAGTGCAAATTGTACCTTCAGAAGTCTTCAGGTTTCAGATGAGGCTAGACGGTTAAACTGATTCTTACTGTGTACACGCTGATATCTCGTTTGATAATTGATTAATGCATTTCCTATCAGATAGTATCACGACGCAAACACACTCAAATTTGCTATTTGCTTGCAAATCGTTCAATTGTGAATTTCAAAGGCGATGGCCTAAAAGGAACTTCCCCTCTTTGATTAAGACTCTGCTCATTCATAAAAATCTACTGCACAAGAGTAAGACACATATCGACTCAGTGAGTTACTCTCACACGAAGGTTGGAGGTAGTCCTCTACTTTTGTATAGGCACAGCCCCACAAGACAGCTTTCCACAGCTTCAGAAACCCACCAAACCAATAAAGTTAATGGTCCCTCTTCCTCTTCCTCTCTACTGTCTTGCGTCCTTTTGGTTGCGGGCACCACTGTGGGCGCGGGCATGCTTGCGCTGCCTGCAGTCACTGCACCAGCAGGCTTCTTGGCATCTGCTGCATCCCTGACTGCCTTTTGCATGTACACTGTCTTAACTGGGCTATTGATCGCAGAGGTAGTAGGGCCATGTTCATGTTCTCCTATGAGGATTAAAAAATATCTCTGAAATAACTCTGAGCTTTGCAACATTGCCAGGATCAACCATACCATTGTCGCATCTGCTTGCGTGATGTGCCCCTCCTGTCTTTCAAGGTGACAATTAACATCAAAGCTGAGAACAGTGAAGGTTCGGACCCTGAAACCCCACCCCTTAGCCTTACTAGCATGGCCTCCAAGTTGCTAGGTGGAGGGGGTAAAGGGATAGTGATCGCACCTTACCTGCTCCTCCATTACTGTGTATTAGTGGCTCGTGAGTTCAGATTAGCTGCAAAAATATTCAGGCGTTATGAGGTGCAAACTAAAACTAGAACGTAAAACCTTAAACTCTTGTTGTTTAAGATGGGGAAGCGATGTTTTTAGATTGTTCATGATTGCAAAGATTTTGGTTCAAAATCTAATTCTCATCAAGTTGTTTGTCCCTTGTCTTGCAGATATCTCCAGGTCCTCTTCACTCATCTCCAGCTGGACTGGCACTCCACTTCTGAATGTTGCAATCTTGTTCACTGCAACGCTGGGAGGGAGTTGCTTCTTGCTTCCCTCCAAGGCTATAGATGCCTTGAATGGAGTCTTGGTGGCTTCTATGATGGCTTCCTTTGGGGTTAGTAAGATTAGTGTAACAGAAAGAGAGCATATGGAAAGATCCAGTCAAGAAATGTTTATGGCATGTACGTTGCACCCTTGTGAGGACCAGTAGGTCCATCCTATGTTGCTTCTACTTCATGAAACGTCTTCAATAATATGTATATCTGAGGCCGATACTCGCGTAACTGAAGCAGAATCATCACCGAAAGAATTACTGGCTTTACTCACTCCTTGTTGTGTAACAGGGGCTGTTGGCCCTGACAGTAACCAGTGTTCAACCCCAGCTATTACTCACGGCTCCTCAGTGGAATGCTGTTCTGCCAGCAGTACCAACCATCGCCCTCGCCTTTGTGTACCAGAACATCGTGCCTGTTGTGGTGAACAGAGTGAACGGTGATGCTACTAAGGTGTGACTTAAAATGTGGTGAACAGAGTGAACGGTGATGCTACTAAGGTGTGACTTAAAATGTGGTGAACAGAGTGAACGGTGATGCTACTAAGGTGTGAATTAAAATGTGGTGAACAGAGTGAACGGTGATGCTACTAAGGTGTGACTTAAAATGTGGTGAACAGAGTGAACGGTGATGCTACTAAGGTGTGACTTCAAATGTGGTGAACAGAGTGAACGGTGATGCTACTAAGGTGTGACTTAAAATGTGGTGAACAGAGTGAACGGTGATGCTACTAAGGTGTGACTTAAAATTCGACATTCTAAAGATTACAAGGAGAAGAGCAGCAAGGTATGTTGAGCTCACACCAAGCGCGAAAAGCAGTGTACACTTGCTGTAGTGCTGTGTCTGTTGTCTCCAACTTATTACAATTTTGAGTGCAGGAATGTGGAATGCTTGACTTCACAGGTGCAGGCCTCCATCGTATGGGGCATGTTCATTTCCCTACTCATGTTTCTGCTGTGGGAGGCTGCCATCCTGGGAACTGCTCCGAAACCAGTAGATGGGTCCATGGCCTCATCCCTAGGTGTCCCCTCCTCCACAGACCCTCTAGTGGCACTTCAGGCTTCCTCATCCTCAGCACGTCCCCTCATTGACACCTACAGCTTCTTCGCAATTGTGACATCTTTCATTGGCTTCGTTCTGGCGCTTACTGTAGGTTTACAATACGGTTGGTTTCTGTCTTTTATGTTGAAGGGGTGGTCAGTTAATCACCACTTATTCAAGAGATCTTCAGCGCCCTTGGTGTAACTCAATTCCCAGCTGGTCTCAACAGCACCTTGCGTCAAAGCATTTCACTTCATACTCCCTTGCTTTTACATGGTCAGTGCCAGGTCAAGACTTCCCAGCCTTTCTTAAGAATGCTAGATCGCTCCTTGTTCTCATGATATTATCAACCCTCAACTGTCCTTGCAGGAATTTATTGGAGATGCACTGCGATCCACAGGAGACAGGTCTTTGGCATCACGTCACCATCACGTACTTTCTCCATCCTCACTTACTATGCTCAAGAGTGTTCAGGAGGGGTCAACAAACCATGAGAAGCAACCAATGGGCCTTTCTGAGGGGTCTATGAACCATGAGAAACAATCTCATGTTCTGCTTGAACCTTCGTCACCAGCTGTGACGAGGTCGACTGATGACATTCCAGAATCAAACTATCCCTCAATGATCACTAGGCATGATGATGAAATTGCATCCTCACAGGGGACACCTGTCCAGCCAACAAGCTCCCAAAGCTCTGCTCCATCAATATGGGTGTTTGTGATGACTCTGGCACCTCCATTCCTGTTTGCTCAATTCAATCCTTCTAGCTTCTATGCAGCTCTGGATTTTGCGGGAACGTATGGTGTGATGTTCTTATTTGGTGTCCTCCCCTCCATCTTAGCCTGGAGACAAAGGTACTGCTCTAAAAGGGAGGAGCAAAGTGAGGAAAGCTTCTCACAGGTGCAGTTGGTGCCTGGTGGGAAGGTCATGTTGTTCATGATCGGGCTGATCGCTGCAACAGTAATTTGCAACCAAGCTGTCTCTCACTTATCTCTGATCCTCAACATGCTCCAGACAAAGCTTCTACCGTAGGAGATATCTAAAAAATGCATGTGTTTTAGTTTCAATCTGTAATAAGTACTTGCACTTCTTCGTGTTGGAGCTTTTTGATTTGGTTGTGAATGCATTCTTCACAGCTTTAATAGACCCGTCATTCAGGATCCCTTAATTGTTATAAGGACTATATGTGTTATGTCCTTACTGATTGAGATTAATGTAGTGTGAGACCATTGCAAGATTAGCAGGATTGTTACAAGACAATTATAAACAAAGGCTCAAGGAGAAAAAACAAATGTTTTCAGCTAGCGGTATATTAAAGGAAATTTACATGAACCTGATCCCTCCTCGATGGGATTACAAGAAAAGGTACACAGGATTTTGAGTCTAGGAGGGGAAGAGAAAAACAATCGTGCCTGGGAGGTAGGCCATGGTATTCTTGTCGCAACTGTGTAAAAAATCATATATGGGCTACGTTAATGCTTCACTCTGTCAAACTTCTCTGTCTCAACATAGATTGTGATTGCAATTCACAAAACGCACATGGGATGATTTGGAGTTGGCCCTCTGCAGTGGATTGGGTAAAGGTGCAAATTCTCTTGCTTTGGCAAGATTGAAGAGTCGAAATTGTCCAGAGACAGGATCATGTGCACGCACGAAAACCGGAGGTGGGGTGCGCAGGCTGCCATAAAATAGGATTTGAGGTACCTCATCATCATATCGTCATCCTCAGAATAAATCTCCCCCTAAGAGTGAGCAGGAGACATATCAATGTCTGCCACAGACAGTACTGGAGACTGGATTGGGAATATTTTGAAGAGTAGTGGGGAGCAGCAGATTATGATAAAGTAAATCTAGAATCAAGGTCAAGATTGGAGGACATGGTCAGTAGTCAAGAGTTTGACAGAGTCGCCACTGCTTGAACAATACTTAAGACATTACTTGCAACTCAATTCTTTGTGTCCTACCAAAACTTGAGGCACTGACTTCTTAAACCTAAGACCAATTTAAAGTCATGGGATTCATTAATTCTTACGACCTGAACAAACCTATTGTTATTGATTTGCCTTCTTTCCAACAACACTCAGTATCTGTCCATGGCTCAATATCTGCCTATGACTCAATATCTGCCCATGAATAATGAATAATTTTGCAGGTACCATTTCTGGTGCCCATGCTTTAATTATTGCTATTGATACTCAATCTAGCACTAACTTTATCAGTGCCGATTTTGTTGCACAATATGGTGTTGCAACTTAATGTGTCACAAAAATGTGGAATTAGCTTCTGGATCTTTACATCATACTTCAACTGAGTACACATTCGTCTTTATATCTCCACCTTTTAAAAAACGTGTTACATATTATGTCTTAACTCTTGGTGTTGACATCCACATGATTCTTGGTGATCCTTGGTTTATTATTTATAAATCAATCTTGGTTTTTGCTGATCAGACATGCACTTTGCCTTCTGTAAGAGTTTGCTTCAACTCTGTGACTTCTTAATCAGTACACACACCTTCGCAAACTCATCCCTTTAAAAATCAATTACATAGTGCTTAAGTATTTTCATCCTTGGATTTTCAGTCTGGATATCATCAAATCCCTATCAAACCTTAAGATGTCCCTAAAACAGCATTTACCACGCCATCTGGACTTTACCAATTCAAAGTTATGTCATTCGGTCTATGTAATGCTCTTGCTACCTTTCAAGCAGTCACAAACAAGATCTTTAAACCTTTACTGGGTAAAAGTGTTCTTGTATATATGGAAGACATACTGATTAATGGCAAAATTCGTGAAGAGCATGCTCAATTACTTGATCAAGTCCTCATCATTCTCAAGCAAAATGATTTTAATGTCAACTTGAAGAAATGTGAGTCTGCAAATTCAGTATTGAAATATTTGGGTCACATTGTCTGTAGTGAAGGCCTTAAGTTCAACCCTGGTAAAATTCAGGCTATTGTCTCGTGGCCCACACCTACGACAATTAAATATTTTTGGTATTTTCGTGGTCTTGCCAACTACTTAAGAAAATGTATCAACAGCCATTCTTCCATAGTTGCACCTTACAACAATGTATTGAGAAACCTTTGGTATGTTCATAGACCTCTCCATGCCAACATTATGCCTTTGAAGCTCTCAAACATGCTCTCTTTTCTGCACCTATACTTGCCATACCTGACTTCAGAAAGCCTTGAGGTCATATGTGATGCATCCATTACAGGCTTAGACGCTGTCCTTATGCAAGAAGGCAGGCACATTGCCTTTGAACGTCGTGAACGGACTCTTGCTGAAATTAATTGGATCACTTCTGAATAACAATGAATGTTTGGTGTCATTCATGTTCTGGAGATGCTATCTGGAGGTGTCCCTTTTACTGTCATCATAGATCACAATCCCAACATCACTTTCCTCCCAACTTAGAAGACCTTGAAAACAAGCACGTTCGTCTGAACATATATCTTCAACGTTTTGAATTCACATGGAAATATCAACCAGGCTCCACTAACATTGCAGACTCATTGTCTCGTGTACACATGTTGCTTCTAAAACTTATTAAAACTAGGTGATAACCACCGTCTGCAAACAACTCACGAGCTTTCTTCTCATTCTGCACCTTCACTTTTCACTTGTTGACTTTCCTACATCTCAAATTGCTACATCTGCTCACCCAGTTGGCTCTTGAGACTGGTGTCACATCTAGTGATTCTTAAGATTTTCCTCACAGGTTACAATTAGGTTACAATTCTGATCCATGGTTTTCAGTTCCTTATAACACTGACAACTTGATCTTTGGTGATAACTATTGGTGGCACAATCATCAAATTGTGGTCCCAGATCTGCCAGATCTTCCGTACATCTATCATGTATGAACTCCATGATGCACCTTACAGTGGTCATGATGTAGTTCTCACAAAAACACTCAAAGTAGTTAAACAACTTAATTGGTGGCCACGCCTTACCTCTGATGTTACAGCCTATAATGTGACCTCATATGCAGCCTGCCACCTCTAGTAAATCATACACTCTTAAACCTAGTTGGCTTTTATATCCCTTACCAATCCCAGACACGCCATGGCCATCCATTAACATGGATTTCATAACACAGCTTCCTAAAGCTGCAAGTGGATTACATGCCATGCTTGTCTTTGTTGACAGGCATACTAAATGGCGCATTTGGCCCCTTGCAAATTAGTAGTTATTCTATTAACGTTCCCAATGTTGCAAACATGCACACAATGATGGCGCTCAGATGATGCAGCCAGCTCCCTTGTCATATTTTACAAACTTCGCAACACATAGAGTGGTGAATGTATACAACACGAGATATCAAGAGACTGCAAGCAACATAAATATCACGAACAACAAAACCAGAGTTGCACATCTTATAGTCTGAAGACCCCATCTCCTGAGTTAATGATAGCACTTATTTTGAGGATCTGCAACCCAGCTCGTACTTCCTCACATCAGAGTCGAGGGTAGGGTTTTCACATAACCTCTCGATATCCGAGGACGACAACAGGGCTCCCTCAAAGTGTGCACCACCTAGTTGTGCCCAAGGACCTAGTTTGCCATCTCTACCAAATGACCTGGATACAGTATTGATGCCTTAACATCAGCTTCGGAATGACATGCTCTAGTAGTGATGAGAGGGAACGCTGTGCTCAAAATCAAAGTGAATGCACCTACGGATGCTTGTAAGAATAGTTGCCCTAACAGATCACACTTATCCAAACCTGTAAGTGATAGCCGAGTAAGTAACACAATGTGGAAACACCTAAAAATTGGATGAAGCAGTGGCATCGAAGATCAGACTCACGCATTGCTTAGAATGGCATTCTCAAACGTAGCGCCTCTCAAGTCTGAGAAAGTGAGGGTAGAATCAAGAAGTATGCAACAATTTCAGAGTGCACCTCAGCCCTCAAGAATCATTGATATTGACAATCTTAATCTTGAATACAATCTTAGCAGCTTCATTTTATGAAGTCGATTCAGGGTCACTTGAAATGCACATCCATGATAAGGTGTGTACCCAGTGACAGCCTCAATAGAATCATGACAAGGTGTGTACCCAGTGACAGCCTCAATAGAATCATGACAAGGTGTGTACCCAGTGACAGCCTCGATAGAATCATGATAAGGTGTGTACCCAGTGACAGCCTCAATAGAATCATGACAAGGTGTGTACCCAGTGACAGCCTCAATAGAATCATGACAAGGTGTGTACCCAGTGACAGCCTCAATAGAATCATGACAAGGTGTGTACCCAGTGACAGCCTCAATAGAATCATGACAAGGTGTGTACCCAGTGACAGCCTCAATAATAGATCACCTGCTCCTGCAAACATGGTCCCATACAGATTGCTGTCCTCAAAGGCAACGCCACGGAAGTCCGCAGACCTTAGATCTGCTCTAGAAACTTCCGCTCGTTTAATGCTGCACCCCTCACAGTCAGCACCGCTCATCAACACACCACTCAATACCTTCCCATCCAGATTGGCCCCCTTGAAGTTGCAGTCCTGTTCATACAATCCAATGTATGAACTTACAATAAGTTTTGTATCAGCAGTAAGTGTTAGAAGGGAGGAGTGTATCCAACTACAGTTTGAGGGCTAGAGTAGGTAGTCAGTGCATGTTGCATATAAATAAAAATGGATTGTGATTAGAATGATACAAAATTCTCATGAGTACTCTCAAGTTTTTCCACCTCATCAGCGCACTGTCAAAGTTCTTTGTTAGGGAAGAACATATATAAGTGCAGAGCACGGAAAATGGACTATAATTCATCCTCACCCTAACATCTACTAAAGCCTCCACCATTCCACCTGCATAACATGCAAAGCTCATACAGAGGCTCGAGAACACAAGTTCATCGACAAAATAAAGCTGATCTGTCTTGCAGCAACAATCCTCACCATTGCTCGCCTCCATTGAAAATTTGGCTCTGGTAGATGCAAACTGCACGAATGAAGAAAAAACAGTATGTAGAATCTAAGCACACTACCTATGAGATGAAAATTGTAGTGCAGAAGGCAGCCACAGAAATGCCAAGGAGGTAGGTGGGGCAACCATGAGTCTTAATCAATTATTTGCTACAATTTTTAATTGCTTAAATTTATCAAGCTGCTTCCAAACCTTGTCAAACGCAGAAATAGCGCATCGATCTGCATCTGTGTTGTCAGGAGGAGGTAGCGCGAGACTTGCGTACGGAGAGCTTAGGAGGAAAGATGCAGCTGTAACTGCTGTAAATGATACAATGTCCTTAATTGCGTTTTGATGAGGCTTCATTGAACAGATCGAAGAGCTACCCCTTGTATGCTGCTTCAATCGTATTCTTACGTTACATGAAGAGAGCATTGCGCTTTAATTTAGAAGGTGATTGACTTGTGCGTTAAAAGCTGCACGATCATCTCTATTGCATTATTTGTACTTCAGCGAACGTACCTATGGAACAATTCTACATGGCCATGTGTGTATATCTGCATTACAGTCTTTGTTATAAGAGCATCTCAGCAGTCCACTATTATGACCTTCCTGCATCTTAACAAGGGTGTTCCCAACCCTAACAAAATTGAAACCTTAATCTATCTTGATTTTCTGTACTCCAAAAAAACTACGCCCAAGAGCTTTCAATATTTCGTCCAGGAACATAACGGGAGCAGACCATGCTATCACCAACAACCACTCGTTCACAGACAGAGGCACAATGCTGAAAATCCCGGCCAAGAATGGGATGTACCTGAGCAATTTTACAACCATGAGGTCACACAGCCATACATTACACAAATATCACATCGACCTTGACTGTTTCAAATGAGAAAAATATTTTACGTTGTTTTCACCTTCAACAGTCCAGAAAGTTGGCGTACCCTGTCATCAGTACTCACAAGATTACGCAGTGCAGAGACACAGAGATGACGATAGCCACAAGCAGCCATGGGTTTGTCCAGGGGGGCATTGTGAAGAGGGAAGCATCCTCACTCAAAGCATTCAGAGCGTTGAACATTTCAATCACCACAATCACTGATAGAGCAAGGGTGCATGCTTTGGCCTTCCCAGTCTGCAAGCATTGCAAGCAGCAGCAGGATGCTTAATTGATTTTTTTCATGATGATATTGTTGTGTAACCTCTTGATAAGATGTTGCAAGAATTGAAGACAATGAAAGAAAGGTGAGGATTTGAGTAATTTGAGGTACAAAATGAGGAACGAATTATTTTATGACTGAAAGGAATCCCTGTGCGTTACTTTCCACCAACCGTGAAGTAGTCACAAGGGTTAGAGAAGGAAATGGTTGCTCCTCCTGCAGTGTATGACTTAGCCTCAAACCCTGTCCATGATGGACAGTCATGCCAGTGGGTCAGCTGATCCCAAGTCACAGTGCTGTGGCCATCACCAGACAGGTCAATGCCCAGAAAGCTCTCATACATGTACCATGAGACAAAGGCTCCAATCTGTACATGAAGGACAACAGGGAAACTTGATGCAGCCTAGAGAAAGCGAAAGAAAAACGAATCATCTCCCAGTGATACTGAGGAACAACACCTCTTTCATAAAGGTTACCACTTCTTTACACAACTCGAAGAAGGTTGGAGCCCATTAATTATGCACCACGCAATAATTTTCATGTTCCTCACCGTGGCCACACCGACGTAGGTGCCAATGATCACGTAGCGAAAGAAGACCCAAGGAGTGATCAACATCTCATCAGACCTGAGGGAGAGGATGCAAGCAGAGGCAGCTAAGAACCAGGTGAGGACCAGGTAAGGAACCAAGGGCAGCAGTGAGGGTGATGAAGTTCACAAGGCAACCATCACATACTATGTACCTCTCCAGTATGCTAAGCTCATAAGGATATCAACTAGTTTGCACATCATTCATTTTCTGCATACAATTGGCATGTTCGTGAACCCTGAATTTACTCACTTGCGTGGGGGCTTCTCCATGATGTCCGGGTCAGCTTTGTTGAAGCCTAAAGCTGTGGCAGGAGGGCCGTCAGTCACAAGATTCACCCACAGCAGCTGGACTGGAATCAAATTCTGAGATGGAGGAGAGGAGCAAGCAATCAATCTTCAAATATCAAATCAAGCTGCAAGAACCATATCTCCTTTAGGGAAGGTGTTCTGCAGCAAATGAAGTGAATCAGGCAATTTGATGAACTCTACTGTCACTGCAGCAGCGCTCGCAGAAGTTAATAATGGACTGCGCGGTGTAGACTCAAATATACATCATTCACCTACAGACAGAGCTAATGCTACCTACCTCAGAGCGTTCAATGAAAAGTAGCATCTGACATACAAATTCTCCTTGAAATGCGACGGGAGAAAACAGGCACAGCATTTTCCTTTTACATGATGGCCAGATAAGATTGAAGATTTCCATAGCCTTACAGATATACAGCATACACCAAAAATCTGACACACAATCACACCTCTGGCAAGCCAAGGGCTGCTGTCAAGAAGATAGACGCTACTTCGCCAATGTTAGAGCTGATCATGTAGCGAATAAAGGCTTTCATGTTGTTGTAGATGGAGCGTCCCTCGGCCACAGCAGCAACAATGGAGGAGAAATTGTCATCTGCTAAGACCATGTCAGAAGCTTCCTTGGCCACTTCCGTGCCTACAATGCAAGGCAAAATCCATCTAACAACATCAAGAGAGAATGCTTGATCACACATTGGTCTTACAGAATAGCTTTTTTGCCAGTCAGATATCTGCAATATGATGATGAAGCTATTATGCTAGCTATCGAAAGCCTCTCACAGCACTCAAATCAAAACAGGAGGGTTCAGATATTGCACCTGTGATGCCCATTGCAATGCCAATGTCTGCAAGCTTAAGTGCAGGTGCATCATTGACACCATCTCCTGTCATGGCAGCCACTTCTCCCAGCTCTTTCAGCAGCCTCACGATGTCTTGCTTATGCTTAGGCTCTGCACGGCTGAAGCAACGGCCTCCACGACCACGCAGCATCTGGATCTGGCGCTCACGACTGAAGTTGCTGAATTCACGACCTGAGTGAGAAGTGAGTGCTGATACATCAATTTCAACTTGTTTCGTTTTTCTCATTCTTGACCTCTTTAGTAAAATGAAGGTGCAGACTTATACAGGCACACACCAAGACAGTAATAAGGACTCACCAGTCATTGATTTCCCCTGGAGATCCTCTGAGTTTCCAAAGACACCAATCTTGCGGCAGATGGCCTCAGCAGTGCTCTTGTTATCCCCAGTAATGACAATCACGCGTATTCCAGCCTGCGTCAGAGTTTCAGCAGATGCCAGGTTCCTTACTCACAGTTTTCTCTCAAGATTTTGAGTCAGCCGTAACGTGGAGATTGATGACATCAACCATTAGATGGAATAACGCTGAATGAGGCTACTGACCTGGCGGCACCTTTTGATGGCTGGAGCAACCTCGGGGCGGGGTGGGTCTTGCAGAGCAGCTAGTCCACAGAAGACCAAGTTGCTCTCGATTTCAGAATACCTAACCCAATATCCACATGTACCCTCAGACAAACTGGTTTCAGAATATTTAACCCAATATCAACATGTACCCTCAGACAAACTGATTTACATGTGCATGGCGACATCCAAATCAACAAGGATGAATATCTTACAAGTGGTGACGAGAAATCTTTATCAATGTCGAGTAGAAGGTACATGCAGATGTGCTAACTTGATTTGGCATGGGTGGTGCATTGCTATCAACACTTACTTTGCAGGGTCAGCAAGAAGAGCATGTGCAGCATGCTTGTCTGTGCCATCATAGTTGGAAAGAGGGGTAGGAAGGTCTGCCTGCATGAGCGAGTGATTCATACTGGTCATTTAAATTACACCACAACTTGCAGTGCACAAATGTCCAACATAAAGCAAATTAGAGTTTGATACTTTTGGAGAGATGCTCCAACCTTGCGAGCAAAAGCCAGGCAGCGTAGTGCGCCCTCTGCCATGCGCTCTACATCAGCCAGCACAGCCTTGCGGCCAGCCTCCGTGAGAGGCTCAATCTTGCCATCAGACAGGAGAACACGGTTGCATCTCTCCAATACACACTCAGCTGCTCCCTGTTTAAGAATGCATTTCAGGCTGTAAGCAGGGCCCCCGCAGCAACACTACACTAATCATGTGGAAACAGAGATTCAGGGTCAATGCACACTTGGATGCTCCTCGATGCTCACCTTGACCAGAAGAATGTTGGGACCACCACTTTCTTGCTTGCAAAGCACTGACATTGACTTGCGATCACGGTCGAACTCAAGTAGTGCCAAGGTTGGCAACCTACCAAGGTAGAAAACAATAAGCAGGTTATGGAGTTGAGGTACACTTGAGATCATCATGTAAGAACATCAAGTAAAATCCGGAGTAATACTTGAAGAGTTATGTTTAGTTGTGATTCAAACTTGGCTTATGCTACACAAACCCATCCTAGAAGTCCTAGAAGATCATGTGGAAAATGGGCAAACAAAACTAACAAAAATAGACTGCCTAGAAACTTCCAGCCCAATCGTCCCTCAGCCTTAGACAAACTGTGCTGCAATCCATCCCTTACTTTTTGTTGTACACTTTGCTCACAGGCTCTGGGTGATCCTCGGGTGACTGGGCTCGCTTTGTGGCCAGGGCCTTAGTGGTTGATGCATCCATGACACCTAGCTTCTCCACCAGCACCTACATGATTGAAGGAGGGAGTGAGATAACATGATGCTAAGTAAAAACCAGATGTCATTCACTTAAATGCGATGGGGCATTTTGAGCCAGCCTTTCGGGGCTTTGTTCACATTAGATTTAAGACAGATCATTCTCGGTAATTCTCTGCATATATATATATATATATATAGAATACATTCAAATCTGTTGTGTGTGTACAGATCTAGTTTGAATTCAAGGTATGAAGTATATGGTGATCACAGCTGTTGCACGTGAGATTTGAATTAATGAAAAGGCACACCTTGAGGGCAGCTTCAGTGGGTGCACCCACAGCCTTGAAAGTGCCAGCCTTGTACTCGATCACTGCCTCATTGCATACAGCACATACTTCTGCGATAGCCTCCAGTGAGTGATCCAAGCAGCGAAGAGAGACCACAATACCATCGCTAGGATTGTAGGTGTGGCCAGAAACCTGATGTCAGAAAAGGACAAGCCATCTCAGTTATGTAAGTCATGTCTTCTACATTGATTGTACACTGAAGTCTCTCCATATAAGCATCTCATATACCTAAGTGATTGCAGAACAGCTGCTCACCGCCCAAGTCTGCATTGCAGCTGGCCCAATCATCTGACAAAGTTGTACCACTGACATTTGGTTAGTGGTGAGAGTACCAGTCTTGTCAGAGCAGATAACAGTGGTACACCCCAGGGTTTCAACAGAGGGCAACTTGCGCACAATTGCATTCTGCTTTGCCATGGTGCGAGTTCCTGCCACCAGAGCAAGCACAAAAAATACAGTACAGCACTACAATACTCAAGGTCAGGGTTCCACTTCAGCACAAGTTGGAGCCTCAAAAAGTGAAATGCCATTCCAGAGCCGCTCATATGTATTTAAAATGATGAGGGCCTTGATCTGGTCGTCATCCATATATGTCGAGTTCACATTTATGCATTTTTGAAGAGAGATTTTATGCATGCTCAGGCCTTCCAGTATGAATCGCACCCAGAGCTAGGCAAGTTGTAATGACAGCAGGGAGGCCTTCAGGGATAGCTGCTACAGCAAGTGCTACTGCAATCTTGAGGTAGTAGACAGCCTGTTGGTGAAGAAGGCAGTTGCTTGATTCAGGGTAACAGTACAAAAGAATTTGATTTCGAGTGCAGACAGGGGAACCTACGAAAGTGATAATACATAAGTACATCAGATTAAGCAAGCAAAGGTTTCAGGAACACAGCATATCCAGACCTTAGCCCAATTAATCTTGATAGTGGCAGGATCAGGGCAAGGGAAAGGGAGGTTCGGCAAAAGCTGGAAGGACATGTAATTGGGGTAGTTGATCAGCCACACGACTACGCAAATCCAGAAGATTACCTGTATGCAGTAATGCAATCATGATCATGATCAATCAAAGAATGCAATTGTAGGTAAAAGAAAAGTTCATAAATATTTGTCGAGTACATATTTTTCATTGTCAACAAAAACCTCACTTGGGCCAGCATCTCTCCAAACTGATTCAGTTTCTTCTTCAAAGGGGTCTCACTATCTTCGTTAGCAGCATCCTGGAAAAATACGAAAAAACAGATATGCTGACGTTTTAGCATGGCTAAAAAAAGTATACACTGTCTGTAGGACACCTGACTCCTGGTGGAGCTTGCCATCAGCTAAGGTAACCCTACAAACAGCATGCCTTAAAAATGATCTATTAAGAGTGAAAAGATCTGACAGCAGCAGCAGCAGTTGACCAAACTTAGCATGTTCCTCACTTGGATTTGACTTTGGATCTTCCCAATTTCAGTCTCCATTCCTGTAGCAACCACCATGCCAATGACAGTTCCATTAGCAATTGCTGTTCCGCTGAACAGCATGTTCTCCTTGGCCTGAATCTCACAGTTGGGGTCAGAGACTGCATTGGAAATCTTCTGCACAGCCACAGACTCTCCTGAGTACAAGGATCAGAGGGAATCATGGTGCCGATTCTTAGAATCTATTTCTCGGGTTAAATCATAAACCAAAGTAAAAGATTCATTCTAGAGTTACTTGGTGCCAACATATTCAGTAATATAGCAGACATAACTGACCTGTCAGTGAAGACTGTTCAGCCCTCACAGTAGCTGTGCGCAGGGTAAGGACACGGACATCAGCCGGGACCTTGTCTCCAGCATGGAGCTCAACCACATCCCCAGGAACTAGATCCCTTGCCGGCAGGTCAGAAATCTAATGGAGACATGATGGTAAAAATATGTTAGGGAAAAAAGAGGTTACGTAGTAATTATTCATTTGCTGCCAAGGAGACACCTGTCTCCCAGCTGGTAGGGATGATAACTCACCATCTTCCCACCCCGGATCACCCGAGCAGTTTCTCCTTGCAAATCTTTCAGTGCTTCCAATGCAGCCTCAGCATTGCTCTCTTGCCAGACGCCGACGGCAGCGTTCAAAACCAAAATCAGTAAAATAACAAAAGGCTCAATGAACCCTTTTAGTCCTTCCTCGTCGTGATCTTCAAAGATGGCCAGAACGAAGCTCACGACAGCTGACATGAGCAGGATCTACAGGCGCAGGGATCATCACTTTGAGATTTAGATATAAAATTCCCTGTGAACTCTCCACTTCAATTAGACATAAACAAGGACAAACAGTATTTTCAGGAATTAGATCATGTATATCTCACATATCCAGGAAACAATGTACAGAGTCGCACGTGTATAATGTATCTTTCAGAAAGATTTTACAACTCGATCATAATCAGAAAAGCTCTCAAGCTGGTATGCAACTTTGAAGAACAAACGACTTGCCTTGACTAAGGTATCATCGAATTGATCAAGAATTAATCGCCACAGAGGTGTAGATGGCTCCTTTGACAACTCGTTATATCCATATTTCTCTCTTCGAATCCCTATCTCCTCTGAAGATAACCCCGTTGATACATCAGATCTAAAATGCTGCTGCACCTCTTTTGTAGTTTTCACCCATGCAGGGTAAGCTTCAGGAGGACTACCCATTCTTGAAAATGGTGAAAGATGACAGATGTTCTAGTAATTAAGCATTCATATGAAAATGGACAAATTTACTGATTTACATTAGAGTAAGGTCTGACATAACACATGTTCAGGGTTTTCGGGTAAAGCACGACCTTCGTGAAGACTCGGTGTGAAGAAATATATCGATCTAAGAAATATAAGTTAATCCAAACTTCAGTTATTACAGAGTTCTTATGATTAATAAACTACAGTTAGTTCAGTAATGATAACCCCAAATATTATGTAGTTTTCTATGTAAGCTTTTCAGAGTGTAGTTGTAAGCAAGTCCGTCGTCGTGCCAGTATAATGCTTTTCGAACTTTGAACCTGCAGTGAGGAAACATAAGCGGGTTCATTAGCTTATAAAATTGTGACAAGTAGGCTTGAGAATCGTTCTCACATGTTCATCCGCATTTGCCATATGTCCTGACGCGAGATGGATGAGAGAATATCCAAAAGCTGAGGCATATCCTGAATTGTTAGGATAATGCTGAATTCCTGGTATAGGACAACATCATCAAGCGGTTGATGGACGTGTTCCTACAATGGGCAAGAGTTGAATTTAACTTAAATCAAGGTTAGATGCAGAAGTCCTTCATTATATTACATACATAAGTGGTACAAAATACATGAAAGATTCCAACCTGAACTGTGACAGGGACGCATCCTGCTAATACAATGTGTTGAATTCGATTGCCGAATCCTTGTCCATAAGGACAGAAGCAAAAGTTGCTACTTCTGCAAATACATAAATAGGACAAAGCAAGGCCGTTAGAGGAAAGGCTTGTTATTTAGTTGGTTTTTTAGGCTTCAGACTGCTTGTGGACATGATGAAGAAATAAACATTTTAAAAAGCGTGAATGTGAAGTCACCTAGCACAAAGACTATCAGAGGGGTAAAAGCCACCATCCCCACACTTTCTCCAACCTGTAGTCTTCACTTGTACCACCAGTTTTCACTCTTGGGTCATTCTTCTTCACCACATGTTCATGATAAGCCTGACGCGCACCACCACTGTATTCTGGAGCATCCAATCTAAAGCTCCCTCCGAAGTACAGAAGATGCTTCCTAAGCATAATTAGCCAGTTTAGCAAACTTTCAATATATTCAACATATTCTCCAGACATTCGATCACGCTAAAAGAGTGATGTTAACATACAACAAGCAATATTTCCAGTTTTCAATGAAATACACACAGCTCAAGTCTCAGGCATAATTAGCTCATCCATCCCTTAAAAATGAGGAATAGAGAAAATATATAGCCTTCTTCCACAGTCTCTCACCTGGGTGAACTGGTGGGATCTAATGCCTCTTTCCACATCTGATATGCGTTCATGTACTCCTTGCTTTGAGGCATAACATCGGCAGCTGGCGCCACCACTGAACAACAGAGGAAGAGTCCAAAAACAAATCTTGGTTTAAAAGGAACAGTCATTGAAAGCATGTAGAGGCACAAAAAATACAACAACAGATGTCCTAGCAGGTTATATCACAACAACAGATACCCCAGCAGGGTATATCACAGCAACAGATGTCCTAGCAGGTTATATCACAACAGCAGATACCCCGCCAGCAGGTTATATCACAACAACAAATGTCCTAGCAGGTTATATCACAACAGCAGATACCCCGCCAGCAGGTTATATCACAGCAACAGATGTCCTAGCAGGTTATATCACAACAACAGATAACCCAGCTGGTCATGTCACAACAACAGATGTCATAGAGGGCCATATCACAACAACAGATGACCCAGCTGGTCCCATATTACCATCTCTCTCATGTTTGAAACAGGTGTCTTTCCCCTCAAATATTCCTGTAGCCTGATTTTTACTGATCTGCGCTTTCAAGACAAGAAGATACAGGGTACGGCTTGTGAGTTGTCATTGCCACCTATCAATTCTTTTTAGCCATTACGAGGATGACAGTGCAATAGGAGTGAAATATCAGGATGTTAGCTGCATTGCAAAGAGGATGGTCACAGTCCAAAGTTTCACAGCAACTGTCAGCAACTGTCAACATACTTTGAACCCATAAATCCCTGCTCCGAGTAGCATTATCTTACCTGAAGCCCAAAATGTGTGACCTTGATGAGATTCTGAAATGTAGGACAAAAGAGTTAATCACAGCTGAGCTTACTTCATGACGAATGTAGTACATGAAACCCTTTTCATCTTGCATGTGAGTGTTTCACACGCATCAGTCTCTTGTTTACAAAAATCAAGTTCATCCACCTTGGAAATGTTATTTTCAAGTTTATCAAATCAATGTGCATTAGATTTACAAAATGAAATTATTATCTTAACACATATACTGATCATGTTAATGTCAAGCTGTTGGATTTAAGACAAAGACACGTATCATGCAGCAATATGCAACACATGTATGAGAATGCAAAATCATGATTCAGGTTGCAAGCACATGAGAATATCATACACAGTCTTCAGCACAGTTCGTCATTGTGATAGCATACCTTGATTACAGAAGATGTATGTGGCACAGGACAAGCCCCCATGTCCAAGGGGAGCCATATGAAATGGTCCCGCCCTACAGCAGGCAGCAGGATGAAAATATTTGTCTTGGTACCTTGGAACTACAGAAGCAACATAACCAAAACATGTTTTGAAGCACTTTCTTTGTCTACAAGCAAGCATCACTTAAGAATCAACATGTAGTGGTCATGTACCCATTACTGAATACTAATTATTTCCAGTTTATCTAGATATTAAATATTACAAATATATTCAAAAATATTCATATATTTTACCAGACATGCTTGTAACAAGTCATGAGAATCCGAAATTGACTAACAGAATATCAAAAGACAGCTTGAATCCACAAAATCCAGATTCTTAATCCATACCAAATGCTGACGTGACTATCATTTGGCAAGAGATCCTACTAGAGGTTAAGGGTTTACAAGTCTACAAAAGACTTTTAGTCTAGCTCAAGACTAGACTTAGCCAAGATACTCCATCAGGTTTAATGGGACCAGTCAAGTATTGAGCATGATGTAGAAACTTGGCTAAGACTAGTTAAAACAGCTTATCAGTTCAAATTATGGATGCAGAGCCATCTTCAGAGACCCAGCTTAAAATAATCAAGGAATGTGGACTCTTCATACCCTCATAGCGGCTGATGTGTCTGGGATACTGAGTCTGGATGTGTCGGAGCACTTTGATAATGTGGGTTTTAGGATCCATGTAGTAATTAGCCAACAGAGGGATGTAAAACAAGTTAGCTTCATAGGGGTTCTCTGTACGAGTCTGAGCACGGTACAAAGCATAAATTTAGTCCAATGTGCTTGTGGAAGCGATTAGTATATCCACATCATGAGATGTACACACCTACTATCCTCATCTTACATACAACACCCTTCAAAAGAATCGTTCTAATAGCTTAAAACAGCACACAATAAGTAAAAACAAATGTGAAAGCAGGCAAGAAAAACCATCAAATTTGAAACATTCAATCTCACCACCCAATCTGAAAAAAACTTCTCATGGAAAACCTCAAAGGCAGAGTACAACTTGTCATATGTCGCTCGTCCATCTGACAGCTCCAAAGGGAATGCTATCTGATTTTGCAACATCGCACAAGCTACATGTGAATTTATGACAGAGGCATACAAAATGCGCAACATTTAAATTTGAAATATCAGGAAGTCACAGATCTGTGGAGTATGCCTGATGACTAGAGATTGCTAGATAATTCATCTGCATGATGATAAATGTGTTTCATGATCGTGCTTGAAGAAAATACTTCAATTGATGCTCATGCAGGATCACCACAACAATATAGCAAAGTTTGCTTCAGTTTCACTAAGAGATCGCCCACAAAAATGATGTCAGGCACTGACCTGCCACGGTAACTCATAACGATAAATCTTCAATTTGCTTCTGTACATCAGAAATGAAAATGAGACTGATTAGCGCATTGGATTAGCAAGGTATGGTCGAACTAGATCCTGATAGCTAGTCAGAGGGTAGACATATGTATGAGGCTTAAGGAGAACTAATGAGGCCATTCAATGTCTGGCGAAGGTTCAGAAGGTGGATGAAATTCCTTCTCTACTGACCTCTAGTTCTAACCAAAGTTAATTCTTTGGGGGTGCGTAACAAGTACATCGCATAGCCATAGTACCTGAAAAACGCAGTGTTATTGACCTCAGTCTCATTCCCAGGATCAGGTGCAAAGGCCTTGCTCCTGGAGCAGTCAGAACCCCAAAGCCCCACAGGACAGTGGCAGTAGCCTGCCAAGCAGCTCCCAACATTGCTACAGCTGCAGTCATGATGTTGCGGCAAAGGCAAGGGAGGGGGCTGTGAAACGAGTTGCGCACTGAGGTCTAGTTCACAAGCTCTTTTAGGACATCAGCACCAAATAACCTAGGGACCTTTAGTTCCATCAGAATTCAAAATCTCTTTCAGACTCATGCTCCCTCAGACTGTTCCAAACAGTGCCAAGGTCAAACTCACTTGTTTAAGCAGGATTTATATCCTCTGTCATTTGTGCTTTCGATGAGACCTCTGCTCTCCTCTTCACATGCATCCCCTTTAAAGCCTTTTCGGCAAACACAATGTCCAGGCGCAAAACAGCTTCCTCTGTCATGGCACCTGATCATTTAATAACGATCCCAAATCACGAGTCTAATGGTGATGGCAATGGACACACTGTGGCATTAATGGATCATAAGTAAATCAACCTCTGCAGCCAGCATCTGATGTAGTGGTGCATTATTATCAGAAGTGCTGATGAGTGAAGATCATGCATTATTACCATAGCTACTTTTAAATTGAAATTTGACTGAAAACTCCTTATGGCATGTAAATGACCAACATAACAGGAGCTGAGAATTACAAAAGGAGGGCTGAACTGAGAAAATTTAACGTACATGCCAACAAATTATGTTGTTAATTATCAGGAAGAATATCACCTCTGAGGACAAAATCTGACAGAAACAAGCTGTGCATCAGCATTGTTAGGCGCATTGTGCGGTGCTACCTGCAGTCATATAATCAGAGATCATGCCAGTTTCAGTTATGAATGTCATCAGAGATCTTGCCCATCCCATTTTACTCACGGCAACCAAGAAACATGATGGTCTTTAGAGGTTCTAACATTCCCATAGAAAATGACAGGAGTCAACATTCTTTCTGTACCAATTAGCAACACTGAGATCTCTGGTCTTCACTACATAATCAGAGACACATACAGCATTAGCCCATATCAGCAGTCCTGGGAGCTTGTTTCTGAAGATGGTCACCTTTGCTGGTGCAGATATCTCCACAAATTCAAGCTCAGGGAGAGGATCCTTGAGCTTTGTGGAGTTCCTAGAAGCTGTAAACCACTTCACATTGGTCTCATTTGACATCGGGATATCAGAAAACTGATGTTCTTTAAGTACTCCGATTCGCTCAAAGCAAGGCCTACAAGGCATGTTCAATTGAAACAAAATCAAACATTCATGAATTACAGCACTAGTAAGATGCTTGAGTGATGAGCCCCAACTGCACTTATAAAATAAAGGTGCTAGATATCAGCAAAAGTGTATTTGAAAACCCTGAATGACAAAAATAGCAGTACATTAATCCATAGCTTCTCATAATATGTCTTCTCTTGGCAGTCAAAGTGAGATGTAATTGTTCAGACAGGGTCTTAAAAGGAATGAACTCAAACAAAGCAATTTGACTTTGAAAAAGACAGTTCTAACACACCACACCCAAAAAACATAATACAGGTATATATAATTTCAATATATTCCTTACTCAAACAGATTATGAGTTTTACAGTTTGCGCCCTTGTTAACTTGATAATGATAATGTTTTGAATTCTAATCATACTTACCCTACATCTTTCCAGAAAAATACGGGCATAGGAATCGGGAAAGGGCTCAATTCGTTTGGGACATCCCAGAAGAATCTGATCATGCAACACGAGTACTTAATTCTGAAGGTGAAGTCAAGGAAACTGGCATGCCTTGTTAAAACCATGCATCTGGGATAACAAAGCAACATCATATTGCAAAAAATTGTTTCAAATACAAGAGCAGGTGTATATCATGTTTTTAAAGGGACGGGCACATGATTCACAGCTTAACAATGAAATAACTGCGGGTGATTAAAACTTGAGCACATTTTCAAGCAGTGAGAGACAACATTTTCAAAGTAACTCCAACAGCACTTACTTCGTGATTTGCCTCCAGCACTCACAGCTCTTAGGCCATGTTGTTCCATACATCACAAGCGCAGTAGAACTGTTGCTGCTGCGGCATGCACCAAAAGTAGGGACTTCACAGATCTTTCCTGCATTCAAGTTTCACATCCCTTATAACTACCTCTGTCAATATCTCAGCAACCGTCTTGTCTTGTACGTATCTTGAGAGAAGCTTTTTCGCAAAACAATTTACCTGTCCATCCAAAGTTGCATTCACAAACTCCCAGCTCAAGATTACAGTTCCCATTCACCTCACAGCCAGGCTGGCATGAATGCTGAACTTGGATCCATGCCCTAACTGAGTGTAGATAAACTGTGAGCAAGATCACCAGCATCAGGGCTCAACTCCGTTTGAGATGATTTATGTCATAACTAAAATTCTCGTATTGAACCTATTTTCACAAAAAATAGAGTGGACTGGCGACTGACATTTTTCATAGGAAGAAAATACAATTGTAATTGGCGTACGACGAGGGCATGGCTTTCGGATTTACCAAGACAAGAATAAGAATAGTAGCACAAATAGTTGTAGAAATCTGGCCGTCCATAACTTATCAAGTGATTGCATGGTTCTTACGACTGAGACACCTTAGTGCCGCATTGTTTTTTTAATGAGGTATGTGCGAGGCATTACAAAAAGTTGCGACATTAGAAAAATTTCCAATGAGATCTTATTGATGGACAAAGACGGAGGGAACATGCAGAACTTTTACTTTTATCACTTGGTCCCTATTTAGAAGCATCGCAAAGAGCTAAATACCAAACATTTTAGTTGCAGGGTAAGGTGTTCTTCATGAATCCAAGTGCACTTCTCAGTACATCATAAACCTTCTGCAAGGATGGACTCTCTTTGCCCTGCTTCCTAAAATTATAAGTTATTCAGTTTGCGAAAAATACATACCACTCCTCATAGGTCTCATTCTCAAATTAAACCTTCACATTATAAAATATTTTTATAATTTAATAACAGATTAGTACCTACTCATTTAGGTCCCGCCCATAGGGTCTGACAAGGCCGTTGACATGTTTCAAGCTGTATTCCAAGGACTTGTGCATTGTTGTCGAGACTTGTTTAAGAATCAGATGATCATTTCAAATTTTCTAGGCATCACTATAGTACACCATGTTGAGCCAGGTGCATAATGGCTTGATTGAAGATCACAGCTGTCGCAGCCCCTCCTAAAAACAAAAGAACTGGCTTGCCACCTGGTACTAACTCCATGCTCTGGGCAACAGTATTGCCAATGTATCTTTGCTGCCAGCACAAAGCTACCGGCAGTATCTGCACATACATCGGCAAGCATTACTACCCGCTTTTATTCTATGGTCCTAAAGCCAAGGTGTGTTCAATAAGCTGCACATGGCTCGTGATTCTTTAATCACCTACAGGCATATTATGATCAGATGTCACATTTTTAGCCTTACCCCAAAGAGTGACATAACTCCATATGTCCCAGCATAATCTAAAACACTGTAAAAACCCTCAGGGTTGAGCTGAGCAAATAGTAGAGGAGGGGCCAATGCCAAACCAAAACAAACCAGCCTCCTGGAGGGTTT
This sequence comes from Chlamydomonas eustigma, assembly GCA_002335675.1. Taxonomy (NCBI): domain Eukaryota; kingdom Viridiplantae; phylum Chlorophyta; class Chlorophyceae; order Chlamydomonadales; family Chlamydomonadaceae; genus Chlamydomonas; species Chlamydomonas eustigma. The sequence goes on along the minus strand of BEGY01000003.1, from coordinate 170,714 downwards.
GCGCTTCACAGGGATTGTCTCCTCAGAGTGCTTTAATGATGTATCAGTGGTGTTATCATCATCACCACTTCTTGCTATTGATGTTGCTGAACTCTTGGGATGACTAGGTTGCGGATGATCTCTCACATCTTCAGACATGTTGGCAGTGACCCATCCTGCAGGTTTGTTGATATCAGAGCTAAGCGCTTCCCCGATAAAATCCTATTCACAGTGCAATTGATAATATTCAGTTATTTATGAGGCAAGGGGCAAATTAATACAAACAAGCAATGATGGAGGGAGATTTACAGATTGTGTACATTGGCACAACAGCCTGTGAGAGCACGTGCAGGCGTAGGGATATAGCATCACTTGCTCCCAACAGCTGTAAGCATAATTATTTCTGCTTTTTAAAATCTATGCCAAGCAGTAATTCAGAGCTCCTTACAGTCAAAGAGAGCGCAAAACCAATGAAAGATGTAGCAAGGGTAAAGAGGCTAAAAGCATCTGCCAAAGAACCTGACAGGAGACAGCAAGAAAGTAGACAAAGTAAGTGACTCTGTGTGAAAGGGTCACTGAAGGTCACACTACTTTTAAAAAGTCTCGAGTCCCAGAGGCAAGGCTCTACTGCAGAAAGTTGTTTGCGTGACCTGCTACCTGCTAGCTACCTGCTACTGGTGAAATTGCTTGAAGAGTTTCAAGAGGATCTTGAGGATGCGATGCTACATCCCAGTTAGACCCTCCTTGGGGTTGCGCTCCAAGAATGGCACCATCCCAAAGTGTGAACATCAGAAAAGCCAGGACCATGCCCCACACAAGTGCTTCTACTACCTGTATATGTGGGCAAGAGCATAGGATCCTGATCCAGGTGCTCAGTCTGTTAAAAGCAAGAGAAGGAGACAGATGGAGTGCTAATAGCATGAGGCACTGCTTCTTGCCACATGCTTGGGCTTAGAGGCACTTTCTGCTGAGGTGAGCATTTTTATTTGGCCATAAGCATAAATCAGGGTCCATGATATGCATTAAGGAAATAATATAATGTACTATTAAAGTTGTGAGACACGTGAAAGAGGGCAAGACTTTTCACAAGACCTTCTTGCGATTGTTGCGCAGTCTCTTCACGACAACAGGGACAACGTTCTGGTACACAAAGGCAAGAGCAATAATGGGGAGTGCGCTGAGTGTCTGATCCCAGTGCGGTGGAGTCAGCAAGAGAGAGGGGTCGACGCTACTTGCAGCCACAATCAGGAGACCCTACAGCATAACTCAACACTTAAAAGTGTAAGCAGCATATCTACACTGTCTCACACTTTTGGAAGGAGCCTGACATGTGTTTCTCTAGGTGAAGTGTAACCCACTCAAGATTGTTTAAAATATGATTTCCAGCGCATATCATATATGGATTGACGATAACATCGGCAATTTACTTCAACATTGTCATCACTAGTGAGAAGCTATCAAGAAGTTGTCCAGGTGAGGAAGGGCCCTTCCAACTTACTGCAAATGCTGCTATCATACAAGCCACTAATGTGCTGTTCACAGCATCCACTGAAGGCGTGGGCAGGCCCAGGCAAACTCCTCCCAGAAGTAAAGTGAAAAGGGAAGATGATACGGGAGGCGCAACACCCAGACGATCATATACAAGCTGAGAAAACTTGCTTATGTCTACGAAGCAGCAGGTGCATCCATTAAGAGCCACAGGTGTAATCAGCTTGTGGTTATTTGAGAGTTTAGGATTAAATAAATCTAGATCTACCGCAATCACCAAAGAGCGTATTGTCCATGAGCTAATCAGTATGTATGCGCAAAAAATATGTAAGGATATTAAATTACTTAATAGGAGACATGCTGTAAAGCTGTGCTTGCCATGAGGGATAAAATGATCAAAATGACAGAATTAGTAGCGTCTTTTCAACAAGGCACCATAGTCAATGTGGTCAAAATAAGAGGTTTGAGGCAAAAGCTCTCCATCATCCATTCATCACTTACAAGCCACCAAAAGGCTGTAATGTAGAAATAAATAAGGAAGTAGCACAAAGATGCCTCCGCTTTTCCCCAACAGCTTATCTGAAAGCGTCAATAACCCCACAGTCCCCTCCTCCTCAGTCCTAGATGCCTCCCTGGATGTCCCCAATGTATCGGATCTTGTTGGAGAATTCAGGGTTACCTTCAGAAACCATGCAAGATGCAATGTGGACAACTCTAAACATGAGGAACTGGCAGGTCTTTGAATTGCGCATGTGTGAAAAGTCATCAAATTCCTCTCTGTCTCTGGAATTGGCATGCATCATAGGAGAGAATATAGAAAACATCTCCTTCAAGTTATGTGTGTTTACACAGCCTACCCTCTACATGAAAATAGACTGAGTACAATTGTAACCACTCTACCGAGTACCTCAGCAATAAGGAGACCAGTTGCCAGGGAAAAGGAGGAGCAGAACAGGAAAGACACAAAGGAGGCAATGAACCCTGCTGGGGCTGTAATCGAGGGCAGTGCAAGCATTCCTACCCCAACGGTTGTCCCCGCGATTAAGAGCACACAAGACAAGACAGAGGATTCTGTACTAGATGGCAATGATTCTGAGGTTGGAGGCTCAGGAGTAACCGAAGTTTGTGCTACAAGACTCTTCCGAGCTGAAATTGTGATCAGGGGCAAGACACTGCGCTTGTAAGCTATGGCAGAGGCAGTTAAATATAGTTTCCATTTGTAAGAAAATGATGATGAAAGGTTTCCTGATTTAGTTGGCTGAGAACTGCTAAAAAGATGGGATTTTCTATGTAGCCTGAAGTGCATAAGACCTAAATTATATATGATGTCACTTATTTGATCTCGTCCTTCGACTTTCACAGCTCCAGTGCTTAGTGCTTAGTGTACATCACTAAAAACCCTATACCCCGAGTGCCGCCAAGTTCGGGGAACAATCTTTAAGTTCCTTTTTCTGTGCTCGCAACTTTCCAGGAGGTAGCAAAGATGGCTGCACAGCCTGATATTAAACTGTTTGGAAAGTGGAGCTTTGAGGATGTTCAGGTATAAATGGAACACTTGATTATATTATCGAAGTATTGCTTACGTCTATTTGGTTATTTCAGCTGCCGCACTGCTCTAGAATTCTCAACCATCCTGTTTTTCGGCTTGTTATAGGTTAACGATATCAGCTTGGAGGACTACATTGCTGTGAAGGCCAATTTTGCTGTAAGGTGGTTGAACAGAACTTACCGTGGACATTGCGTGAAAAATCGCCTTTTGTAGGTGTATGCCCCCCACACTGCTGGTCGTTACCAGAAGAAACGTTTTCGCAAGGCTCAGTGCCCCATCGTAGAGAGGTGTGTTGCACTCAGCGATCTATTACACAGCTCATGAAGGGACATTGATGAACGAGTATTTTCATCGCTACACGTCGGACAACTGTTTAAACATTAACATGAATGACATATCTACTTTGTTATGAGTGTAGGCTGGTCGCTTCCCTCATGATGCACGGTCGCAACAACGGAAAGAAGTTGTTGGCGGTAAGACAACGACTTCTTTGCTAGATTCCTGCTAGTCTCTGCAAGGGCCCATTATTTGATTTGGTCTGAACTTGAACATGAGATACTTTGAAAACACTGTCATAGCATCCTCCACTGTTGAGCCTGGAATGTAATGGTTCATTCTCTTTCTTTTCAGGTTCGCATTGTGAAGCATGCATTTGAGATCATTCACTTGCTGACAGACCAAAATCCCATCCAAGTCACTGTAGATGCCATCATTAACAGGTGTGATGGGAGGCACAGCATGCATGCCAGTCAAGATAAAAGAAACTATTCAAAAACAAGGAGATACAGACAAAAACAAATCCACCATTTCTTACTGCAAGATGCTCTGAGGTTGCTTGCTATGTTAAATGTGATGAGTCTCTTCTTGCTGGACTTCCTGTGCCGAGACCTGACATCCTATTATGCTCCTTCCTCCTTTGTGTAGTGGACCACGAGAGGACGCAACCCGTATTGGATCAGCAGGTGTTGTGCGCAGGCAGGCTGTAGATATCTCACCTCTGCGCAGAGTGAACCAGGTAAGAGCCCTTTCATGTAAACAGTATGCAGGCTGCATGTTGTGCCGAGTGATTCTGACAAGTAAGGATACGATGGAATTCATTTGCTGTAACTGGGGCCCATGAAGTTGCTTATTTTAGCAGATATGTTTGTACATGTGGACCTAAATGATTTGATATGACACCTTACAGCAGCCATGTAGTATTTTTTACATGGAGCAATGGTTCTGTAGATCTGAGTGCACCTTGTACCTTTACGTACTATGTCTAGGCTCATAAATAATTTCTCTCAGGTTGTGAATGATGTTTGTTTACATTTGTCCCGGTCATGCTCCCTGTCAGGGTTGTTCATTATTGTTGCAACTCTTGACCTTGCAGGCCATCTACCTGTTGACAACTGGGGCTCGTGAGGCTGCATTCCGTAACATTAAAACTGTTGCTGAGTGCCTTGCTGATGAGCTTGTCAATGCTGCCAAGGGATCATCAAACAGGTGTGAGAATGCTGTTATCAAGTTGCATGCTGTTATGAAGTTGCTGGTTTCCAAATTATGCATCTAGTCTTTGAATACTGAAACAAGTATCAAGACTGAGAGATTAATTTGTATTTGTTTGTTACACACTCTACAGCTACGCTATTAAGAAGAAGGACGAGCTGGAACGTGTGGCCAAGGCTAATCGTTAAATTATGCATTTCTGAGATTTATCCTCTTTTCTCAATGATGCCTTTTTTTATTGAAGAAATGTAACTTCCTGAGTTCAGAAACTGACATTTTGCACGTATGCTAGAAAACAATCCGAGAGTCGCTACTAAGATAGGAAATGTAACAACATTAGCCATGAACCTTCAGAGAGTCGAATTAGTATGGACCGGTACAAGTAACTCTTGGCGATTGGTATGTCAGGAACATTGCCGATGAAATAACTAGATTGTTACATATGCATAGAAATGAGGAGTTATGAACAAGAATTACGTATTTCGATATGATGTTAGTTGCTCACCTGGGACAGAGTATAACAAGAAAAACGAGATCCTTACTCAGATGTAAGCGCAAAATTAAGATACGGTTGCAAGTGGTTTGCGCTCAGTCAGGGCCACTAGTGACTCGACCCACGCAGCTTCTCAAGGTACAAAGGCCAGAGTCGATCAGCGCTCCTCTTATCACAACTTACATCAAGAGAAGTAGCTCTGTAGTGGAGTTGCAAAAAGTCGTCGACGCACATGGGCCGACCTTCAATGCCATCCACATCAGCGCTTCTCTCATCCACCTCGTCAACGTGTCTCACACTTCTTCAATGAACCTCCATGAGTCTAGAAATGCAAGTATGCACATCAAGGGAACACAAGCCTCAGAGAAGCAAGACATGACATGTAGCATGACAGAGGCCTTGTTGCTCAAACTGCTGCGTATGGTTTTGCCCTCTCTGAAAGACTTTGACATCCAGGGCCTATCAAATGTCATGTATGCCATGGCTAAGATGAGCCATAATGAGACACATCTACTAGAATCTGTGTTAACAGCAGCTCAATACCAATTGGACATGGGGAAACCCCAGGTGAGAAGTGTAATGTTGATCTAGTCACATATCATGAGCTTTAGATTGAGATATTCTCTTGATATAGAATGCCCTATGACAGCTATTCTGTAAATTTGCTGATCATAGTGTACAGATGTGTTTGTCTGTGTTTCATATTTTCATTTTGTTGTTTGATTTTGTTATGGAGAAAATCAAAAAATGTATGACCATTTTCTGCTTCTTACCCTCAGAACCTGTCAAATATTTTGTGGTCATGTGCTTGCTTGGCGCACGTTCCAGACAGAGAATGGATGGCACTCTTCTACGATGCTTTTGATGCTACAATCATACAGTTCAATCCTCAAGTGAGTTCAGCAGCACTAATTGTGAGTGAAAGATTTGGGAGTCGCAAAAAGTAGCACTAATTGGCATCTTTAATGATCCATGAAAATGGGTTTTATTGCTACATTAAAACATGGCTTAACAGCCTCTCTCCCTCCTCCCCACTGAATCTTCTAGGATATATCCAACACATTCTGGGCCTTTGCAAAATTAGAGGATGCAAGCATGATGAAGGGGCATGCTACAGCCTCTACATCCACCTCAAACACAGCTCGCCATGTTTTTAAAGTCCCAGTCAGCGTGCTGACTAAATTGGTAAATCGTGCAAGGCCGCAGCTCCCCTCTTTCCTCCCAAAACAGTTAACAAACAGTTTGTGGGCACTTGCTAAACTAGGCGTTGCAGTTCCCTCCTCTTGGATGCAGCAATTTGCTGCAGCGTCGCTACTGCGGTTGCGGCAGCAGAAGTTCTCTCCTCAAGAGCTCTCTCAGTTGATTGGTGCTGTCAGTAAACTAAGGGTGCAGATGGGCAAGGAGTGGATGGAGGCATTCCTGACAGCCACCCATGAAAGCTTGAGCCTGATGTCAGCTGAACACATTTCCCAGGTAGGCACCTTAAGATGGCAGCGTTTGTCCCAGGTAGGCACCTTAAGATGGCAGCGTTTGTCCCAGGTAGGCACCTCAAGATGGCAGCGTTTGTCCCAGGTAGGCACCTTAGGATGGCAGCGTTTGTCCCAGGTAGGCACCTTAAGATGGCAGCGTTTGTCCTAGGTAGGCACCTTAGGATGACAGCATTTGTCCCAGGTAGGCACCTTAAGATGACAGCGTTTGTCCCAGGTAGGCACCTTAGGATGACAGCGTTTGTCCCAGGTAGGCACCTTAAGATGGCAGCGTTTGTCCCAGGTAGGCACCTTAGGATGGCAGCGTTTGTCCCAGGTAGGCACCTTAGGATGGCAGCGTTTGTCCCAGGTAGGCTAGAAAAGCTACAACGGTTTGGTAATGCTGAACAGGAATGATTTGAAAGTTCCTGAATTATGGCTTCCCTGACAAGTTTATGCATGATGTGTCCACAGGGTATGACCTTACTCGCTATCTGCAGAGTATGATCATACTCACAATCTGCAGGGTATGATCATGCTCATTATCTACAGGGCATGATCTGACTCATTATCCATGCTTTTTGTTTTACTAAACACAGTTTCTCCTCCCTCCCCAATCCTCTACTCAGATACTGCTGGCCTTGGGAAATTTGAAAGCAGCCCCGTCAGTCAACTGGACTTTAACGTTCACCACTACTGCTACTTCCTTGCTGCCTACATTTACTTGCCAAGAACTTGCGAACGCCATGCTTGGTCTGTCCAGACTCTGGGTAGAAGATAATGTAAAGGCGTCAACACATATGTCTATGCTGAAAGATAGGTCTGAACCAATCAACAGCAAATCACCCTCATCAGATGTATCTGATGATGCACAATGCCACCCAGCCTCAAAATCCTTTTCTGAACCTGCATTGCATGAGCACCTGCTAACAAGAACTGCACGCGCAGCTACAGGCAGCAATGCGCCCCTCGAAGAATTGTCAACTTCAGAAGTCACGTCCTTGCCTCAGCATGAGCTGTTCACACCTTGGCTTGAGGCAGTTCAAAGTCGATTACCAGATGCTGAGACCTCAATCAGCTGGTTGGATATTTCAGGTAAGACACAGGCCAAGCCTGTTGATGGAGGAACCAAGCCTAAAGATGTGCCCATTGAGCATTCTCAGAGCTCAGCATCGGCTAGTAGTGGCACACTCCACATGAACAGCCAAGAGGTGGGTCCATCAAGGTCAGCAGCACCCTTGCAACTGATTCTGGACAAGACTTTCAAGGCCCAGGAGTTGTCCAACATCATGTTTGCCACAGCCAGCTTAAAGCTGAAGCCACCCAAAGAGTGGGTGTCCTGTGTGTTGGGTACTCTGCATGGCATGATGAGAGAGGTCGCTGCAGTTCCTAGGCAGTCTGCAATGCTTGCTTGGGCTCTGAGGGAGACCGGGACCATACCCTCCAGGCTGTGGATTCAAGCATTTGAGGAAGCAACAGAGCCGAGGAGGTTGAGGAATGTGGGATCTCTAGAGCTGTCCTCTTTACTGTTGGCTTTCGCAAGCTGGAAACACATTCCATCTCTACGATGGCAGGTAAGGCATGGTACTAGATTGTGGAGGCTGTGACAAGGACTGAGATGACAGTCATATTTTGTTATCTCTCTGTGAACTTTGAGTTATGAACTCATGAGAGCATTGCATGCTGTGTCCGTAAACCGTCCCTTTACCTTGGCTTGATGACTGATGCTGATCATGCACCTTGGCTTGATGACTGATGCTGATCATGCTGTGTCCCTTTACCTTGGCTTTATGACTAAAACCCTAAACCCTTTACCTTGACTAGGTGCGTTTCTGGTGGCAGTCTGGGAAGCTGTTACATGAGGGGAAGATGCCGCCACAACATCTAGTACCCTTGTTGTCTGCTCTCTGTACTCTGAAGCTAAAGCCAAGTCCAGTTTGGTCCCAGAACTGCTGTAAGGCTATGACCGCTGACATGGGGTCATTCCTTGCACCTCCAAAACTCTCACCTTTAAATACTGTCTCATCTAAGACTCTCACAAGGCTCTCACATACTGCGGACTCGGAGCAGCCGCAAATCAGTACTGATTCGTCGTTGCCTCGACTGTACACGTCCACACAGCTGTCATCTGCTGCAAGATGTTTGGTGGTCCTCGGTGTGGCTCCTGGCCCTGAGTGGACAAACATGTTCCTCCTGGCCTGTTATGAGTGCTGGCACATGTTTCAACCTAAGGAATGGGAGGATACTTTGTGGTCTCTTGCACATATACAGGCGAGCCTCATCAGCATGTATCAATACATCTTCATAACATCACTCTAATCTCTGAGGCATGCTTTGCACAACTTGCAACGCACTTCATTTTAAGCAAACTAATCTGTGCATTCTGTCTAGGCTGAGGTGCCTGGAGAATGGCTTCAAAGGCTGGCTGCCTCAAGCTTCAGAAACCTCAAGGCGTTCAATAGTCGGCAGTTGGTCACCATGCTTTGGTCCTTCTCAAGCCTAGGAAAAATCCAGGGACAAGAGCTAAAACATTCTGCCCGTTCCAACAGTTTGAACAGAGGCCTGTACACCTTTCCTCCAGAGGACTGGCTTTGCGCATATTTCTCTGCTACGCTGCCATTGTTAAAGGAAATGTCAGACCTGCAACTGTGCAGATTACTGACATCCATTCTCAGGTTAGTGATTAGCTCATTCAAATCTTATTTGAAATGTTTGTTCGAGTCTAATGGGTTCTACATAAATCAACAGTGATTGACGAGGTGACATTTGAATGGACTCAGTATTCTATTCAACTTCACTCCGCATGGGCAATCCTGATCTCATGCAATACCAGAGAGGAGGAACATCCCGATTGATTTTGATGTTATCCTTGTGATTTGTACTGATTGTCTGAATGGTTGCTCTTGTAGATTGGGAGCATGCCCTAACAGACCCTGGGTGTTAGCATTGGTTTCTTCTCTAAGGGAACGTAAGCTAAGCTCAGGCCAGGAGGCTTCTCTGCTCCGGGTTTTGGAAAAGCTACTTGTAAGGCTGGCTGAGAGATACGGTGATTATGCTCCCAACAAGTAGCGCACAAAAAAAATTGAAGTAGGGGTCTAATATGCTCACAGTACATCCACCATGCGTGTAGAAGTTGTAAGGTTGTTACGTAAAAACCTTAGATTGTTAAATGGATCAAATGTGAGAGAGGTAATGATGTAAGGTGTACTCATGCTGTACAATCCTAGGGTTTCACAAGCAACTTTGTTTTGTGCTTCTTGTCGACAAAGGTTTTTGTTTCTCAAACAATTTTGATGGACTCTAATTATCTTTGTAGCCTTTCTATTTCACCATCGAAATGACACTGATAGTTATGAGGAAATAGGTAGCTGTTTGGCTCGCAGATATGGATTGAATAGCCCAGATTTGGACTCTTGTAACTCGATTATTACTTGTGTTTTTTTGTCGTCTTTTAAAAGAGCTAGGAATGCCTGTCTGGCTGGCTGACGCGCTCCTGTAATGAGAATGTACATCTGTTGTACTGCATTTTTACCTTCGATACTATTCGAGGTGATTGGCAAACTAATAATAGACTTGAGGATGCCACCTATAACTTATGAGACAGCACTTGCATTCCTTCAAAAGAGCCAAACTACTGAAGGGTCTTCAATTTATGAGCATCTCACCAAAGTTTTAGCTAAAGTAGGCCTTTAAATTATACTTCCTTGACAATTTTCAATGACATTTTTACATCATTAAATTCTATACGCGTCACCTGCCTTTCCCCAGGTTCTGGATGAAAAGCCCCTGAATGCCCTGGATTTGTTTGAGCAGTCTGTTGTAACTAAAAGGACGGCATTTGAGGCGAAAGAGTCATCACCTCTTGTACCTGTGTCTGTGAGTTCTTCAACAGCATTGTCAAGCCTGTTTAAACTTGCCTAAAATCAGCATTTATTTTCCACATACAGTCTGCACCTGATGCGGCAAGGGCCGTTGCTACGAACGCTCTGTTCGGGTAAGATGTTGTGCATACCTTCATTACCGCGCCGAATCCGATTCTGATTTCTACTTTGCCACAGGAATCCCGATCTACCAATTGATCCAGAAACTGGCGAGCCAGTGGAATCTGGAACCCCTAATGACGTGAGTGCATGCATGCTAAAACTTCCATAACTCTGTTCTTTCCTTTTTCCAAAAATTACAGCATTTGTTGCAATACAAATAATATTTACTGAACCTAACCATCTGCTTTGCTTACAGTATGAATGTGAAGATGTTGTTGCGGATGGGGTCCTCCTGGATGCCCTTGGTGCTGGCCTTGGCAGATCTGAGATGTATGCTGCAATGCTAGCTGTCAAGAAGCTGGGTGAAGACCCTGTCAGGAATGTGGCCACAGTACGATTTTTTGGAAAGTTCTTTGGCTTGTATTCTGACTACTATGTGTTTGAGACAACTCTGAAGGACCCTCCAGAGATGCCCGAGGCACCAGGTATGCTTACCACTATCCCTTGCTCAAGGTAGAAATTTTATAACCATGTAGTGATGGACAAATGTTTGTTCAATGCGGCTGGGTGCAGAAGAAAAATGCAAGCTGGAGCAGTGCTTCTATTTCAGAATACATGTGCTTACTGAGATCAAACACCCCTTCAAACATGATATGAATGTCATTTTTTGAAGGCGACCTGCTTCCACAGCATTTAATTACTGATTCTTGCAGAGGGCCAGGTGCCTTATGAGGCTAACACTGGTTCCAACAACTACGTTTACTTTGTGTCTCCTTACCTGGGTGGCCCCTTCACACAACTGCCCTTTGTGACACCTGATCAAATCAAGGCTGCCAGGACAATCAAGAAGTTTATGACAGGGAGACTGGATTCACAAGTGTCCACCTACCCTCCTTTTGTAGGTGAGTAGAGAAAGACTGCATTCCCTGTAAAAAGAAATTATTTTCATGGTACTAGCAAGGACAGAAATGAAAGAGCAAGATTTAGGTGTGTCATCAAGAAGTGGCTGTCAGATCTTTGAAGAAGAATAAGATAACACATTGCATTGTTACAAAGAACATGCGACAATCCGCAATATCTAGAATGTGTCAGTTGGAAAATGAACATTCCACTTATTGTCTAATGTTTTGTTCATGAGTGTACAAATATATTCAAGCATGACACTGTTTCATATCAATTTTACTAAGGCCACACCCTCTTCATTCTCAGGAACGGAGGCAAACTACTTGCGTGCTCAGATTGCCCGAATCGCAGCCTCCACAATTTGCTGCCCAGCTGGATGCTTTATTGCCAATGAGGAAGGTGGACTGGATAAGAATGAGGAGTGGGAAGGGCTGCCTGGGAAGGATGCTGCCCAGCCCACCTCTTGGACGCATAGATATCCGCACTTGAAAAAACAAGGGCGCTGCGAGCTTTTTAAACGGGAGCCCCCTGAGGAGGAAGAGGACACTTTTGAGCCAACTGAGGAGGAGCTTGTAAGACTTAGGCATACGAGCTACGTTCTGTAGGGGAGAGGGAAGGAGGGATATGTGATGATCCTGCCTGTGAGAACAGGCACAGTGTGTCTTGTTCTTTCCTAGTACATTCTGTGTGCAGTGAGAAGGGACTGAGATGTACGACATCTCTGTTTTAAGCTGGAGTGGGTGTTGAAAGGACTGAAACTGAGCACTATATGTGAGGTTGGAAACCCTTGAAACCCAACATGATGTTTCATTCACAGGAGGAGGGTCCTGAGCCTCTTGCATCTTTGGAGGGCGATAATCCCCTTGCTGATGGTACTACTCCCGCTTGGACAGCTATTAGTAGCAGCTCTTCAGAGAGCGTGAAGTTCCAGGTAAGGAGATGATATGCATCATTTTGTAATGCCTGAATTACAGTACGTGACTGCTGTGTCAAGACTGTACAAGGAATCAGTCGCTGACTGTGTGTCCTGGTGTTCTTCAATTGTGTGGCATCAAAGCCTGTGTGCCTGCTGTAAGAATGCTTCTGTATTGAGCAGGTTGGTGGTGTAAGGAGCAATCTATGGCCGGGGGCCATCTGTGCTGCTAAGGACAAAGCTTTCACAAACATCTATGTTGGCTGGGGCCAGAAGAATGCTCCCTTCCTGCCTCTGCCTCCACCTCCTGTTGCCAAGGAGTTCGAGCTGGCACTGGTGGAGTCCTTGGAACTTCCCCCAAAGCCAGTACCTCCACCACCCGAGGAAGAATAGAGAGTTTGTTGTGTAATATTCTGTTTAGTGAGCTTGGTTTGTAAGATAATTGCTCTCTTAATCGCTCAGTGTCTTCATGATCAACAGCAAGTAAAAGTTACATAACATCTGAGCAGCTTTTGGTGAAGTTCTCCAACTATGCCCTAGTTGTGTACAAATGTATGTAACTTTCATACCAGAGCCATGTACTTGACTGGGCAAGCGATTGAAGATACTCGTCATATTAGCTTAAAGCTCATTTCGGATTCAAAATCCAAATCATGAACATCAAACAACAAGGGCGTACACCAGATCAAGATGATTTCAGGACGGGCCATTCAAAGGAAATAAATAATTGTTGTGTAATAAAAGACGCAATATCACTATTGAACAGAGTACTAGCCAGCGCTGACCTTTGCAATGAAAGAAAAATGCATTCCATCAGCTCTCAGCCGCAACAGATGCGGCTACAGACGCAGCTACAGCTGCAACAGCAGCCACTGCTGAGGCTCTCCTAAGCCTTTTTACTGGCTGCTGTTGTTGTTCCTCCACACAGATTTCCATGGCTGCTGAGGCTGACAGCTGGGTGGCAGACGATGAGGGCAGAGGCACAGGGACTGGCGGGGGAGGGGACATGGCCACACCTGAGCTGACACGCTTCAACTTGGAGGCAGAGCTGCTCTTTGTTGCAGGGGTTGAGACCAAAACAGGGGGGCCTGGCGAGAGCTGATTTGTGCGACGGAAGCGCATTCCACATGCATTACATAGAACGGGTGTTGAAGTAGGGCCTCTCCTCCATTGGGGGGACTCTGCGTTGTGAAGATGCCGATTGCATCAAAATGACACAGAAATACACTTTGGAGAAGATGCCGATTGCATCAAAATGGACTAGAAATACACTTGTCAAGAGAACTTGTGTAGAGGTAGACAAGTTCCTTACAGTCCCCTTGTTAAGAACTGAGCGCTTAGCGACTGAAACATNAGATGTTTCAGTCGCTAAGCGCTCAGTTCTTAACAAACGCTTTAAGAAGGTGTAGTTCATGTCCAAGCTGATTTAATGGAATCTGATGCTTCAGGTATTGGATGATAAACATCATCACTCCTACATACAATACACCTACCAGTTGCACCACAGTAGTCGCAAGGCCCCCCACGGCGCGGGTTACATGTAAAGGTCTTGGATGCTGTCACCACCTGAGCCTGCACTTCTGATGAACCTTGCTCCAGGTCAACAGATGAGAGACTGGCATCCAAGCACTGTTCAGGCTCTTGCTTAGCCTGCCTTCTTGATACCCGGACACTTGGTTCAATAACAGTGTTCTGCTTCACTACATCTCCTGTAGTCGCATGGCTAGTTGCCCTCGAGCTGCTGATGAGGCGGTTAGTTTGAGGTAAGGTGCGAGAAACCTTGTGCTGCTTTAGCATGTGGGCCTCAGCACATGTAGCCGCCCTTATGGGCTTGCCAGAGCTCTCGTCCAGGATGGCTAGGCAGTACAGAGCTCCAGAGTGCTTATCTGATGTGCTGCTGTGCAGTGTGCAGGTAGGGTTGGCAGAGAGCTGGCACTGACTTGGCGGCCGCGTCAAGTAAGATTGGAGGACTGAAGCTTCTGAGGAAGATTGGAGCATGGCACTTGTATCTGATGAGCGTTTTGAGGGAGGCAAGCAGTTGTTGTTAGAATCTTCCACCATACCATCAGACAAGTTACAATCTCCAGGCACAGCAGGATAAGTGCTTGTGTACAAGCTTACATCCTCCTCCTCATTGTGCAGGAAAAGAGAAGCAGAAGCTGGGTATCCAGGAGTGAAGTCATCAGATATAATGCCCTCATATTTCATGCTGTGATCGCATGACGACTTGTTGAATCCCAAGCCCTTGCTGACTCCTTCTTTCTTTGAGATTGAAGGAACCTGCCTAGTAGATGAAGCATGCATTGTTTCTTCCTCATCGTCATCTAACAACAGGAATTGTGAAACACTATTTGGCTGAGGATGCATCTGATCCTCCAGAGACAAGCATGGATGAGTGCAGAAGGCATGCTGAATCTCCTGATATCTGTCCTTGTGATTGTCAAAATGAAAGGCTCCTTCTGAAGCTTCCAGTGAGAAGCAGGCGTCATCAAGACCATTGAAAGGCTGCGCATCTTCAGCCTCCAAGAACAGAGAAGATACACCACAGCCTACAGCACTTGACATTTGAAGCTCAGGGACTGCTAATCCAGAGTTGGACTTGAGTCGAGGTGAGGCAACTACCGAGGCCATGGATTGGTTGTTCGGCTGATAGGGCGCCGTTTTGAACGCTCTCTTGATGAAGTACGTCTCCTAGCGTTGCTGAGGCAAGTAACCTGAAAAGATAGTCGTTTGAGAAGTTGTTTGAGAAGCGCCAAAATACTATGAGTGTCTTCCTTAAGAGTACAAAAATAAATTTAGTAGGTATAAAATGGATGCATTGCTTCAATAAAAATTATACAGATCTGCTAAGCAGATCGCGGAATTTTTGCATCGAAAAAGTTTCAAGAACAATAAAAATAAATGAATATAGTACATTTGACATAATGAAATGCATGAAAACCGTCATAGCTCTCTTGCCTCTAGCCTTTAGAGAATGCTAGACAGTTTAAATAGAAACCAGAAGAAGCAAAAATACCTTACTATATGATTAAGATGCTATTCAGAGGCGTAAGCATGTGGTAAGTACCTGCAAGGCCTCTAAAGTAAAATGGTTATCCCCCTCTTTGAGGCCGACGTTACTCAGTCACTGTGCAACGCTTTCAAGTAAGGGTGCGTACAAGCAGTAATGGACGCTGTGTGTCAAAAACAAGCCCTATACCCTAAAGGAAGCCAAAACATCGCAAAATTTTAGAACACTCTGAGTCACTGATGATAACATGCCATGGCTTCTACTAACAATTGCGGCGCATGTCATATTTTTTTATATTCAGATCCATGCATCTTCCTCATCGCTTGAAAGGAGTGACTTGTCACATCATCTGTCCACGACCAGCATAGGTCACAGGAGATTGGACAATGTTAACTCACCGCGGCCTCGAATATACATCTACGTAAGAGATGGGACTGACAAAGGCTTTACATGTACTAGTCACCTACACTTCCATGTTTATGGCATGCTGATGAAATTTTATACTGTCTATGTTCTTCTACATGTTGTTCAGGAGATGCCAGACAAATATCATGATTGGAAAAAATTTGGAGACGTGTCAGACTCTTTCTATGTAAGTGCCGGTAAAAATGAAAAATACCCCAATGTTTCATCAAAATTCTGAAGTTCTTAGGCCTTCCATGCTCAGCCTCAGCACCTCATTCCCGCTGTTTGTGCATTATCTGTCACTTTTTAGCATTTTGAATTGTGGATGAGAAGCTGTATCTGCACTCAGGGTCTTGATCAACTGTTCGTACAGCTCCTGAAGGCAAGCCCTCACTGGACCAACAATACAGAGGAGGCAGATTATTTCTATGTAGGTCTCAAAACTGAGTACAGATTTAATATCCTATGGGCATCTGCAGCATACTGTCAGGACTTGTAAATAATCTGCTCATTGTTCATACTCAAGAGCATATATCACTGTAGAGCTTTCATTGTAATGCATGCGCAATGGCAAATACCAGTTTATAGCTTTCATTGTAATGCATGTGCAATGGCATATACCACTCTACAGATTCTATCCATTTCCATTTTCCTGGTTGTATGCCGTAGAGTAGCGCAGTCAAGTTTTATCCTTTTACATCATCGTAATTATTATTTATTCCACCGACTTCAGGTTGATGCATGGATGTACTGGCCCCAGCAGGATATGGTAACACTCATCAAAGAGCTGAAGGTGTGATCTTTGTCGTTAGTCACAGGAAGACATTCGTCTGTAATTGAGATCAGGATGGAGATCTGAGATGAGGAGCATTTAGGACTCTTTCTGTTGGCTCAATTTGTTCCTGAATGCCTGATGGTCACTGGACGTGCAAAGCCCTTCTAATCATATCATGAATGCTTCTATTGCCCTCTTAAGTCATTGGTGTAAGTGATGCTCTGTTGTGACATGGCCTCATGCTCAGGCCAGAGGGCCATGGTGGGATAGAAAGGGGGGTGCTGATCACATTTTTGTGATCACAGCTGACCCAGGGCGCTGTCATTATCCTCAGGCAAGATTCATAATCCATCTGCATTCAAATGTTTGAATTCGCAAGGGATCAATAGTAGAGTCACTATCTCTGATGAGTTGATATTTTGCTGAACATTAAGGAACATTTGAAATCAGACTTTTACACAGATGTCAACTTGTCTGCCTGTTACTAAATGAAAGTTGCGTACGTTGGTCAAGTCTTCTATTCGCCTGAACCTAAAATGTGATGTACTCCCATGTAGCGAGTTAAAAAAATGCATAAATGACACACAGGTGGAGTCTTTCAAAGCCATTTTCTTACATCACTTTGGAAAGCTACGGCCACCATTAAATCGTTGCGACTTAGATGTGTGAGTTCATAGCCGCAGCAGCATACCTTTCCTAACATGGTTATTTTGATCCATCAGCATGTACAAATGTGCTTCATATTTCAAACTTACTGTTCTTGTTTCTGTGCCATCAAACCAACTCATGCACTAAACCATGCTATCTTTGAATGTATTACGTGCGGACCCATTGGTTGCCATTCCTGTTAAGACATTGGTTGCCATTCCTGTTAAGACATTGGCTCATTTGCCCAACAACTTTCATGAACTTCATTTGAATTTCAGGGCATGGGGAGCCCAGTGTGATGACGAAATGGTTGCAGCTGAAGCAGCTCTTTTCAGGCGCACCTTGTCCCCTCGTGACATGTGTCATATTCCAGGGCAGGTGAGGCCACTGAGATGTGAGGCCTTGGAGTTGTTAGTAAGGCTGCAGCATCTTGATGGTAACATACATATTACACATCATTGTCTGGAGGAGTGGTCAATGCTAAGGTTACATTGATGTACAACATCTCACTCAATGCTATTACGAAATACCAGTCAGCCTCAAGTTAAAGCCCCACTTTTTGGATCATTTATATGTTAAGTAGTATCTTTCTGGCCTTTTTAGGATATGGTGGTTCCTCCAACCTGTTATGAGCCTCACCCAGCAAAGGAACACACACAGAAGTTTTTGACGCCGTACATCAACAAGGAGCTCCAGGGTGTTAATCGCTCCACACTCTTGTTTTACAGGTTAGTCACTAGAGGACCGGCAGACCTCTCATAGGCTCCATGAAAGGACTTCCAAATGTAGATCTCGTTGCAATTCTTTATCTGTTCTGCAAGCCTTGGGCATTCTTGTTATTGTGGAGTAGTTAAGACTCATCACTTCTCAAAGGCTGTCACCAGAGGCTCCATGATTTAAATCTTTTAAACAGCTGTGGATCAATAAGTTATATAGTGCATATCTCGCAGAATGAAGCACATGCATTGAGGTGCAATCTGAGTTTCAGTTCTTTCCTTTTGACTTCCCAAAGTTTATTCTGACCTGGCTTCTTCAAACTCAACTCTGACAGTGGGAAGATAGATTTAGATGCAGATAAAGAATGGGCCAAGACAAGGCCGTGGGTGGATGCAGGGTACAGTTTTGGGGCGAGGCAGACAGTGTATCGCATGTTCAAGAACTATTCAGGCTTTTCAATCCTGGACCACCACACACATGACAGCTACTGGCACCGGTTAAGTACATCTGTGTACTGCCTTGCGGCTGCAGGCTGGGGTTGGGGTGGCCGAATGAAAGTGTCAGTCACAAGAGGTTGCATCCCTGTTATAATTCAGGTGACTTCCATGAACACTTATGCTTCTCAATTTGATGAAGTAGAGCAGTTTTGCGGTGGAGGGGGTTTTAGTGGCCGGGTTGAAAAATGAAACATGTTATTAATGCCTGCGATGTCCTGATATTCAAATCTCCAAATCGTGTAAGGCCATGTTCTCAATCTCCCCCCATGAGTTAGATTTTCTGATCATTAGCAGAGCCAACGATGTCATATTTGCTGTTGTAAGGCGCTGCTTCATAAACTTGGCAACAACAAGTCTTGTTGCCTGTTTGTAGGACGGTATTCTGGTAGAGTTTGAGGAACAGTTGCCAATGAAGGAGTATGCCATCAGAGTGCCCCTGTGGATGGTTCACAAGGTGCATGATATGAGTACATGCTCATATGAACGGTGAACAAGTTAGTGTGCTTGCTGTGGATGCAATCATGTGCCACAACACAACGAGTCTGTCCCAGCACTTAGGAGAGTCTGTGCAGATCAGGATCCTCTCTGGTGATCTCAGTCATCCCATGCTGCAATCTGTGTTGATGTAGAGATGGAGGGCTAGGTAGGGCCCCCAGGCTGTGGTTTCTCAGCGCATGTATCAGTTGTTGATGAGTGGTTTGGGGGCACAGAATACATGCCATTCCATGTTAGGACTTAGTCATCACCTGTTTTCTTCTTCTGCTACAGTTGCCAGATATTTTACACACTTTCATTAAATCTCGGAGAGCTGCCAAGATGCAGGAGGCAATGAAGTGCACTTGGAAGCTGCATTGGTAAGATGTGTGCCTTGGAGCTGTGGGCAACCACATGCTTGCAGCCATTGGTTGTCCTCTAGACAGTCCTGTGGGCAACCACATGCTTGCAGCCATTGGTTGTCCTCTAGACAGTCCTGTGGGCAACCACATGCTTGCAGCCATTGGTTGTCCTCTAGACAGTCCTGTGGGCAACCACATGCTTGCAACCATTGGTTGTCCTCTAGACAGTCCTGTGCAAAAGTCCCTGACGTACGGAACCTGGTATTGCACGGGTTATGGAGTCTTTGATGAGTCTTTGATGAATCTTCCTTACTTTTCTCAAATTCCAAGGTGGCGAAGACCTGAGGGACGGGCATTTGAAGTGGTCATGTGTGAACTTAAAAGGCGTTTACTGGGAAAAGATGCAAAGATCTCTCTCAATACTGACACATGCGCTCTAGACTGTGGTAAGTCCTGATAACATATCAGTGCATTGCTCTGAATGTGGAGGTCGAGATACCCTTGAGTTGGGCATAACAGGGAAGATAATCTGCCTCTTTTCAACTTACTAGGCATTCAACACAATTTTACTGACTGCAAATTTATTCCCTCCTCTTCATGACACATGCAGGAGATGGTAAACAAATTATGTTGAATGACATCTCTGTCAATGGTGTTTAAGGCTCTTGCTGTATGTTTCTACAGCTTCAACATAGCTAACATGCAGGCAAATATTAATCACGAGGCCTCTAATATCCTTCTTCAAACTTTGATCCATAGTTAACGTGATGACTTGTGTTTTGGGATCAGAAGTTTGAACAGAGTAGCCTCTTCAACGTTAAACTGAATTGTGTCATAAATAAACGCATGTACTGCTATCTTGTATGTTTGTAACAAAATATATCAAAACATTAGAGAACAATCGGCATTAGCTGAAAGATGAGTCTAAACTCTAATTAAGGGCATTTGGACGGAATGTACTCTCTATGGGCAAGAAGAGCTCCGAGACCGTTTCAGGATTTATCTTGCAAATCTGCCGACCTTCTTATGTTGTTGCACATAGGCAATAGGCATTTTGCTTTTGGCAACTGCAAGTTTGGCTACTTTTCTGTTTTCCTCCCTCTCCGTGTGATTTCTTGGAGAATCATATCAAATGCAAAGACAAGTCATTCGGCTTTTTCAGAGATGTTCAGGTGTTCTATAGAATTTTGAAGGCAGTGCCTCGTAGCTGTGCCTCATTTCCTTTCATAATACCCCGATTTACTAATGCTATTGTTGTTATTGTTAAACTTAAATTTCAATTGTCCCGATAGATGTAGATTTAGGATTTTTAACATCATCATCCTGTGCATAAACGTTCAATGTATTTGATACACTGTCAGCTCAAACAAAATTTGTGTGATCTGCAGCGCTAATACCTCAGGAGGCCCAAGCTCTCCGCCAGCTATCCTCCAACAGCATTATCTCCGAATCCTCGACTTTGTTCAATGGTCATGAAGGGTATGCGAGGGGAAATGAGTACTGATAGAAATGTGGATTCTTAAGCTATTTTTCCGACTTCGACAGGAAGAAGCAAGAGCAGAGCTTCAGCAACTTCTCCGCTTTCAAGGTCAGAACTCTAGAATTCTCTGCTCATCGATTTTATTTTAACTGTTCATCCTTCTTCTTCTGCAGATGCCTTCTATGTCCTTTGCAACCCATATGATGCACACGGCCTCCAGTGAGGAGGATGTGACAAAGCAACATGAGACCTCCCTCAGAGATGTTGCTCCAGTCCCACTAGTTCCCTCTGCACTACTGGCCCTGCCGGTGAAGTCAAAGTAAGCTATGCTGGCCTCAGAATTCCTACCCTCAAGAATAAGCTCTTCCTCTGATCTCCAAAGTCCAATCAATGCCTCAATCCAAACGTAGCCTCCGAAACCTCTCATCACTTACACAGGCGCATGCCCTCTGTTGCCCAGCGTGCAATGGCAACTGCTGCCCATGATTCAGATGATGGCCATCATGGTCCTTACTGGGTGGCACACCCTTACCACGTGCTGCCTCCAAGCCCTTGGCCAGTCCTAGCAGGGTATGGCGCTGGTGTTTCCTGCCTTGGTAAGAGAGTGATGCGTTTCACTTTCTTTTTGACAGAATGGGCTGTAAACAGCCTGTAAATACATCATTATGTGCAGACGCCTCAGCTTCATCTTTGCTCCCTCTGCACTTCAGGAATGGCTGCATTCTTCCATGCGATACCTGGGGGCACTCCTCTGATGATGACAGGCATTCTGTCCACAGCAGCAACAGCTATTGCATGGTGGCGTGATTGCATCATTGAGTCTGATATGGGCATGCACACTGAGGTATACCACAGATTTCCCTTGCAATGTATTGGCCTGAACAGGAATGTGGCCTGTGCATGCTGCAAAACAACATGGACAAGCATACTATTCATTATGCTTGAAGTGCCTCAAATCTCGTGTTACCCCTTGTAGTGGAGTGTTGTAGATGAAAATTTGAAGAATGGGTTGTGAATCCATATTTCATCTGAAATGAATATAACCTTGTTGGACATGACCTCGTGCTTTGAGCTCTAGTCTCATCAAACTTTTGAGCTCTAGTCTCATCAAACTTTGCGATGACCTGCTTTGCAAGCAAAGAAGTGTTGCATGATGCCTCATTTATATCTGGATGCTACTGTAATGCTCTCATGTTGTTTTGTTCATATGAATGCAGGTTGTGAAGCAAAACCTCATGTCTGGAGTTTGGTTGTTTATTGTATCAGAGGCTGCGCTGTTCTTTGGGTTGTTGTGGTCTTGCGTGCACTTAGGTAAGTACTTTGGGTTGTTGTGGTCTTGCGTGCACTTAGGTAAGTACTTATGTTTCCAGACTGCTGAGTCCTTAAAGCACAGACAGTCAAGTGCCAAGCGTGCACTGTTGTACGAGGGCATCATGGCCTAGGACGGACCTTGTTGCACTTATTCTCTGTCCAATAGCTGAGCCTCTGTGTCCTTGCAGGTATGTCACCAAATGTACACATCCAGATGCAATGGCCACCTGTGGGTATTGAAGCAGTGGGCTGGGACAAGCGTGCCTTGGTGATGTCAGCAGTGCTGGCTGGTAGCTACTACTCAGCAAATGTGGCCATGGTTGCAAGAGACCAGAAGGTGGGTCTGAATACTAACAGGCTTAGGCGTCATGGATTGGATGAGGAATCTTCCCCGTGTAGCTTGCCGATCTCTCTATTGTGCATAGGATGACAAGATTGAATGTGCTGAATGTATGCATCCTCAAGGCATCCTCATTCTGCATGCGCTGTTTGAATGCATGCTGAATGGAAGGTTTTCCACTTGACTGTGGCTCTCAGACAGTGATGGGCGCCCTGGCAGCTACCCTGGCTCTGGGTGTGTTGTTCTTGGGAGATCAGTACTTGGAGTATAGCACTGCTCCCTTCAACATGACAGATGGGTCCTATGGCACAACCTTCTACATCACAACAGGCTTCCATGGCATGCACGTGTTCTTGGGCACTTGCTGGCTGGCTGCCTGCATGGCAATGTACCCTAGGTGCGAAAATATGATCTGAAACCAGCCACCATTAACATCCTCTTGTACGATGTGAGCTATTGCTGATAGAATATTTAGTGGCAATCTGGTTCTAATGAAGAAGTGCCTCCTTTGCAGGTATGGATCGCCTGGTGTGGGAATGCGTGGTGGCATTTTGTACTGGCATTTCGTTGACATTGTGTGGATTGCTGTGTATGGTATCATTTATGTTGCTCAGCTTTAGAGATGCATATGCACGCCCGATCATTAGCTTGTTAGCATATTTAAGGTTAAGTATTGCTTGTATTACATATAGTGTCTGAAACCTTTCAAATGAGATGTCTGAGAAAAGGAACACGATTGCATAATTGCTACTGTTCAACTGTCTCATATGTGTCACAGAGAGAATGATGTATCTCAAAGAATGACTGTTAATGATCATTCATGCTAAGGATTCGATCAATGTGGCATTCATGTGTGAGAAAAAAACCCTGTATTCTTCTGCAGCCTCAGCCAGTGCCCTGAAATTTACACATTCGCGGATTAGAACCCTCGTGATGTCAGCAATCCAATGCCAGCAGCATGGAACATATGACTTAACAGTCAAGTCAACATCATATTCAAGCAGGAAATATGGGCGTAAAAAGATCATTAAGTTTGGCCTGGAGAGCACACAAGTGCATCTTAAAATCTGAATTCAGATGTTTGGTACTCATAACCTCATGTACAACATCCTACCATTCGGACGAGTATGGGCCTCAGGTCTGGGGGATTGGGTTGGGACGGGTTATTTCGTGTATGCTTTCATATCATATCTAAGAGATTTGCATATTGGCCCTAATCAATTGGATAGGTACGGGTCGAGTTTCGTTTCTCGCGGGTAGCCCGTGCGTCACACGACCGTTCCCTCAGTTCTCTGAAATACGAGAAAGTTCTGGTAGTTCTGGAGCCACCTTAACGACCCCGTGTACATCTTTCGTGAAGTGCTCAGCTCGGAGATCTCCCTTCACAACTTATTCGAGCATTTAAATTTTTAACATTATCTGAAATGTTTCCCGCAAATGTATAGACACTTTTGATCTAGTAGTGTAAAACATTTTTGTTACATGTGTCTGTAGCACAAGTAACAAGTTACAAGCACAAGTAACATGACTTAATTTTGCCCAGGCTAAAAATGAAACCTTTACATCCAATCATGTTTCGACAATCTTACATTGTGATATCGGTAGAGTTCGTGTAATTTTGTGGAAGTTCTGTTGTTGCGAAGTTTCATAAAATTCCCGTACTTTTTCCCATCCCAATTCCGTGAAGCTCTCAGCGCAGGATTGATTCCTACTTGCTTAATGTTAATGAGAAAATTAAAAGGTCTAGTAAAATTTTAATTACTTGTGTCTGTAGCATGCTGTTGCGAAGTTTCATAATATTCCATACTTTTTCCCATACCAGTTTCGTAAATTTTAAGACGAACAATGCTTTTGCTGAGGTGGCAGTGTACGGGAGACGAGCCATGGAGGCCTTTGCATTTGTGGGTTCGTTTTGTTGTGAACACACATGCCCCCCTACGTGTCCCTCCTGGTCGGGACCCAAAATTTTATCGCTTACGGGGGTGTCGTGCTCAACCTGTGAGCACGGCGCGGCCTGGGTCGACACTCTCAGAATTTTGTCCCGGCCCGACCCCCAACGCGGACCCAACAGCGGAGCCAGGGGCTGCGAAGAAGGTGTTACCATATTGCCTTTTAATAATAGGTCTTTTTTCTCCATGATAGCAGATTCTTTAAATTTGCCGACCTTCATAAGCTGTGAAGTAAGTGTATACCTACATGGTCATCTACACTGCTACATCGCAAGACCAACAGCGTTGTACAGTCTGCGATACATAATCTCCATGACATGTGCATTTGATGATAAGCATCGCCCTCAAAAAAGGGCCTGGAAATATGCAATTCTCAAACTTCAGGATCTTCAAACTGAGTCAATGCTGTGCGGCAGGGGCTATTCACAGGACCTGGTCATGGTGTAACGATCCTACACATCATACCTGTATATCGTCGTTATTTTTGTACTACTTGACTGTACTTGGACTAGCTAACATCCCTTGGAATACTTGGAATGATGAGCTAGACAGATATGTGCGACGTCGGGGCACATATTATATAAGCGTTCTTTACACATGGGTTAGGCGATCTACTGGCCAGTTGAATCAGTATACCTTTTCGTCCTGTGTAAAGTTTTTTGAGAGATGACAGCTTACATCTGTATACTGTTTCTAAGGAGATTTTGATACCATCACATCCATCAGCAACAAAAAACAAGCGGGGTCAGTAAGGTCTTCCCAGTTTATTTATATATATGATATTCAAAGTTCCACAGAATTGAAAAAACCGAATCTTAGATTTGTAAATGCTCTTCACTGAGGCAGAGTGAAGCAATTCTTTGTTGCAAATAGGTTCATCGCAGCCTCCACTTGGCTATCTGCAGCTCTGTCTTCTGCTGTGCTCGTGTCGGAACCAGCACCATTGGACGCTTCTAGGATCATCTCATTCAGGATAGCTACCCGGCTGGTTGACCCTTTCATCAATCCTATTACCTGCAGGATTACAGAAGGCATAAGGGTTTAGGGTTTCAGGTCTGACTCCAAAGGCTTAGCCTGATCTTGTTTTAAGAGATGTAAATCATTGAAATAAAGTAAAATGGCAAAATGCCTTATAACAACGGCGCGCCTTGAATAAAGCAGACTTAACAACAGCAAGTCTTGAACAAAGCAGACTTCTGCACATGGCTGTGGACATGCATACATCGTATCTGGCTATGTCCCACTTCACAGGACACACAAATTCACACATCTCAAAAGCAATCATGTCCGCATATCTCAAGATCACTTCAAATTCACTTCACAGTTACCCTGCAGAGGTGGTGTTTTTTGGAGGCTACCTCAAGAAAGAAAGCCCACCTTTGAAGTGATATACTGTACAGACTGAAGGAATAGAGGTAGGGTTTGTTGCTCCTCACAACTTACTTCAGAGGCAGTCATATGGACACTCTTTGGCAGCACCCTCTTGCCCCCCTCAACAACTTACGTCAGAGGCAGTCATATGGACACTCTTTGGCAGCACCCTCTTGCCTCCCTCAACAACTTACTTCAGAGGCAGTCATATGGACACTCTTTGGCAGCACCCTCTTGCCCCCCTCAACAACCGCCTCTTTCGGCACTGCCTCAGTGCTCCTTGATTTTCCAGCAATGTCAACAAGATACACTGAAGGTACAGACATAGCAGAGGCTGCAACAGATACCTCTGTACCACCACCCCATGAAGCTGCGCCTCTAGCGAAAGATCTTTCTAGAAGGAGTTCCATGTAGTGTTCATACTCCACAGGCAGCAACCCTCCCTGCCAGTGTGTTACCAGACTCCCTCTTTGTAAGCACTCTTGTTGCAGGTAAGGAACCCACATGGCCCTGCAGGAAAGAGATGAGTTATAAATAGTGACCGACAGCGGGTGCTTAGCTGTCATGAATAAAGTTGTAAGCCAAGAGTGAAGGAGCCATCTGGGATTGGTGTAGATGTCAGAGCCATAAGTTGCAACGCACAGATCAGAAGTGGGAAACAAGTGATGAATATGAGATGGTGCCCCCTGGACAGATCAGAAGTGGGAAACAAGTGATGAATATGAGATGGTGCCCCCTGGACAGATCAGAAGTGGGAAACAAGTGATGAATATGAGATGGTGCCCCCTGGACAGATCAGAAGTGGGAAACAAGTGATGAATAAAATCTACACCCTAGGACAGCTCTCCTGGATATCCTGGATATTGCAAATGTGATTTCACTGCAGATCTATTGCGTCGGGAGGTATCTCAAAGATTTGAAGAGGCCTCTCAGACAATCTTTCTCAAGGGCACCTGACATCATCCCAGGATTTTGCATATATAATGAAACGATGATCGGAATTGTAGATCGGCAGCTTATGCTTAATGAAGTTGGGAGAAACCCAGCCTAAGGTTGCATTGAGATAGGGAAAGGCTGCCGTACGATTACTGAGCAGGGCCACTCGAACAAGGGACCTGAAGGCATAGATCAAGGTATCCTTTATCACTGGGCCACATTTAAGTTTCCACAAGATATCATAACTCTCATTTACATATGTTGATTACTGGCCAGCAATACAGCGCATGTCAACCTGACCACGCTGTCCACGCTCACACACATGCATCATTTTCAGCTGTTGGAACCATACTTGGTAACAGCGAGATGATATCACTGCACACCATGCAACTCATGGCCTACACAGCACACCATGCAACTCATGGCCTACACTGCACACCATGCAACTCATGGCCTACACTGCACACCATGCAACTCATGGCCTACACAGCACACCATGCAACTCATGGCCTACACAGCACACCATGCAACTCATGGCCTACACAGCACACCATGCAACTCATGGCCTACACTGCACACCATGCAACTCATGGCCTACACTGCACACCATGCAACTCATGGCCTACACAGCACACCATGCAACTCATGGCCTACACTGCACTTAACCTCACACCTGATGGCCTTCAAGAACTCTGTTTCATTCCTCCACTGCACAGAGACCACATCATCGCTGTATGCAACCACTCTCTCAGGAGCCTGTTTTCAGCATGAGAACATGATAGCATATAAAGCACATAGCACCAATTGCATTATGCCTAGGTACAGTATGAAGGTATGAAGGTGCCAATTGCATTATGCCTAGGTACAGTATGAAGGTATGAAGGTACCAATTGCATTATGCCTAGGTACAGATATGAAGGTATGAAGGTACAAATTGCATTATGCCTAGGTACAGTATGAAGGTATGAAAGTACCAATTGCATTATGCCTAGGTACACTATGAAGGTATGAAGGTACCAATTGCATTATGCCTAGGTACAGTATGAAGGTATGAAGGTACCAATTGCATTATGCCTAGGTACAGTATGAAGGTATGAAGGTACCAATTGCATTATGCCTAGGTACAGTATGAAGGTATGAAGGTATGAAGGTACCAATTGCATTATGCCTAAACCCTAAACCCTAAACTCTAAATAAGTAGGAAAGGAGCTGTATGCAAATTCTTATAGGAGGACGAAGGATACCAGATTTGATTGTAGTACATTTGAGATTATTAGAGAACCTTAAGATGGTGATTTCCTCGTACAGCCAGGCAGATGGCCATGTTTTTGACTCAAGCAATTGATAAACTAGGCAGATGGCCCTGTTTGTGACTAATGCAATTGATAAAGAACAATGGCATGCTTGGTGGAAAGTGGTCAGTGTTAAGATGTGGATTTTTCAAATAAGATAGCTAATACAGTGTTTGAAGTTTGAAGTTGACACTCAGGGACATAAAAGTAGAAGATGTGGCTCCTTTGACTATTCAAGTTGTATGAGGCCTTTAGAGGAGGCTCGCGCTATGTGAGCTATTTAAAGCTATTAAACATAGCATTCTCACATGCTTACAACGTAATGACCATTTACTTGTGGGAAAGCACGTAAACAGATTGTAAGATAGAATCCTGGACATTAAATCTGTAAGTGGCACAATTTAATTTGCCAACCTTTAAATATCCTTAGGAAACTTATTCAGAGACAGAGTGTGCAAAAACTTACTTGAACCTGGGGTGTGGACATGAAGAAAGCCCCTACACCAGCTTTCGAAATGTGAGCCGCAGTCCAATTGTACCTTCATAGTGCAAAAATAGACCCTCTGATCAGCCCTCTATCTTGCACACTAGAGCGCTCAGCAGAGCTCTGGCCTGCAACACCGCTGATGACAAGTATAAAACATCTCAAGTTTGTAGACAATGCTCTCACCTGCCATCCGCCATCAAAAGCATCAAAGCACAGCTTTTCATAACAAAATATGGGAGCACTAACCTGCCATTAGCCATTTTCACTGACAGCTTGTTGATTGGACCCTGGGAGCACTAACCTGCCATTAGCCATTTTCACTGATAGATTGTTGATTGGACCCTGGGAGCACTAACCTGCCATTAGCCATTTTCACTGACAGCTTGTTGATTGGACCCTGGGAGCACTAACCTGCCATTAGCCATTTTCACTGATAGCTTGTTGATTGGACCACCGGGACAGTGTACAAAGTGAGCCATGGGCGAAACCACTGCACTGATATTCCATTGTTGGGGATGTGCAACAAGGGTGACTGTCGAATTACTCTTTTGGGGCTGAATGTTGCTTCCACCTCCACTGACGGCTCCCATGAGGCCATCCACTAATGGTTTACTCCAGAACCCAGACCATCCATTCATAGACCAGGTTTGGACAAACCATAGTGGGAAAAAGGCAAAGTCCTCATAGCTAACGGCAGCTGGAGAATCCTGCACGAAAAGCAGGCTGAAGGGTAAGGGCCTTCTCCTCAATTGTGTTGCATCAGTTGTCCATTGATATGTTTTACCCGTCTTGAGAGACTCAACAAAACTGCAAGCCAATGCGGCCCACTATGGGGCTTGCAATGCAAGTACATAATAGGCACCCAGGTGAAGGATTTAACAAATTTGTAAAAATATATTTCACACCATTCATACCTTCACTTCGCACTTTTAATTTTTAACAAACACACAACACCATCATGCCTTCACCTGAGATGTGATATTCTGGTAAGGATCAGGCCATAGAGATGGTTCATCTGCCAACAGCGCTTGACGCCACTGAGAAGAAGCATTTTTTCTGTCAGCAAACGGAGGTCCTCCCAACTCTAAGGGCCATGCACCCTGTGACCATGGGTGGCATGTCATGAATTCTAACATCATGATCAGATGGCCTGCCACCAATGTAAGCCTCACAGCTTTTATAAGGCTTTGGGCTAAGGAGTAAACTCTTACCACCCTGCCTCACAAGCTATGTTCATAAGACAAACAAATGAGAGGCTATCTATGAACACAGAGCATCGCTATGGACATCAAGGAGCTTGGGAGAGACACTTATAATCAAACATTTGGAATGAGACATCAAGAGAATCTGAGCGAAGTTTTGTCATTAATTGTTGTCAGAATCAATAAGTGCAAATTAAAAAAAATAGGCCACACAATAGCTTCACGAGACATGCATCAATACATGTGCTTCAGGTAACATGCATCATTACATGTGTTTCAGCTGTAATGAAAATGCCTGACTCCTCACCAAAGAACGAGGGACTGAGATTCTTGCACGAAGAAGAGTGGCATGATCAGTCACACCAACACGTGGGTCCTCCTTGGCTTCCCTACGCTTCAACTCTAGCAAGTCTGTAGGGATACTTGTAGCAACCTGCATTCATGTGCAAGTTAGGTTGGTTGGTTAGTTAGGTTGGTGCCCAAACTGCAGGCTTCAGGCCTAAGAATGTGTACAAGATAAAGGAAAGGCTGATGTCATTTGTACTGTGGGAAAAAGATCCACACCCGTTGCTTTCTTTCATCCACCTTGGGGTTGAATCAAGAGGGTTGTAAATTCAGAGCCATGATACCTGATTCATGTATGGCACATGATACCTGATTCATATATGGCGCAGCACCTAGGTCGCCCGTGACATTGAGAATCTGGGCATGAGCATCCCTCCAAGCCAACTGTAGATGGCAAACATACTTTTTACACTTATTACAACAAAAGCCATAAATTGCTGACATTCATGAACATTCTCGTGCAGCAATATCCACTTTTCTGCACATTATGTTCCCCAATCTGGCCCACTCTAACTCACGACAGTCCCCCACACTTAATATTATACTCAACAACTTCAAGCGTGGAGACAATTAATAACTGCCCATTGGAAAATAAGCCTTCATGCATAGGTAGCTGAAGAAAGGTATGGATTCCTCGTTGATTCATACTTACCGCATGCTTGCCTCCGGGATTCCAGCAATGAAAAAACAAAGGCCTCCCAGACACGGCACTAAGCATTGTGTCACTGTAAACGGACTGATCCCAACATCCCGCCCCAACACTCTGGTAGAAGGGAGGTTCACGCTCTTTCCTGGAGCAAGCAGCCACCAAAGAAGTTGAGGAAACACGTTTAATGTTCCATAACCTCCATCTTAAATCCAAGACTTTTTAAAATACCTTTCAACTGATTTCAGGATGAACAGGTGCTCCATGTCATTACTGGGGGATAGATAATCTTTATCTCACCTCTGCAAGACAGAAGAATCCTCCGTCCAGCGTAGCAACCGTTCCAAAATGTCACCCACAATGTAAGCAGAGGCGCCATTGGGCGCAGCATTCTACAGAAGAGATGGAAACATGATTCTTGCTGCAGGCCAGGGTGCAAAAGGCAACATTTTTAACCACACCAACTGATACTGCTCCGTCATTCTGGTGTTGCTACTTCATTGAATACAGCAACAGGTGTTGCTACTTCATTGAATACAGCAACAGGTGTTGCTACTTCATTGAATACAGCAACAGGTGTTGCTACTTCATTCAATACAGCAACAGGTGTTGCTACTTCATTGAATACAGCAACAGGTGTTGCTACTTCATTCAATACAGCAACAGGTGTTGCTACTTCATTGAATACAGCAACAGGTGTTGCTACTTCATTGAATACAGCAACAGGTGTTGCTACTTCATTCAATACAGCAACAGGTGTTGCTACTTCATTCAATACAGCAACAGGTGTTGCTACTTCATTCAATACAGCAACAGGTGTTGCTATTTTTTTCACAACTGCTGCCGTGGATTTATAGTGACAAGGAAGCAGAACAATGAAGCCACCCACCTGTACGTACACTACTCCACAATTGGCCCAGCCATCCCCATCTCTCATAATGATCATGTTAAGGTCTTTCAAAGGAGGGGACTTCAGGTATCTAAAAAACGAAAAAGGAAAAGAGAGCTGTTATATTGTGTCATCCACACATATGCTAAGAATACCATACCATCCCAACCTGAATCAGCCAGGCACACCTTACCAACTGGCTATGCTGTCTCATTTGCCGTGGATTCAGTCAACCAACAAACAATCCTGATGTGTGAACAGTTCTCACACAAACAAATCTTCTTAATCTCAGCTGAAATCCCTCTGCCTTAACTCCCTTTGAATTTCCCTCCATTGTTTTGCACAATGAAAGAATTTCATCACACCTGTATGGGTCTCTGAACATGAAAATGTCTGTGTCCACTAAAAAGACATTCACACCTAAACGCAGTGAACGAGCCAGATAAGCTACCCGATGCATGTGCATCTGCACAAGCCCATGCCTGTTACAAGCATAAATGAAAAGGATCATTATTTAGGAGAAGATGTAACTTGGAAAAAGACTACCTCAGAGGAAGGGAGGGAGCAAGACATAAGTAGAAAGGGTTTAAAGGCAGGGGGCAAGTTCATGATCATGACGTGAAGCTTGCAAGGACGCAAACATGAAAACACTTGGCTGACAGCGCGCTTGACTCACTGCGGGTACACCTGTGTGCTCCACCCACAACCCAGTTCTTTAGGGAAAATCATCTCAGCGTGTTCACACTTCTCCTGTCGATTAGTTATCCACATAATGTGACCAATACCAAGATGCCGGAACTCGAGGTACGCCTACAAAGTATGAACAGACAGCTGCATTCAGGAGTGCTATCTATTATCACTCCTTTTGGTGTTTATGATCACTCCTTTTGGTTGCACACTATGCAATGAGGACATATCGGAACATAGTTGATTCATTGAGGTATCTTACAGGAGGAGCAAGGTGCTTATGACACATCATGAGGATGCAAGCCCTTTGTTCAGTTGATTTGGGTAAAGCTGCAGCATAAGTTGATGACCATGCCTGTACAGCCTGCCTGTACAGCCTCTCATAATTTTCAACCTCCATGACTTCCATAAGAAAGTGACATTCCTTCTTAAACAGAGAATAATGGGTCGATAAATTTTAGCCAGGACTTAAACACAGACATGACTCTTGAATACACATCTGACACCTGAACACGTACCTGCATGAAGGGGTTTGTCCTACTTTCCCCAATCACAATGAGCTCCTTTTTGAATGACCTAGCTGCCACAGATGCCTTCAGACCCACACTTGGCCACACATCACCTGTGATGAGAGGACAATCATTTACAAAGCTGGAATGATGGGAGGATCATGAGTGCACTTATAGGCGCATACTTAGTACGAGAAAGCGCAAGCTCTGCACTGATGATATTTAATATGTATGAGCTACTGAAACAGAATATTTGCAATCTAGAATAATGCATAATCATCTGTGAAGATGTCACATGACCTAGACTTATCCTCCTAAACATAAAAGGCTATCAGAATTATACGCGGGATCTGAATATAGGATAATTACTTTAGGATTTATTTGGCAATGCTTGTGGTTTTGGGGCTCCAAATGTAAAGAAGGAATTGTAATAAAGGCACTGAACGCACATTCTTTACAAAAATGACTTGCAAACCCAAGAAATCCGCATCCCCATAACATGGACTGTAGAATTTGTAACCTCACATGCCTAGTATTAGGCAATGTAATCTGCTTTCATTAGCACATGAGCACTGTACGGATAAAAAGCTCCATTTGCATGGCATATGCTCTGACTCGAAACTACTGAACATAAGGCAGGTAACATGAGCCTGACCTGTCCAAGGTTGAACTTTCCCCAGACTACAGTATCCACTTTGAGCACAATCCAAGTTCGTTGTTTCCATCAGGTGTCTTTGCGGGATTGCATCTTGCAAAAACGCTAAATTTTGCCTTCTGATATGCGTGCTCAAGGCATCAGATTGTGTATTGTCATTTCTGAAGCTCGCTTTTACAGCACAGAGTGGTATTCCTTGTGATGCAATCAAGGCCAGAGCGATGATGCACGCATTTTCACGCCATCGTATCATCTTCTCATCTACTAGGCCATCATTAAAATTGTATGTTTTGATAAACAAGTTAACAGTTATGGGCATGGGGGGGTTTATCGGAGGAGCTGATCTATCATGTTCCGTGGCATCTTCACACTTATCAAACGTTTTCTCATTTTTCCGTTTCAGTATAAAAGGTCTCATTCCAACGCGTTCAAATAAAATCAAATGCTGAGATACTTGCACATACCATACTGTCATCAAATTAGCAACTGCATTTACCATAGAGTGGTCTCAATTGCTCAGTATCCCTTCGAGCTTCAGGCATTCATAATGTCTTTCAAACAGCTGTATCAGCATGTGTCTGTTGACCTATGGACCCAATTCAAAAATATGGACCACCACAATCAAGGTACTTTGACATACATAAGAGCGCCACAACACTGTTGTTATCTGCTGATGGTCATGACAGCTGTGACAAGAGTCCTGTCATCAAATACACGTGGTCAATCAAGCAACAGGAGAGGGGGCTGGTGGGTCCAGTTTTTCTGTGATCAAATTCTTTAGCTTCTCAAGCTTGGCACCGGTCATCTCTCCCACCTGATCAAACCGAAACGCACACCTCATCAGCATCAGCAAATTTTTGAGATAGCAGAAACTATCATAGAAATCATCAAACATGATTTCAAACATCTGATTCCTAAAGATAGTATTATGAAAGGTTTTGAATGAAGAGACAACCTTCCAATAGCCACAACTCCTCTGCAAAGGCCTCCTGGAAGCTAGATCAAGATCATGATTGAACAGGATAATGCCTTCTAGGGTTATGTCTTAAAAACAAGTGGCCCTCGATGAGATACAGATTTGTAAATCCTTGATTATGTAAAAAAACATGATGTGGACACACTTGACAAAGATTGTATGTAACAACAGCAATTTCAGGTATCTTCATAAATTTAACAACAAACATTTACCAACGTGTCATCATAACATCATACCTTTTACAAAATTGAACAAGATTACTCAAGAGGCGACAAAATTGCTCTTAAGCAAAAGTACGAAAAGTCAATAGGGTGGAAAAAAAGTTATAGCATACCTTCTCTTTGTTTCGATACATCAGAAAGGTTGGGGCCACTTTGATGTTCAGTTGAACGCCTAGCTCCTTGTTGTACTTGTTACTGCAGTGGGACAGGATATGTGAATATTCAGTTGGACACACTTGATGCTTCAGGAATAATTTAAAAGATCCTCTCCTTTAAAGCAATATTCTAAAGCAAGTCCCAAAATTTTAACGAGCGGTGTATTAAGACACTATATCTTGTGACACAAAGTTAGAGGCTCTTGTTGTGGAGCTTTACAAGGGAGGCCCTACAGCAGCGCCTCTCCCACAGTAGGAGGATGAGGATGAACTTCCTGTGCTTTCATTCATTCCTGGCCAGCTCTCACCAGTTAAATTTTACAATCCTTGCGCGTGGCTCCAGTTCAGCTGTCAGCTTGACAAGGTCTGGATAAATCATTTTGCATGGCCTGCACATGGAGAGAAATTATCAGGAATCATGCAAAAACTGCAAGAGAGGTTAATGGCGAGGACATTTGTAATGTTAACAGTGCACAGAATGCGCTGAGTAGATCTGATAAATGCATACTGGAGCCTACCACAAGGAAAGCACATAGAGAAAGAAAGAGATTTAAAAGTACACAAAATCTGTCTGGCCACTGACTCAGGGAAGCAAAGGATCAAACAGTAGCAAGAGAGTGATCATTGCTGTTTAAAAATATTGACTACATGCCTTAGATTCTAAGGTATTCTGTCCAAAGTCACACATTTCTTACTGAGATGTAACGCCTTTACCAAATGAAGAACTCACCGGGAGCAAAAGAAAATGCATGCAACATGAAGTTTCTTGCAATGATGTTTCTTTATGCAGTGTTTCCATGAGTGAAGATCTTGCAAGTCTCACAAGATGTAATACTCAACACGTCGAAACCATTTAATCAATTCCTAATCTCTACAACCTAACCCTACTCTGGACATTCAGTAACCATCTAAAATATAGCAACACAAACTTACCCACACCAGTCTGTGTAGCAATCCACTACAATCAAAGTATCTTTATTCTCTGAAGCCTCCATGTATGACCTGTGACAGTATAGAACATTAGCCACCTCTATTTTTTAATAAAAATGTAGCGTTCCAAAACTGTTTCAAGGTTGCAGCTTGTCTGGGTAGGTACTTTACAATGGGGAAACCCACCAAAAATTATCTTTTGTTAGCTCGTAAAGGCCAACTCCAGATTCTGACACAAAAGGTGCAGCTATTGCCGCATCACTAGAATAAACTTTAAGCGATCTTGTGTCGTGACGTAAGAGCGTGCAGCTCTTCACCAGGTTTTGTCGCTGTACAGTTAGCTGATTTTTTCTGCTCAAGAAAGTTGACTGCATTTTATTTCGAGCAGAAATGGTGCCGGATCTTATCATCGTTAACTTGGTTGGTGCTTGTAGGTGGTTGGAAACGGTTACATGCCCAAATTATCTTAGTAGTGATGCTGCTTTTTTCATTTGCACATAACCTGCTTGATTAAATTTAGATGTATTTCAAAATGAAGCAAGTCATTTGGAGCAAACCGAAAAAAAATGCACCAGTGTAAAGGAGCCTTCAGAACCAGCTCCTTGCTTTTAAACTGACATAATTGCTAGATAACGCACATTCAAAAGGACGATACGCTCTATGAGACACTTGTTACTTATCAGGGGTCTATATATCCCCAATGAGGGAGACAGGTACAGAAATGAAAAATATTTCAGTAGCTACCTTCAAATCTGGGGGTTGGCCAAAAAGATAAAATTGAAATTACCAAAATCAAGACAATGTCTACGTACATGACTGAAAGCTATTATGACCTCTTAAAAGAGACTTCAGGGTGAGCATGCTATTTCAACCAAGAGCTGTTTTAGTATCAGCCATGACAAAAACACTCAAGCTGTGTCCAAACACTTAGTCCGTCATGCTATTGTGCTACGCGAGCCTCACATAACATATGACATGGTAGTATGTAGAGCGTGCTCTTCAGTATCAACCACATCAGCTACCTTAAACCTGCTCTAAACCCTACACCAGCAGTGCTACTTGTCATGCTGTGTTGCAGAATTCTAAGAACATAAGGACTCTCCTAAGCATTTGACTTCATAGCTTCAGGAGTTAATTTTACCTGCAATAGAGCCCGCTGCAAACTAACCACTGCAATTTCCAGCAACAATTGGCAAATTGACAACTTAATCCAACATGTCTCCTCCTTACAATCACAAGGGACGTCTAGTCAGGGTGCTATCTGACATCATGTCAAAGGGACCAAATTTCTGCACGCGATTTGTGCCTGAGAAGGAGGCTGTGGCGCTTGTGACCTTCGAGGCAGAGCCATATAGTTGAGTCAAAGCTCTAGGTCCAGGGCGGAAGCGAGGGGGAGACTTGAGGCCATCAGTGAATATCCTGAATGTGGGCTTCGGGGCCGCTCCTAGAAAGCACCAGACAGTGATGTAGATGGAGACAAACTGTCAACACATATTTGAACAGAAGCCCCCGCAGTGATTGCATGCCGTTAATCTGAGTTTCAGTTTTTGCTACATGACCTGTCTGAGCAGGCATACTGTTTCAAACACACCTGTTGGTGTGATAGGTTGGTACGATCCAGGCCCATTCCTCCCTGGGTCCTCATCGCTACGCTGAGTGCCCAATCTCACATCATTGTGACGTTCTTTTGGAAGCACAGCGAATCTTGGCTATGAAGGGGTAAGGGGACGCAACACATTAAGTGGTCAAAAGCTACAGGCTCCCAACATCCCACAACCATCATCATCACTGTCAAGAATGAATTAATGACCCCGATCAGAAACAGCAGATACGCAGAGAGGCTTCTCTCACCTTTTTGGACAAGAAGGGGACAGTTGCAGGTTTTCTAGCAATACTGCAGGATACAGTCTTGGGCATGCCACTTGATCCAATACCAATATCATAGTCAATTGGTGGGGAGGGAACCTCTTTTTTCAACTCTGCAGATCGCAAAGGACTCTTATCATCGTTAAGTCATTCAGTCCAGATAACTCGTCACAGTGATCTTGATGCACTGAATTTAAGCATATTGCTGGTGGTACTCTGCTGTGCCTTACCGCTATATCTTGGAGAGTATCTGTAATCGGAGACAGGAGTGCGTTTGTCAGTACTCTTGAACCACTCACAAGTTCGTTCTCCGAAGCCCTGTTGGAGATGCAGGCATTAGTTTGGTATCCGACACAGAGTTAAAGATAAGTACGAGAGCTACAGAGATGATTGCAAGATCAGAGCTGCATTAGTGCAAACAATTAAGGAGTGTCTCATGCAAAGGCTACTGCAACCATACGATGCTGATGTCACCTTATAGTCTGCACTCAAGTATGATGTCAAGTGCGCCGCTGCCGCACTGGCCTTGAACAACTCAGGCCTAACAGGTCCCGTGAAGGAAGCAGTGCTTCGCATTGGATCTCTCAAAGGGCTTGCAGTGCGCAGTGGGGAATCTAGTCGTAGAGGCCCCAAGCCAGGCGTGCATACTTCAACATCATAGGTTCCAGGCCCTTTTATGTTTCAATCAAAGAAAGGAATATTGTTTACATTTGATAAGGATCAATGGGGAAATTACTCAGCTTAGGTACTCTCTACTCATCTGATCTTGCAAATGTGTTCACAATGAGAAAGAAGGAATTGCAACAGGAGATTGGTGCATGTCATAGGTATGCTGTGACCATTACCGAGGTTCTCCTCTGGATATGGTGGTTTCATTCTGTCATGGCGGGGGTCGTTGGCTTGAAGCGCCCTGAAAGTAGCCGTGCGGGGTCTGTTCGTGTTGATACCCGACCTCCCCATGAGGCTTCTATGAATCTCGTCAAGTATGGTGACTGTCGCTTCTGAAGTGCCGCAAAGCCGATCAGTGTAGGCAGTGTGTGTGTTTGTATCCACTGAGACCCGAACAGGGCTACAACAAGACCATGAAACATAAATCCCTTTAGCATGCGGTTAAGTTCTATTAAATGCACTAGGTAAGACTAAGAGCTACATCACTTTATGAGCATGCTGAGTGTAAGTGTTCATCGGCACCATATTTTAAGTAGCATGATCACTTCAGGTATCTCTATGGGAAAACAGAGGAGTATCCTTGAACGTAACGTAAACGAAGCCGAGTTCAAACCTGAGCTCCCTGCCTTCTCCATCTCTGCCATTTATGAAATTAGAAATTTTTGTAGTTCCATCACGGAAGAAACGTGGAGACTCAAGAAATTTCCCCTATGCAGAGAAGCATTCAACCCCGTGAGGAGGTACGATATGATTACTCAAGCAAATCAAACCAAATGATTTCATAGCATCTCAGCGTTTGTATATATCACGTAACGTAGAACTCTCACTTTTGTATCATCAGGACTCCAAGCCTCCATGGCTGCATCACTTGCCTTTGTCAATATCGTAACCATGACCTAATCAACCATGCACTTATGGAATGAAAAGTGCTTGATGAGACATGAATTGGACTTCCACACTTCTTAGGAAAGTACACGACTTGAACGAGAAATTTCTGATTAGGTATTTTAAACTGCTGAAATTAGGTTTTCATCTTATATCGTTGTCCCTGTTTCATTCAGGACGTTAGCATCCAGATCTAGAGTATGACTGAGACGCAATGGCATTTACGGCCGCAAAATCCCTCTAATCCTGTGGTATTTTTTGGTAAATGTGCATAAAATTAAGTTACAGAGGCTGGTGTTGTACTAAATTAACTCACATGCAGATATAACAATAGGAGGGGTGCCATCCGGTAGAATAAAGATGGAGGTATGATATGTGACGATCAGAATTACTTCAACTACAAATTCTGACCTGCAATATTTGTTGCAGTACACTAAATCTTAAGTAGACACTGTGTACTCAAACTTATGATTGTCATGGTAGCCAGTACACCAGGCACTGTGAAGGCATGTGTTGTACCTCTTATCATGTTCAGCCATTGTTAAGAAGACGAATGCATGCCTGTGATTAATTGATCAGCTATTGTGCTGATCTGTGCTTCATCAAAACTACGCTTTGTGCTCCTACAGCTCTGGGCCGATATATGCCCGAAGACATGTGAGAACTTCAGGCAGCTGTGCACGGGAGAATACAGGTAGAACTAGAAGTTATCCCTTGTATTTTGTGTAAATGTAACAACACTTTTATTTTTTGCAATTTTGACAGACGGAATGGGCTCCCTCAAGGATATAAGAACTGGTGAGGGGCAACATGAATGACTTCCATGCAGCTCCACTTCCAAGCTCTCAGCTTGTGACCCTTGTGTGTCATATGGTCTGTGAATAGTTATTCCGATGGAAATAAATAAATATCTGTACTCTTCTTATGTTGTGATGACAAATCTGATCTTGTACTGCGTACTGCAGTCCCATCCACAGAGTAATCAAAGACTTCATGTTGCAAGGTGGAGATTTTCTTAAGGTTCGTGGGTGAGACCTGATGTCTGTGCTGATTCTTCCTCAGTAATTTGTTCTGCCAATAGTTGATCTTGTAGAATATGCTGTATATGCATTTAAGGGTCATAGCTGAGTGTGTGGAATGTGCTGTCAAAGTATTTACAAGATCTAGGTCAGTATGTGAAATATTAAGCCAATGTTTTCAAGAGACCTATGTCAGTGTGTGGATGTGAAATATGCTGCCATTCTACTTGTAATCCCAGTTGAGGCTGTAGCACGTGTTGATCATGCCTTCAAGTGAGGCTGTAGCATGTGTTGATCATGCCTTCAAGTGAGGCTGTAGCATGTGTTGATCATGCCTTCAAGTGAGGCTGTAGCATGTGTTGATCATGCCTTCAAGTGAGGCTGAAGCATGTGTTGATCATGCCTTCAAGTGAGGCTGTAGCATGTGCTGCCAATATTTGTTTGCAGGGAGATGGGACTGGAGCAATGAGCATATATGGCAGCCGCTTTGCTGATGAGAACTTCCAGGCTAAGCACACAGGTATGCAGTGCATGTTCTCAGTATGGCAGCAGCAAGTAAGTGAGTAACAGAGTGGAGGGCTAACATGCAGAAAAGCTGAGTTTCATGTATGGTACATGCAAGTTGTTCATCTACAGCTGATAAAGGGTGCTACGTGCTTAGTGTTGCTCTACATGACGTGTAGTTGTTAAGCGTTTGATATAGTTTCTCAAGCTCTCTGCGCACAATTAGAAAATCCCTTACAAATTTTCGCTGTGCAGGACCTGGTCTCCTGTCCATGGCTAATTCTGGACCTAACAGTAATGGATGCCAGGTAAAGGCCTCAATCTAATTATTGAGATTTTATCAAAATCACAAAAAACAACCTCTCAAAATTTTCCAAATTGCACATTATCCATGTGTGGAAAAAATGGGTACTCATCGCACCTACAGACAACCTTGCAGAAAGAAAAGAGATACTATGAGGAAGATCCAGTCTAAGCTTCAGCTGTAGCTTTTGATCGTTTATACAGTACTCCTCTTGCATGTCAACTCTCCTCATCCCCTTCAATTCCTTCTTGCATGTCAACTCTCCTCATTCCCTTCAATTCCTTCTTGCATGTCAACTCTCCTCATCCCCTTCAATTCCTTCTTGCATGTCAACTCTCCTCCATCCCTTCAATTCCTTCTTGCATGTCAACTCTCCTCACCCCTTCATTCCTCTTGCATGTCAACTCTCCTCGTCCC
>BEGY01000003.1:1937-129392 GCA_002335675.1 Chlamydomonas eustigma | reverse complement strand
GCATGTCATCTCTCCTCATCCCCTTCATTTCCTCTTGCATGTCAACTCTCCTCGTCCCCTTCATTTCCTCTTGCATGTGACCTCTCCTCGTCCCCTTCAATTCCTTCTTGCATGTCAACTCTCCTCATCCCCTTCAATTCCTTCTTGCATGTCATCTCTCCTCATCCCCTTCATTTCCTCTTGCATGTCAACTCTCCTCGTCCCCTTCATTTCCTCTTGCATGAGACCTCTCCTCGTCCACTTCAATGCCTCCTTGCATGTCAACTCTCCTCACCCCCTTCTATTCCTTCTTGCATGTAACCCCTCCTCACCCCCTTCAACTCCTTCTTGCATGTGACCTCTCCTCACACCCCCTTCAATTCCTTCTTGCATGTGACCTCTCCTCGTCCCCTTCAATTCCTTCTTGCATGTAACCCCTCCTCATTTCCTTCTTGCATGTGACCTCTCCTCGTCCCCTTCTATTCCTTCTTGCAGTTCTTTATCACCTGTGCCAAAACAGATTGGTTAGACAACAAGCATGTTGTGTTCGGGCGGGTGCTGGGAGATGGGTTGCTGACAGTGAGAAAAATTGAGAACGTTTCTACTGGGAAAAACAATAGGCCCAACTTGCCATGTATAATTGTGGAATGCGGGGAGATGTAGATTGTTAGTGTCTCGGAGGGGTGTCTAGGGTGAGGTTGGCTTGAAGTGCTTTAATCACTTACATGAACTATTTAGTCTCAGTATCAAAACTGTAACAACCTATCCTTGGTATAGAGAATGTAGTGTGTTTCTCATATCAAATCACTTTTACTTCTGGAGTCTGTTCCATGTTCGAGTTCACTGCTTATGGATCAAGAGGGATATTTTAATTTGCAAGAGAATGTGGATATTACAACACACTAACACAGACAAGTAACAAAAATGAGGTACAAAGCAAGCGATACAGCTGCACTAGCTAGAATCTGCTTATATAAGAGTCTGTACATGCTGTTTGCAAACAAAGCGTATGTGCCATTTCTCAAACCCTAGGACCCTGGCATGGTCCTAAGCAAAGAAAGGTGCATTTGCACACAAAAGCAAGAAGGGATTTAAGGAATGGGTGTAAACTCAATATCAAGCATGATTACAGGCCAGGCACAGAGACTCCGTTAGTGGCAAAGTTAACAGCCCAGGGGTTGGCAACATGATCAGCCAAGGCCTCTAGGGGTGACTTTCCAGTGGCAGCGTGCTGTCCCAGGATGCCAGCAAAAGCAACCATGGCCAATCTGTGGGAATGAGGAAGTTATTGCGGTTACGAGCCTCTATATATGTGAAGGGTTCTTCATGCGCATGCCTAAGAATCATCTGTTAAATACAACTTTCCTGTTCCCTGAGTAGCATCACTGAATCGCATATCCTTCTCACCGTCCATTCTTGATCTCCTTCAGCTTGAGCTCTGACAGCTTGGAGGCATCCTTGCTGAGGCCCATTGGATCAAAGGCACCTCCAGGGTAGATGCGCTCGGGGTATGTGGCAGTCTGCCCGCCCCGGAAACCCTCAGCAATTGCAAATGCCACCGTCATGAAGAGGGCAACAGTGGTGAAGTTCAATGGGAGCTCAGCCCCAAAGTAGGTTGGGCTACCACCGTTAAAGGCCTGCAAATTAAATGGCAGATGCTTTGACATGAATCCATCATAAGAGGAGCCTTTCTACAGTTGAAGTACTGTACACAGATAGGGGCTCGTGATACAACAGGTATTGGTACTTACCCAGGACTGTGCGTCATACCAATTGCCGAATCCCAAGAGTTCGACTCCAAGGGATCCTGCAATGCCCAACATAGCCCATCGGCAGTGATATACCTCTGCCTCCTGAAATCGCTCCAGAGAGGCCTTGTCTTTTCCGAGGCCCAGAGGATCAAATCCGAATGTTCTAAAAGAAACAGAGAAGGTAATCAGAATGCAGCGACCTCAGACTTGAAGTCTTGAAGATGAATAGGCATAAAAATCATCGAGATTGACTATATGCGATGGCAGGAGATGCAAATGACAGTGTGGCGCATCATCTTACCCAGGCAAGTCCTCAGGCAGCCACTCAGGCTGAGGGGTACCAGGCATCCAGTTACCTAAATGGAAAAATAGACAGAGTCATGACGATGATTTAGGATTTTGTCAACGGCATCCCATCAGGCGGAACATTCAAGATCGAGATTCATGAATATTCATAAACTGTTTTACCTGCTTTCATGGTAACACGGCAACCATTAGAGATGGATGCCACTCTCTTTCCGAGGAATCCCCTGGTGGCAGATGGGGTAGAAGCAATTCGCATAGATAGTGCCATTTCAGATATCAAGATTTCAACAGGTGAATAAATATATACTTGTTGTAAGTTCGTTCCTTATAATGAATGGTTCGCACTTTAATGATCCGATTCTGCACCCGATCTGACACACTTCCTCGCTCGATCTTGGATTTCCAAGCGTCGTTTAGCGCTGGAACAAGTGATGTGTGTAACGTGCATACAACGCATTGACGCTGCTCTTGTTTACTTGTTGACAACCTCAAAGCACATTGGTTAGGACGTCCTACTATGTCAAACGAGTCTAACATCCATCATGAAAGCTCAGAAAGCTCAGAAATGCGTCATTGTTTAGGCAAATTGGTGTCGGCATAACTAATTTAAAGCTATTTTTTTGCAAGCCAGTACTGAAAGCATGAAGTAGCATTCAAGAATACCCGACAGAATGCCTCTCATTCTCATGTTACATTTACCTATTTAACTTATAAATTTGTTTGCACTCTCAAACACAGCACCAAGTGCCTTCTAAATACCTATCATCAGAAGCTTCTGAGTTTCTTCTGCCCTCATTTGGCTATACATTTCATGGGTAGGAGGATGCCTTCAGGAAATCATTGGCTGAATTGAAAATGTTATGTACAGAAGGCCAGATGACGTCGTGAAAAGTCAGCGAGCATGTCTCAGAGTTAGGACTGAACACTTACATGACACATATCTAGTGTGAGGATAGGTACAAGTATGACAGTCCTACATGATGTCTTAGATCCATGGGATTTTTTTATCAAACTCTCCTTACTTCACTTAGTTTAGTTCTGTATCATGTACTCAATTATGTAGGTCAGGCTTATGCTGTGGACTCCTCATCTTCTTTGTCTCAACACATGAGCAACACAAGCACTACCTAAGAAAATTGTGCATACATCAGAGAAGAATGGCAGGAATTTTGGTGTAAGGTGTAGCTAGGTATGACTCCACCACGTGAGTTGGTGAACTTCCCAAAGTTCTGTTAGCAACAATGTGATAGAGCCTTTAACAACAAATATTTTTACACCTGTAAGAAACATACTGCCCTTCTTCTTAACAGACCCCTGAAACTTGTGGCATTAGAAAATTCCTATATCCTTAGCTTAGACATTTTCAGGAAGCTGCGAAAAATATGTTTACACGACCCCTACATTTCAAGAAATATAAACCCTACTTCAAAAGGTTCCGCGCTGAGCCACGCAACTTTTCTGCAACGACATGTGGTAGAAGTACACTGGAAATGACTCGCGCGAGTAATTAGAATAGGATACGATCTCCCAAACATT
Organism: Chlamydomonas eustigma; assembly: GCA_002335675.1. Taxonomy (NCBI): domain Eukaryota; kingdom Viridiplantae; phylum Chlorophyta; class Chlorophyceae; order Chlamydomonadales; family Chlamydomonadaceae; genus Chlamydomonas; species Chlamydomonas eustigma. The sequence continues at coordinate 125,820 of BEGY01000003.1, read as the reverse complement.
TTATGTGGATACATACATGTCGGCATAAAGATAGATGATTGATAATTGGTAATCATGATTAATGTAGTGTCAGAGTTCCTGGGAAGGGGCTTGCCATTAGCAGGCCCACGACACCTTAGTCCACAGATACGGTAGCACATCTACAGATACGGTAGCACAAGTATACAAATTACAAATGGATACGAGTGTAAGCAGAGATGTAACAGCGATGGAGCGTTTTGAAATGATTTCTTTAAAAGAGTCTGGGATACGAAAAGTGGTCGGTGCCGTCTTAGTTGCTTCAGGAGTTGCAATTTCATTGTTCACTTCTGCAACTTATCCTTTATTGGACTGGTTCTTGATAGCTTCCGGTAAGTCTTGTGTATCTGCCCTCAATGACAAGACTATTTTTTCCCCCAACCTTTATGCTAGATTACACTTGAATTGGAATCTATTGTTATAGGTGTCATGCTCTATCAAATGGGCGTCCAAAGTCAGTGAGGTTGTATCATGGGCGGAATGTGGAACCCAGATGGGAAAGGCATCCGCCCCATGCCATTATCGCCTGAAAGTGCCTTGTGGATATTCAAGAAGCAAAAGCAAATGATTCAGAATGCAGCGGTATCTGGTCTCATTGCCTTCGCAGTCCAGCTGGGAATTGTGGTGACCCTATCATTGATGGGGGTTGCAACTGATATTTGGGGAGTTGCATCCACTGTGTTGAAATTTGTTCTTTTTTTCTATCTGTTCATTTTCGGAGGCTGTTACATATTTTTCAAGAAGCACCAATAGAACAGTGGTTGAGACTGTGCTGAATGGTATGCAATGGAAAAAGGAACTCTCTAACATGTGTTGTTTGTGATGATGGTCCCCAAACCTTGGTGGTAATCCCTAGTGGGGTCCAACTGATATTATCTACACATGTGATAGAAGATCTTCTTTTTCTTTGACACTATTTTGCCGCATGTCACATGATATGTACATAATTAGTTCACACAGTACACTCCTAAGTTCTGTTCTGTATTAAGAGACATGTAAAGGACTTGTCCTTACATTATCATGAATGCTTGTTCCGTTTGGAGTGGAAATGTGGATCTTGAGTGTAAATTCATTTTTATCTCTTCTTTATTGCTCTCATTCATGTTGAGAAAGTTGCATGACTGGTCAACAAATGTGACAAGCTTCCTTACGGCCTGCAATTGTGAAAACTATGCAAGAAGTGATGTTTTGAAATTGATCATCTACAACTCTCCATTTGTTCTGAGTAGAGAAAGTGCATTGAGCACCTGATCAAGCTCTGTTGTTTGAAGTAATGTCACACGAAGCTGTAGGTCTGTCTACGCTTAAGTTGTAAATTACAAGGCATTGAGAATGTTTATATTTTCAAGATGACGCCTCTGAAATTGAAGTATTGATCCTTGTTGAGGACATATAGCAATAGCCCCAGCCGCTTCATATTCACACGTTGCTCATGCATTCATCTCATTGCATACGCTAGGATTTAAGGTCGAGATCATTACTTGTTCTTATGTACGCAGAGCAATGTCTGGTTTATGGCAGGCGGTTGCAATTATTACACAGTAGTAACAGTAACTAATGTAATCAGGTTCTAGCATGGTAGCACGCACGCCAGATGTGGAAAATGAGATGCACATCGTCGAGCGCCCACCTGTGCGCGCAGCTGTACAACGCCCACCATGTACGCATCCAAAGACCTGTCTGTCTCCTTCCAGAAATCATTCCTATCCATTATCACCTTTTTGCTGTCGCAGCTTGTAGCTCCCACACAGGGTAGCTCGCTCGGCACTGTCCTTCCCTCCTCTTCCTCCTCTCTTTCCAGGCTTGCATCTTATTAAGCACTGGAGTTACAGGGAAATTATTTGTTCGCACTTGGATCATTAAAATCTCCGAGCGCTTGAGCATCTTGTCCCTCTCCATGTCTACCACCTTGCGACTTTCACTGGCAGCTGTGGCCCTGTTTCTTGCTTTGCCTAACAGTTTTGTGCAAGGAACAGGTAAGCGTGTGTATTTTATATGCCTATGTTCTTTTATAAATCTGATCAATTTCGCATCCTCTTTCATTGCTTTTAGCTCGGCTCAGCGGTGTTAAGAGCATCGACGCTCCTCGCACTCTGCCTCGTTTTTCACCACAAATTTCTGATATCAGTCTGAAGGATCTGAAGCCTGCATCATCTGTTCTAACAACTGCAGCTGATCGTCTTCAGGCAACTTATTCTTCCTGGCTTGCCACCGAATCAACTCAGTTTCCCGACGTTGTGGACTCTGCCACACAAACTTGGCACACCGATGAGGTTTACAGCAATGGTGCTGCTGGTCTTCTGGCAGGTAAGAAAATATAAGAATCAGCAGGAAATCTTCGTAACCTCGGTTTCCTCTGCAGCAGGCAGACACATTGTATGAGACTCTTGACGTGAGTATATCTGGCCATGTTTATGAGTTAATATCGCACACTGCCCCAACATTCAGGATCCTTGTGGACAATGTACACGCTGACAAATGATAATCAATGGCGCGAGCGTGCACTTGTTGCAACTCAGGCTTTGCTCCCAGCAACCTCAGACAAATACCTCGGGCAAGCCCTAGGAATGCTCATCTACCCTGCAATCAGGTCTGCTAGCCTGAAATTATTATTGTGACATGTCAAGTCTGGTTGATTCTCTATATGATGAGAGTCTTTTATCAAAGCTGTACTGCACCAGCTCAGCTCTGAATGTAGCACATTGTTTCTTTTTGTTTGAATTGCAGATATGCTTATGAGGCAGAAACAGATGCGTCAGGAAAGCAAGTGTACTTGGAGGCTGCACTTACAGCTGCTTCCACCTTGTCCAAGCTCTATGTGCGCGTCAGTGGTAAGTCTGAAACAGTGCAATAACAATTGGGTATATTTGTGGCGAATTTCTTGTTTTGAGCAGCAAGCAGCCAGGAGGAAGTGCTACAGCACAGCGGAGACCCTTGAATTGCTTCATGTTTGATTAAATGATGCTATGGAAGGACTTAAACCCTAAACCCTAATGATGCTAAGGAAAGACCTAAACCTGCACATCCGCTTCAATCCAGCTACTTTGAACACAACAAGAAATGCTGAATGATCATTATGAATCCCAAAATGAATCCCATTCATGATTGCAGGAGTGCTCAAGGTTCGCCCAACGAGTGATATCGCCTCTGAGGCACGTGCTGCTGGAGCTGCTACTGTGAGCCCCTTGGCTGCATTCAGCTCAGTGGAGGGATCCTCAGCTGCTGCCTCACTTCTCATGTGGGCTGCCAGCCTGCCCGGTGGCAAGACTGCATGGCGTGATATGGCCCTTAAGAATGCACAGCGTTTGGCAGCAGATCACATTAGAGAAGATGGTGAGTCACCAGCTGCTGCTGCTGTTAGTGCTCGCAGAAGTCATGCAACATTTCTGTACTGTCTGATGTAAACATGTACTGCCAGACCCTAAGGACCTCATGAATGTGTGCAGTCATGCAGCGTTAAACCCTAAACCCTAATGGGCTGCAAGAGACCAAGACTGACCTACAATGCACATTGCACTCGGTGCATGGATTCCAGTATGAGTCTATTATAAACACCAAATGTGTGCATTGTCATATGTAATGGGTCCATATAGGTTCTGTACTGGGCACCTTGATGTACAAGACCAACAGCGCCACTGCAAAGCCCCAAGAACTGTCTGCCGTCATCCCCCGCCTCGCTGGCAGCGTGCTGGATGTCACTGCTTCCTCTCCCCTCGGCTCCGCTACTTCTTCTGTCATCTCCTCCTTGTTTGGCGTCCTCAACGGTGGTCACACTTCTACTCAAAAGCTTTCAGATGCTGGGGTTGCCCTGGACGCTTGGTTGTCTGCTGTGGCAGGCCAGGAGACTACTCCAGAGCTGAGGCAGGCCATGGCAACCCAAACACTAGCAGGTGTGAACATTGTAACCCGTACGCTGACTGTACGTGCACTGTCTGCGTGTCCGCAATAACAAAACTGGCTGCGCTTTGCACATTATGTCTTTACGTTTTCTGAATACGCAGGCTACATTTGCATGCACAGCAAAGTAGGTGCTTTAAATCCTTCTTCATAATGTACTTTGTGATTTTGGGAGCCTGTGCATCAGATGTAGCTGTTACTCATTCAGCTACTAATTCAGACACTCTGTCTATTCATTGCAGAGGCTGCCAGAGCTACTCCATGCAGTGAGGATGCGGATATGTTGACAGCTGCAGCTGAGACAACGGCCGTGTCCCTCGTGAGCTGGGCTTCAGATGAAGCTGCCATAACCTCCGCCCTTCCCGCTGCCGCTGCTGCCGCTGCCTCCGCTCTCTCTGCACTGTCCACACTGCCCACAGTGTCTACATCCCAGCGGGCCTTGTACAGAATGACAGCTGCTCATGTGATATCAGTCCTTGCAGGATCCAACCTCCAAGCGCCAGCAGCAGCTTCTGACTCAACAGAGGGACCTGCATCCATAGCAAGGAGGTTGTGGCTGTCAAGCTTTCTCTCTGGTGCCTCACACGGTGCTGCGCATCATCACTCTCGTCTATTGCGTGGAGTTTCTTCAGTGGAGGACTCTATTAGCAAGGGGGAGGAGGTATTGGTTCAGTTCTCAGCTAAGTCTGTTGCCGGCAACAGTCATTTGCCTGTATCACTGCTTGTCAATGATGAAGGGAAGGAAGGTTCAATGCTTGCTGACAATTTGTTTTTGCAAGCAATAGCTACATTAAAGGCAGGAGATATGTGACGAGTAACAGGGTTCTACTGAAGTCCCACTTGAATTTTCCTACAGAGTCAACTTCCGCATTCTTTCTTCTGCTCTCTTCCCAATTGACTCTACATTCTTTCTTGATTATAAACAATTCTTCTGGCAACTGTACGTTTTGTCCACGTGTCTTGTAAAATTCTCTGCCTAAACCCCCCAAAACCATTACAGACCATTGACATAGCAATTGTTTTTTACTAGTACATATTTATGTTTGATCAATATAAACTAGTGCAGCCAGCTCAACATATGCCTAGCCTTAAAACTCCTCAAGGCGGATACAACAGTAACATCATCAGGCAGCCAGTAGCGGGAATACTGCCTCCTCCACTTCTCCACTATTAGATGCAGAACCCACGATTGATGACCAGGCCTCAGTGTCCTCTCCACCCCATTCTCCTGGGACTGATATAGCCATGCGGTCACATGCGTCCATATCCTTTTGTAGCTGAGCAGCATATGCCTCCCCTCCATTTGTAGTAAGGACTCGGCTCATTAGGTTCATGTACGTCTCCGCAGCATACCTGCATATAAGCAGTACAGTCTTAAAATTTGAATGGTATACCTCTCTGTCATGACCTTCATGTGCGCAAGATCACAGAACATGGGCAAGAGTGCACCATGACAGGTCACACATAACAACTGATTCCTTTCCCCTACCTGATTCACACAACTATTCACACTGCACAGGGCATCACCACCTCCAACCCACCTGTTGTTCCCAACAGCCTGATTCACACAACTATTCACACTGCACAGGGCATCACCACCTCCAACCCACCTGTTGTTCCCAACAGCCTGATTCACACAACTATTCACACTGCACAGGGCATCACCACCTCCAACCACCTCCAACCACCTCCAACCCACCTGTTGTTCCCAACAGCCTGGTTCTTGATGGCAGCCTCCCTTGACAGAAGCATGGTATGCCTGTCGTCCAGCTTCAGGGCAGCCAAATAACGGTAGAGACGGGCCTGGGTATTGGGAGGGCATGCTGGCTCTGAGGCCAATCCAAGTAGGCGTACCGCAGCATAGTACTGGGCACAAAAGGCTATGCGCTGCTGTCGAGATGCACCTGAGAAGTGAAATAAAAGGAATGGGGATAAAAATAAGCAGTATCAAGGGCTATTAATGTAAATTTCTAACCCTCAGCATTAGAATGGAGGTAAATTCTGCAAAATTCTCAGCTCCGATACCGGTAAACAATGCTTAACTTAAACTTTAAGGAGGTGAGAGTGCTTTGCCCTTCTTGTCTTTGAGCATTCTGACAGAATATGTCGATGGCTTTGAGGAGAAGTGTGAGAAGTGTCTTTGCATCTCTGCCTGACCCATACAGCAACACACAACTTTGCACTACAAACAGAGACATCACATCAAGACCTGCACTCACTGACTGGCTCCTGAGCCAAGAGAGTCATAGCTTTGGCAAAAGCCTTGGCAGCGACAATCCATGCCCCAGCCTCCATTTGCGCCACACCAGCAAGGTACAGCTGCATGGTATCATTCAGTGCGTTCATTGCATCCAGGGCCTGTTGGGTGCTGCTGTCGTGAGAAGGATTGTTGGCAGTGAGGGGTGTTGATAGGGAAGTAGTAACAGGTACAGATGTGACAGAGGTTTGGGAGGAGAGAGAAGGCTGTTGGGTCAGCATTCCACTACCACCACCACTTCCAGCACCACCTGGAGGAGTAGCAACCAAGCGGAGCCCCGCAGCAGCCGACTTCAACGCCCCGACATGCCCAGATGCCTGCAATGTGGCAGCCTCCTCTTTGGACTTGATCTGGATGTTGAACTTCTTCCCTGGGGCAGAGCCACCACCACTGGAGAAGAAATCTGAGTCATCACCAAAAGGATCATCATCAACCCCCTTACTCCCACCTATGGCTGAAGTGGAGGTGTCAGAGGGTTTGTCATCAACGGGTTTGCTTGAGTACACTAAGGGTTGGAGAGGTTGCATAGGCAGAACTGGAGGAGAGGCTCCTTGCTGCTGCTGCTGCTGCTTCACCTGCTGCCGCTGCTGTGGGGCCATGACTACAGATGGTGCATCCAAGTCATCGTCGAGGCCCAGAAGATCAAATCCTCCACCACCACTTACTCTCGCAGCCCTTCAGCACATTCAATAGGATGTAAGGACTACGGGGGCATGCGGGAACTGGAGTATAAAAAAACAATTGTCCAATACGTAGAGAGGCAACAAGCGCAGCAACTAGAAGACCAGTCTCAGCTATGGCAACGGCTTCTTTTATTCCTAGGCAACAGACAGCACATTGCAGAATGTATGCAGCCCCTGAGCAATGCCAGCAGAGACAATGATACCTTTTCTTTTAACAATCAGTGAAGCACGCACCAGTAGAGCAGCATGTTGGGGCAACTTGTCATATCTAAATACCTGCTCATAAATGACAAGCTCCTCATCACAAGCTTTACATCTCCAACACATATGATTTCATGCCAAGTTCCCACTCACTTTTGAGCTGTAGGTGCAGGTGTGGGCTTGTTGGACTGAACACCAGAAAAGAAATCATCCAAGTCAAAGTCAAACTGCTGGTTGGTGGAAGCTTGAGGCAAAGGAGTATTAGATGTTGCTGGTACAGGGTGAGAGTCTGAAGATGGTGTTCTGCCAGACACTTGTGAAAGTGAAGGAGAAGCACTGGGGGCAAGTGAAGGCACAGCATGCTGAGGCGCACCACCACCACTACTGCTACCTCCCTTGGTGTGGGCTGCTGCATGCTGCTGCTGCTGAACCAGCAGCATTCTCTCCTTCTGCTCCCGATCTGTTGCGACTTGAGTGGCCATGGTGGTGAGAGAAGCTGAAGTTGTGTTTCGGAGGCCGAGGTAAGGTATCAATGGCGCTCCATGTGCAGAGCCATGCACAGGCTGCGGTGGCACCTCTATGATGTTAGCTTCAGTGTGAATGGGATGCACTGGGAGAGGCAGGCCATCCTCTCCAGTCAGAGGGAGAAGTTCAAGCACAGGTGGAGCATCTGCATCAAACTTGAGGAGGAGGAAAGGTCACGGTCACAGGTCACAGGTCAGTGAGGGAGGAAGATTAAGCACAGTAAATAGGATATCAAATCTCCCTGGCAAGCATAGGAAGAGTAAGATTATGTTCCATTCTGGAGAAAAGAGTGAGGAGGTTCAAGTCTCAAACTACAGCTACCTACCTGTCAGATCAAAACAACACCATCAGCATGCTCACCACTTCAGAGCTTAAAGTAATCCCAGGGGCTGAAACCGACCAGGAGGAGGCCTCAGACAACCCTACACCTGAGGCATCTACAAGCCTCAGGGCTGTAGCAGGGGGCATGCCAATGCTGGCGTCCGCAACGCCTCCATACACTCCCATGGAGGAGGCGGAAAGGGACCTCAGCATGGCAGCGGCACGCGCGGCAGCTTCTGCAGACTCAGGCGGACCAACGGCAGATGTTCTAATGGATGCCATGTAGGCCGCCTGTACTGCCTGGTCACTTGGGAGACATGCTGCTGCTGCTAAGGCAGATATCCACTCGCCTGCAATTCAAGCGGAATCAAGGGGCCTCTGTAAAGGACTGAACATCTCATGTTAATGAGTTCAGTCATAGAATTGGCAACACATGTAGAAGATTGATATGCATCTCACCTGCATCCGCTAGGAGAGCTGCGGCCGTCATTGCATCCCCGTGAGCTGCCGCGCTGGCTGCAGCAGCACACATCTTGGCATGCAGTGCACTGCCTCGTGGAGGCGGCCCCGGGGAATGCAGAGAGCGAGAGGCATCAGCACGTAGTCCCTCAGTTACTTTGTCCCACTGGCCTGCAGCAGCCAGAGCTGCTAAGTAGGCTTCATGATCCAAGCGGACATGGCGTGAGAGCGCTACTGCAACATCAGCAGCCCTGAAGCATTAGCAGGATCAGCAGGAGTGAGAGAGGGAGGCAGAGGGTTGAAAAAGAACAGTAGGTGGATGACAGATAGAAGCCCTAGGCCTACAACCCTCAGCCAGGCCTCCTTGATGACATATTGCATGCCATGCAAGTAGCTGTTTGAACAGTCAAGTAGCACTTATTGCATGCCATGCAAGTAGCTGTTTGAACAGTCAAGTAGCACTTATTGCATGCCATGCAAGTAGCAGTTTGAACAGACAAGTAGCACTTATTGGTCATGCAAGTAGCTGTTTGAACAGTCAAGTAGCACTTATTGGTCATTCAAGTAACTGTTTGAACAGTCAAGTAGCACTTATTGGTCAATCAAGTAGCTGTTTGAACAGTCAAGTAGCACTTATTGCATGCCATGCAAGTAGCTGTTTGAACAGTCAAGTAGCACTTATTTGTCATTCAAGCCTGAGCTTTGTCATTAATTGAGTGGATTATGGATGAGAATTTACCCGGACTGAGAAAGTGTGGACAGCAATGCAGGTGTGGGCCTGATATCTGCAGCAGCCACTAGTGCTGCCAGGGCTTTGCGAGCCTCAGAGGCCACTGCTAAAGGCCCTCCGAGACCAGAGGCAGCTAGAGTAGCCCAGCCAGTAGCCAGCACCTGGATAAACCATCAGCGCATGAGCAGGATCATGGCAGAATTCAACTCTATGAATACCTGTGTTTACTGGAGACAGCTGAATGGACAACAGGGACGGTGTGCTTCAAGTAAAATAGGAATGACCTGCTTGATTAAGAACAGGAATGGTGTGCTTCAAGTAAAATATGAATGACCTGCTTGATGAACAACGTTGTGCTTGATGAATAACAGGGACGTTGTGCTTGATGAATGACAGGGACGTTGTGCTTGATGAGTGCTCATGCTTACACAGTCTCCCTTTTTACTCATGATCCAAGAAGGCATGTCATTTCATCTGTCTCAGGCAAGGTGCAGACATACCTGCTCCATCCTAGCAGGCCTTGCGATCATTTCAGCACCAGGTGCCAGCACCACATCCGTAACCAGCTCCTGCCCTCCCCTGAAAGATTTGAATTCAAACCACCACCATCACAACTCCTCTCAAGACCATATTCCGTGATGAAGCCTGTCTGTCATACATGTGTGAACACTTCTCTAACTGTGCTATGTTGTATGCTCAGAAAATAAGATCATGTTGCAACTGGTAGAGGGGCCTATTTATACCTTCTACGACTTTCAAGGTAGATGCTAAGTAAGCACACTGATTGTAAGGACCATTGATGAAACCAAAACAGAGTGTTGTCCCTTGATCACTCGATTACTCATTTTGATATGTAAGGGGCATGCATCCCAGGGAGAGTCTCAAGTGATTAATCATTTTCAAAACCTGAGTAAATTGAGAAAGTGAGAGGCTCACCGCAAGATGTAGACAGCATCTGCAGAAGCAGCCACCAAAATGGATCGATCAGAAGCTGCCATGTGACATACTGGCAGAGGCGCCCCTCCTGTCCACGGAACCTGAGGAGTAACATGTTTATGATGGGTGTATCAACTTAGTAACTGAACAATCACCTTAATAATGCACAGTGGCACAGCCACCTTTGCCTAAGAGTCTGGTATACACGCTCATAGACAGACCAGTGCCCTGGGCGGGTACCTGTGCCCACCCACCCACCCACCCACCAGCCAAATTCTATGAAGGGAAGGCTGAGATGAGAAACTTTGCACATTTTGCCCAACTAGCTGAAGATCTAAACAACTAGCTGAAGATCTAAACAAATCAAGTAGATTGCGTTCTAAATTATCAGCCTTTAAACCCCATCAGGATGACGAAACAGCCATCAGCAATCATCACTCATGCACCTGCAGGACAGCTCCTGCAGCCGTCAAATACAACAAGGCAGGCCCAAACCACAAGATGGAGGTTGCAGGGCAAGCCATGGGGCCTCCTGTGGCAGTGACCACGATGTCCACTTGCGTCTGAAGGCCAAGATCGCCTGTCAACACAGACACAAACAACTGGTAGTTTAGACTCACCTGAAAAATCTTCATAATAAAACAATAAAAACATGGATGCCTTAGACAGACAGATATTTGAAAAATATTGCATTGCATGAGGAGTGCTGGTGTTCTGTGTGTACATATCTGACTATTTCATAGTTGCTGTATTTTTAATGTTGATCACCTCGTAATACCATGATGCGCTTGCTGGTCAGCACTGCACACACGCAATCATCTGGTGACGTAGGTACCACTGGAGAGGTCACTAAAGATTGCCAGGCCAGCTGCAAACAAAATGAAATTCTTTAGTAAAAAGGAATTCCCTTGCCGGGATTCGAACCCGGGTCGCTCGGGTGCGCAAGCACAAATTCGCTGAGTAGCGAGAGCAATGAGAGCCGAGTATCCTAGGCCAACTAGACTACAAGGGAGCATGTCTGATCAGCGTTGTAGACGTAACATAATTTACAATTTCTTATATTTTTATTACAAATATACGTTACCTGTAAAATTTTCTCGCCATGAGACAAGCGTGCCTGAGCTTGCCTAGGTAGCTGCCCAACGTGCTGGCCATTTCCAAAACCACCGTCCTGGATATGAATTGAATGGATATTTATCACTCTATTAATTTACCAACACAAGCAAGTAGTAGCTCAACAGTTTTAAACAACCCACCTTTCCATGCCCTGGAAGGGTAGCTGCAGCAAGGTATCCATCGTTAGTCTCCCACATAAACACTCCTAGCCCAGGTACAGCATGACTGCCACCGCGGGCAGACCTTACAGACTGCATAGTTGCAAGGCCCTGTGACATGCCAAGCAGCGCCCCAGGTACCCACCCTCCGTCCGCAGCTGCTGCTGCAGGGGCAGTGTCGCTCACATAATCGTCCTCATCTTCACTAGCAACATACTCATCTGCATTAAAGGGTAAGTCTGGAACGGGTAGGGACCGGCATGAGGGACCAGGGAACAAAGGTAAAGCCACAGAGGAAGCAGCAGAACCTGACAGCACTACGCCCCCTTTATCCAAGCCCAGCGTGTAGAGCGGAGTTCCTTTAGAGGTTAGGGTGGTTGCAGTTTCAAAAACGCCTGCAACTTGACCCGTTGACTCCACAATCACAAAGTGCTCATCTTCAGGTCCAACAAAAGCCCCATATTTCCCTGCATTAAGATCATTCTTTAACTACTTCAGGGAAATACAAAGGAATCACCATGAAGCTTAATGCCATGATCCCCATGAGGCTTAACGCCATGATCACCACAATTGCTTCAACGTAAGCAAGTGTAGCATTCTTAAATGACATAACATACACACTGTGTCAATCACCACAAATGGTCATTCCTACGGTGCTGATTCGGCTTCAGTTATGTTTGTAACGTATGATCACAACACTATCTTATACAATGGGCAAGAGAATGGTCTTAACCAGCCCCCAGCGGACTTGCCTAGGAAACATACTTGGGGACTTCTCTATCCTACAACCTCACAAAAGCATGGATCCATATCATACATTTTCAGTTACTCTACACCCTACCTGGTTTCAACCAAACTGCTGTGTTCATCCCTTTGCCAGTGAGCTGTGATGGCTGAAGGAGAGTCCACTGGAACTGATCTGTGGGAGTTTCGGATGCACCGCTGCTCTCAAAGAACATCAGAACAGCCCCATTTTTTGACATCACTGAGTACCTGAATGAGGGAGTTTTTTTGTTTGAGATATGATAAAAATGGAGGTGAAGATACACATCGTCACCACGTAGCATGAGAGGGTGGGAGTTCCCATGGACCAATAATCACACTCCCCTTATGGCAGCTTTGAGATGAATCCAGACAAGAGAAGGATTCAAGATGATTTGGTCACTCAGGTTTTCAGGGTTCGGGCCGGACAGTTACTTTTTAAGTCTCACTTTGCCTTCCGCAGATTCCCCTCTTTTGGTTCCGAGGTAGGGAGAGGTAACACATCCACACTTGTGCGAGAGACCATGCTGTAACGTACAAGATAGCCTGAGATGAAGGGTAAGCATAAATAGCTCCAGCTTTCTGTTGCTTCTGTTCTCACAACATAGAATTATGAAATATGGAATTTATCGCAGTCCAGAAGTTATTGCAAGACGAAGTAAGTTCTGAAAGGATTTGTAATCAAATTGAAATAGTGCTTCTACTGTCATGCTCACTCACAGCATAATATCCTATGGCTGGTCAATGAAACCAGGCAAGCCTACAATTCAGTTGATTAGTAACCAGGCAAGCCTACAATTCAGTTGATTAGTAACTCGGCAAGCCTACAATTCAGTTGATTAGTAACCAGGCAAGCCTACAATTCAGTTGATTAGTTACATTAAGTAAATCTGATGCAGAATGGACCTTACATTACCACGGTCCGTCTGCTACCCTCTCACCTGCACTGACATAGAACAAGTGTGGAGGCAACCTCAATCGATGTTTCACACTCTCCACACCCCCAGCATACGTCTCAAAGGCTGTAGCCTGTGCACCTGAGGTAGTTAGAGCCCCTAAAGAGCTGCTAGGAAGGTCCAGGTGCACAGAGGCACCTACAGGCAGCAGCTGCCTGCTTCCACTGAAGTGGGGCTCTAGCGGAAGTAGTGCCAGAAGCGGTACAGTAGCGGAGCGCCTAGCAGTATCACAGGCGTTGCAAGGAGACGGATGTTGTAAGATATAAGAGGTTTTACTGCTTAGAAATCAAAACTGTCTCTGTAGCAACCATTTCAGTCATGGACATAGTTGTCAACATTGTTTAAACTTCAACAGTACCTACAATACATAAATGACATATTCTGCACCCAACCCCACATTCTTGCCATACATGCCCCTCTGACTTTCCCTGAATGACCACAGAGCCCATTCGAACCCTAAACCCCATTTTAGGAGCCTGCTGCCTAACAAAAGCGAGTACTCTTAACTCAGAATCTTGAGGGGGACCTGCCATTCAAGATTTCATCTATTCTCCATTTCAGAAGGACTGATGCCGTCAGGGTCCCACCTCGACCTACAGATACACTCATGGAGGGCAGCCTCTGGCAGTGCTACAATTGATGCTGATAAAACACTTTATGACCCTGAACCCTAAACCCCCTCTGCTCCTTGTTTCCATTACCTCGCAAGCTCCATTTCAGCAGTGGTCATCGAGCCCAAAGTTTGATTCAGGAGTGGCGGGGTGGTCTGAACCAGCAACGTTGGCTCCATGATACAAGCTGTCACCCCCAGTATTGGATGAACCTCCACACGCATCACGTAAGGACCCAGCACTGAATCTACACAGCAGCAAGGTGGTGCAACTCATCATACCTAAATACTAAGCTTCAATGAGGGTGGGGTAGTGGCTATCAAGCTGTAAAAAACACTCTCCCGGTCTCCTATTCATATTCCTACAACCTTATTACATAGAAAAAGGACAATTTCAATAATCGCTTTATAGTGACTCAATCTTCAAGGGAAGCATTGGTAAGGAATTACATTCAAGTGAGTGTAAAGGAACCAATCTAGGAGACTGGTGGCAGGAGCATCCACTTACCCAACACACTGGAGGCAGGAGCATCCATGGCCCATGTGGGCGTGGGGGCCCAAGTGCTCTGCCATATGTCAGATCTAACATCGCTCTCTACTGCAGCTACCACTGCTTGAGGCGGAGGCGGCCTTGCAGGAGCAGGAGCGCCGCTTCGTCCATAAGTTCCCACTCCCACGATCTGATCATAAGACGCAACAGCACCTGAGGCTCCACTGTTTCCAGTCGCCCCGAAGCCGTTAGAGGTGCTGAATCCCATGCCGCCTGTGCTGGTTTTTGCTGCCACGCGCTCCGCTATAGCTGCTTCCCCAGCAGCAGCTCCTGCTGCTGCTGTCCTCGCTTCTGCTGCTGCAGCTGCTTTGGCACCTGTTACTTCATCTAGGAGGGGTAGTATGTCCATAGGATCCACCTGAAGCATGTATTGTGTTGGATATGACATGGATCATGGTTCTTTAACATGTATCAGGGACTACACTAAGCATGGATCATGGTGCTTCAACTTGTATCAGGGACTACACAAAGCATGGATCATGGTGCTTCAACGTGTATCAGGGACTACACAAAGCCTAGTTTAGATAGATACTTTATCAGGGACTACACAAAGCATGGATAAGAAGTGCAGACCTCCATCCTGTCCTCTACTGATCCTTGATCATAATTCACTGGCCTTTCCAACATGCTCAGGCAGCAACAAGTGGGATTTCTACACAGCATTACCTTAATAGGCACCAGCGTGAGGCCTGGCTGTGCGGGCCTGCCTAGTATCTTCCAAGACCCTGCCCTCATTTTGCCTGTCTCCGTGAGTCCAAATATGAGCAGTACATGCTGGACCTGAGGAAAAGTTTGCAGATATGAATGTTAATACAAGCGAGTTTCATCCAATTCTGAAATTCATAAGTGGCTTCACAACACAACCCCACTCCTATTCACGAGTTTCCCACCTTGACCAACCCCATCCCCAGGATTGCCACCCACCCCGCCATGCGTGTTTTCAATAACACAGTAGGATTACTCCTTCCAATCTGCAAGTGTGATGAAGCAGTGTCATGATCCAGTCAACAATAACACAGTAGGATTACTCCTTCCAATCTGCAAGTGTGATGAAGCAGTGTCATGATCCAGTCAACATGACAAGTTTCCTCAATGCACAAAACAGGTCATCTTATTACTGCTCCTCATGTCTGTACATCCCATCGAGGCGGACCACCTAATATGTCTGCTCATCCAATTGAGGCTGATGACCTAATACGTCAGCCTCAATTGAAGAGCATGTTTATTAAGAGCCTTAGTGTTTATTAAGCATTCCTCTGCTGACTTGCACATTGTTTCCAACAGTTCTCAGCACATAAAGGAGGGCCTTTCCTCACCTGTTCCATCACACAGACCTCTCCTAAACGAGCAGCCTGTAGAATGAGGCAAGATCCAGCTACAGTAGGATGAGGTAGCGCCCTGAGAGGGCCTGCCGCAGGGAGGGGCTTGCCAAGCAGGGATTCTTGAACTGTACACCAATATTTACAGAGCTCAGGGCAGGACACAGGTATTAGCCAATGCTAAGCATGCAGGCGATGCTTTGCAAGAATGTCAGAATGTTGAGGTTTTGTGTACACTCCTTGGCTGAAGAGTCATAACCCAACTTCAAGAAATACCTACGTTGCAGTGCAAAGAGTGGAGCAAGAGCCAATCCCTCCAGAGCACCTCCTGCTATAGCAGGGACCTGATAGCATCTTAGGCCTCCATCAGCATGCATGACCATCAACAAGGAAGGGTCCGATGGGTGGCAGCACAGGCCCAACAA
This sequence comes from Chlamydomonas eustigma, assembly GCA_002335675.1. Lineage (NCBI taxonomy): Eukaryota > Viridiplantae > Chlorophyta > Chlorophyceae > Chlamydomonadales > Chlamydomonadaceae > Chlamydomonas > Chlamydomonas eustigma. The sequence continues at coordinate 109,897 of BEGY01000003.1, read as the reverse complement.
CGGCCTGGAGATGTCCAGTTTCAGCTTGGCTCCCCAGTTCACCGAGTCCTTTCAAATAAAAAAAACACGCTGCTGTATTGCCCTTAAGAGTCAAACAACATTGCGGCAGATGAACAGAGGACAGTAAGGTTTGCAAAGCTGGCGTTGAAACTAGGATTGACAATTTCAGGACAGCACAAGATCCTTGGATCCCTTTAGAGCCTTTGGTCACCTTCAATTTCTGATCTAGACTAAACCGTAAACCCTAAACCTGTCAAGGACCTGCCTTATTCCTTGGTGCGTTGTCTCCCGCATGACTTGCCCTGAGCACCTCACCGCCGTACTTGCTGAAGAACAGGATTGGTTGTGGACCCTGCTCAGGGATACAGTGAATTTGCATCAAAGAGCAGTCTGTGGCGCATGAAAGAAGGTTGCAGATATCTTCTGCATTGCCAAAAGGAAACTCTAGCAGATCAGCAGCAATCAGATGCGCAGCAGAATTTGGAGCATACAAAGTTGCGTCAGTTGTGCATATTTGCAATGCATGAGCTTTATAATTACTCACTGCTGCAATGCTCAGAAGACATTGCTCTAAAGGCCTCTCTGCCCTTGCTCTTCTGGGCACCAAAGTTCGTGACTTAAACCCTGCTAATGAAACTCCATGAATCTGCCAGTCCTGAAGGTGTGAAAGGTGTGACGATGCTGTAAGTACTCAATAGTGGTACAAGGTAGCAACGTCACACAAATCAGACAGCAAGAACACTTGTTTAACATGATCAGTCTTAATAAAAGGACATTTGTCCTCAGACTTTACGTGCTTGCAATCATTTGCAGCTACATGTCTCACTTGTGTAACCACCACAAGAGTGGGGGCTCCAGGTGTGAAAATCACTTCCAGAACCTTGGATCTTAGATCCATGCGTCCCAACCTGGTTCCAGAGAGTAAATCCTGGACAGCCACAAAGGTTCCTGCACCCTGCAGTACATGGACATCAAAACAGTTGACAAGTATCACTTCCTGGGATACTGGCTTTTCAGCAAGTATCAAAATAACTTAATATTCATCCTTATGCACTTGCAAAGACTGTAGGCACTTCATACGTGGGTCTATGTTATGAGAGAAATCAGCTCATACCACAGCAATCAGAGGTTGGTCTGGGTGGAATGCAGCAGATGAGGCCACCAATTCTCTTGTGATTTCAGAGGGAGCATTCTGACCCAAAGGCAAGGAGAAGGAAGGAAATAAGCGACCCACATCAACAGTGTAGTGACTGACGCACATGCCCTGACAACTCCGATGGTTCATGGTAAGCAATAAAGATCAATACTCTTATGCAGGCGCAATGTCCCTTCCGGTTACCATAACTTGTCGAATTCAACAGAATTCTAGGATTTATTAGTATTTCACTCACAGGGAGCATGGTAACGCAATCGATAGCATCGCAAGCTTGAAGCTTTAACAATGATTGAGCCATCTCGTCCCACTGCTCTGCTACTTAATAATATTACTAGAACAGAATGAAGTTAATGCAGGACTGCTTTTATCCCCTGCCAGGACAACACGCTCAGCTTCAGGTTATTATCAAACGTTCCTAAATCACTTTACATTCATGTTAAACATAAGTGTGACATATCTTTGAACAAAGATTAATATAAATTGCAAGCGATGTTACGATCTCAAATCATATGGAACCGAGACCAGACTCCGAATATGTGAGAAGCTCATTAAATGATGCAATAAATGCGTATGCTCCTTCTTTTGATGTTATGTAGCCAATGGATTGAATAGGAGAGTGGAATGATCATACTGTTGATTGTCATAGCTGTGCTAAATGTGCAGGTATGCAAGGATCTGTGCACAACTCTATCTGTGTCAGCACCTAGTTGTTTGTATTGTTAGCTGAATCTAGTTATAATTAGCAAATTCAGAATGTATGTGGTTAAGTCATCTTATTCCATTGTGATAAGCTTTGTTTTGTTTGCGAAATGCTGCTTGACACTGAAACATATTTGACAAATACTTACAGATGCTCCTTACCATCTTATCTGAAACAGGCAATTCCACATGTTGATGAGTGCAGCACATGCATGCGTTGCAACCTGGATGGCATTTTGCCGGACAAGTGCGTCCACTACAAAGTGTCAATGTTGTCTCTTACTGTCCCTGTTACAATGCGCATTAATAAACTCTCAGTTTGTATTCTGAATATCTATCATCACGTGATAAATTGCTTAAACTTTATTAGGATCTCATATGGACAAAGTTCTCCACCATCTTGCTGTTTGAAAGGCAAGGCGTGGTCTGGCTTGAGCACACTCTGTTTTATTCCCAGCAGGCCTACAACTCCAGATGAGCTAATACCTGCAAACTTCCAGCCTTCTACCCAATCAGTTGTGGATAAACAGACTCTCCCAGCTTGCGAGGAGTGTAGGGGATGCACAACAAACCTCACCTTGCTGGTGAGATGGGGAGTGTAGAGGATGCACTTCAGACCTTACATTGTCAGTGATTAGGGGAATATAGTGGACAAAGTACCGATGTGATCCTGCTGGTGAGCCACTCCAGTTTTCAAAATCTGCTAATCAAGTCTTGCTTTGTCAAAGCTATCCATAACTCAATTAAGGAATGTCGAGGTGAATGGGAGACAGGTTAGACTGGAATGCACATGTGCTCTAAGCAAGCGTGGGCATGCCAGTGCACGCCAGTCTGGTGCCTTTAATCCGTCTAGCAGTTACTACAAAACTAGGTGCCCCTTCAGAATGAGTTGTACACATGCGCAATGTTGTGGATTGTGACATTACTCTATTCAGCCTCGTGGACTCCTCCTCTCATTTTAATGTCTCTGTATCATCATCCTTTGGGATTCCAAGCAGAAAGGCTTGCGAGCATTATAGAAGGTCCATGTCCATTAGTTGTACTTTGTTTCACAGAGCCTAGATGATGAGGCTCGAGTTCATTTAGGGTCTACATGATACACTTAGGGTCTACATGGTACATTTAGGTTTTACATGGTACATTTGACAACTCAGGTTAAATCAGGGTCTAAAGTCATGTGGGGCCGAGAGTTCAATGACGAGGGGGGTGCTTCACCCAACTGGCTGTTCCTAGCACCTACCTCTAAAACTGTATCTGGGAAAGCCATAGTTAAGGTGGGTGCCTTTGTCATGGTTTGTTGCAAGCTTCACATTATGGACAATATTATGAGATAAGATGTGGAAGTTCAGCTCACAGGTTCATCAGGTCAACACGTTATATATTTTGATGGGCATGATGTGTCCGTATAGTCTGTTCTTGATAAGAGGGCAGTTGAATTCTCAGGAATATTACTGCAAGTGAGACTGAATGTGATCCTTGTACCATTGCTTGGATTAGAGGGAAAGGAGAGATAAGCAAAAGTATTTGAATGTTTTTCCTATGGCTTGCGTTTGACACTCCATCCATGAGCATGGTGATCAGAGGTCTTATCAAAAATCTGTTGCATTGCTTCAGGTGGCATGCATTCCAGTTTCGAAGCATGACAATGGTATGAAGCCCAAGTGCATGGCAGAGGCTGCTGCTCGTTTTGCAAAGCTTTATCTAGCAATTGAGCTGCTGGCAGAGGATTGTGGCCTTACAGGTGGGTCATCTGTAGAAAAAGCAGAACGTCTCCTCAAGGGGATTTTTGGAGTAAAGTATGAGGTGTGTAGATGCGATTTTTTGCCTTTTTATAAAAACTGGCGGATGGGAGGGGTAGAGACTTAAAGCAGAGCGTATAGGGTTATGGCATTCTTGAAAAGCAAGAATACAGCCCTTAAAAAGAGTGTATACAATTTTATCCTGTGTTTGTATTCTCCCAGATATTCTGCCCAAGGTTTGGGTGGAGCCAGTGAATGGTATCATTCCAGGGAAAGGGTATCACATCAGGTGATGATCAGTAAAAGGGTCTCACACCATGGAATGATCAGTAAAAGGGTATCACATCAGGCCATTTCTTCAGAGCTGCACCCATATAAAAGCTTCAAGCATTGTAACAGACAGTAACAGACTGTAACTGGCTTCTGGACAACATGATTCCCTGAAGTGCAATCAGGGGAATCATCCATCCCGTTCCGTCAGGAAAGATTTCACATTGCCTATCAAGAGGAGTTGCACGTGGCCTATCATTATGTTCTCCACTACCCTGACCCCAGGTGGCTGGGGCTTTGGATGGAGCAGGCTGAGGGGATCAGCTTGGAGAACTTAGTGAGGCTTGGAAAGCCTATGATGCATCCAAACGACCTCTTGAAGATCATGCATGAAACAGTCAACAAGACTCAAGTGAGATCATGCATGAAACAGTCAACAAGACTCAAGTGAGATCATGCATGAAACAGTCAACAAGACTCAAGTGAGAAATTGTTTTCAAAATTTACCACGTTGGGTGTCAGGCCCAGTCATTCCTAGTTCAGGGGATCACTGGCAAGATGCCTTGATAGTCTTGATGTCACGAACATAAGCAGACAAGGGATGCTGTGACCCTGTCAAATGCATGTCTTTAGCCCCTTACATGATGAGACTTTGTTGGCCTATAGTTTCTGGCACAATTTGGCTTCTTATTTGACACAGAGTAATTACTGTCGTAATGATATCTTGTCATAAACATCCTATTATATGAGCTCATTTTCCCCCCTCCAACAATATGTCCTACGCCATGTTCTATGGTAGGAACTATTTGTATGCATGTATCACAACGTTATGGATATTCATAATGGCATGCATTTGAAAGGTTCATGGGGGCTGTTTTTGATGAAGGTTAGGATTTCTTGATGCTCGTTGGTTTGCGGGCAAGGGTCTGTATGCACCCATACAATGGTGCAGCTGTAGCAACAGACTGTAAACAAACAAACGTGTATGTGAGCCAACCCTGTGTGCCATTCCTGCATGAAGGTGGTGCATGCAGCTATTTTTGACCTCCTGACGAGCCAGTGCGACAGGCATGCACAGGTTGGTGAAAATCTTATGTAATTGAATCTTGGTAGAGTCTGTGGTCTTTAAGACTTATATTGGAATGCTGTTGTCACTAACTGTCACTAACTGTCACTAACTGCTTTAGAGTCTTGTGTCCCAGAGCTCTCAAATCCTTATGACTGCTTTTACTGTTCTTATCAGAATCTTTTTATAGCTGAGAATGGTGGAATCAAGCTAATTGACAATGAGCGCTCCTTTTATGAGAACCACTGGTAGGTACTTCCATCAAAGGCTATTAGGGTTATCAAGCTACATTGACAATGAGCGCTCCTTTTATGAGAACCATTGGTAGATACTTCCATCAAAGGCTATTAAGGTTATCAAGCTACATTGACAATGAGCGCTCCTTTTATGAGAACCATTGGTAGGTACTTCCATCAAAGGCTATTAGGGTTATCAAGCTACATTGAGATTGTGTACTCAAAATAGCAATGGCATCAACTTGGCTATTATCCTTTGACTTACATCAATGAGGTTATCCTTTGACTTGCATCAATGAGGTTATCCTTTGACTTATATGAATGAGGTTATCCTTTGACTTACATCAATGAGGTTATCCTTTGACTTACATCAATGAGGTTATCCTTTGACTTATATCAATGAGGTTATCCTTTGCCTTACATCAATGAGGGTCTCCTTTGACTTAGAACAATGAGGTTATCCTTTGACTTGCATCAATGAGGTTATCCTTTGACTTATATGAATGAGGTTATCCTTTGACTTACATCAATGAGGTTATCCTTTGACTTACATCAATGAGGTTATCCTTTGACTTATATCAATGAGGTTATCCTTTGACTTACATCAATGAGGGTCTCCTTTGACTTACAACAATGAGGTTATCCTTTGACTTGCATCAATGAGGTCATCCTTTGAATTACACCAATGAGGTTATCCTTTGACTTACATTAATGAGGGTATCCTTTGACTTATATCAATGAGGTTATCCTTTGACTTACATCAATGAGGTTACCAAGGGGATGACAGTTCACTGTCCAAGCCAAATTTCGTGCTGCAGGACTTCTGCCAGCTGATTCTTGTCTGATTAGTTCTTTCGTTTCTAATGTTTTAATTTCAGGTGTGCATTGGATTCGATCCTCTTACCGACGACTAAAAAATACACAATCAACGTGATGGAGAATTCGTGGGTTCACAAATTTAAGGACTGGGGTGATAAGGTGAGGAGCCTTTGAGAGAGAATGATAGGGCACCATTGATCTAGGGGGGCTGAGTTCAAACAGAAAGAGCTGATGAGACCACCATGAGCCTGTCCGCATGTTCATCAGGGCACCACTGATCTGGATGCATCGTATTTCCTCTAAGGGGGGAAATCTTTAGTATGTGATCCTTCATGCGCTACACCCTTCTCCTCTTTTGGCGTAGGTTCCCAAGTGCTGGGCAAATGTGCCCCTCCTCCTAGATTACCGTTGTTATGTGAAGGATGGCAAGATTGGCTTCAACTTGCCGGAGGAGGTTAAAATGTAGGTCTCATTGCTCTGTATTTTGTTCACTGGCTCGAGGGGTGTTCTTATTGTTTGCCTCATGAATCTTTAATCTTTAACCTCATCATTTGTTAACCTGGGGATTATATTGCAGGTGCTTGCGGAAAGTGCAGAGTATGAAGGTTGAGGATCTTGAACTGGAGTACGGATTCCCCGATAACAACACTGCCATAGCGTTCTATAATCGGTCGATGGGTAAGGCACCTGGGGTAAGGCACCTGGGGTAGGGAAGCATTGCTGGTGATTCATGTTCAGGACAAGAGTGCAGATGAAGGTCTAATGTCATTATAATGTCATTATAAATTGAGGTCCCTTTTTACATCCATAAACTATAAGCTAAATTAAGGGCATGCATAGGGTGGCTCTCCATTTCATTGTTCACGAAGCCGTTTGTAGGGAATCTTTAGGTATTTTAGGCGCTCTCCTAGAACAGTTAGTATTAAACTCCTATTCCTGTTTTATGCAGCCATGTTGGAGAAGGGATTTGAGTTTGCTCTCACGGAGGGGTTCCCGCGGAACCCCAACCCATGGCGGTACAAGTGAGGTGTACTGTAGAAATCTCTCACACCCCAAGAGTCAAGCATACAGCCAGACAATCATCCGGGTTGCCAAATTTTCTTAAAATTTTGAATGCAATTGGATGATGCTTTCTCAACTTTTATCATCTCTTTCATTAATCAGGTTCACCCCACCCTGTTGCAAGATTAAACACACTGATACATATCGATGTGAACATGATTGGAACCCAGACACAGCAGTGCCATTTGGAGATGCAGTAGGAGGAGGAGACTGGAAAAGAGATTGGCCAGATCATGGCTCTTATGTTGGAGGCTCATCATTCTAAAGAGATTCAATTACCTCCCATAGGTAATTGCAAAGAGGCATGTAGTATTATGTTTTTTGCATGTTACTACTAAAGCAAAATGGGGTAAGCAAATAGGTAGGTACCGATCGCATACTTTGATAGTTTGGTTTGCCTGTCTTTGATAAATTCTTAGCCTAATTAAGTTCATGACTCGCGAACGCGAAATTGTAAGCAAGTCAATTTTCACAGCAAGCACATATGTCGCTGCAAACGTTATGCAACGCTGATTAACAACAGGAAATCAAAAATTCGAAGGATTGACGTTGCGTGCAAGACTCCGGACTCTTTGGCAAGGTTACAAGTAATTCATTTTTTTTAAATTGCTATGTATAAGAATAATTATTCTAAGGAGCAAGGACTTAGGTATGGCTTCATGAAGAAGGTACCAAGTCGATAAAATTTATTGGGCTCTGACGCTTTATGTACAGCGCTATGATTGCACGCATGTACCAACTTAATTACTGCTGAACCTGCTCCGTTCATCAGCACACTGTCTTCCACAATACGCTCAAATGATGAGTGGATGATCTTTATATCAATCTTCTTACATCACTGTAGAGTTTGAAGCAGCAAGTTACCTATCATTGAAGTCAGGGTTCACTGAAGCCTAAATACTCATTCGTGCTGTCTTCATATCAGTAATCAGCATTAATTGTAGACCCAACACCATCACAAGCAGCTTATTGGAGCTGTGAGGACCTTACTTGAATTTGAGTGTGTGCTGATCCTGCAAACATTCAGTGAAGCGCCTTTTGCATGCTGGTTTGAGACATGGGTTTAGCTGTTCTCTCTGCTCTCATGCTTACGGGCTCATATCTGATTTTTTGAACATAGCACTACTCAAAACATATGTACAGAGTTTACATAAGAATGCAAGAAGTTCAAATTATGTACTGTAGACGGCGGGACAACAGTCAGGGAGAGCCTAAAGTGATTCGAAACCAAGATGGAGAATTGCAAATCAGAACTAAGGGAGACTACCTAAAGTGGGATTTTCTGCCCACACTGAATCACGTGCTTAAGTGTGGAAGGGAGGAAGGGTTCCTAAATACATTTGAGGTGCAGGAGGTGAACCTCACAGGAAATCACCGAAGTCATGGAAGCTATGAGTATGTGATGATGAGAGGAGGGACACAAGTTGAGGGAGCAGAATTTGTAGGAAGCCGAGTCAGGCACAGCAGATATCTTCAGAGACGCATTGAAGGAAAAAATGGTTTGTGAAAGTGCGTTGACTACTTCAATTCTTTAGGGGCCCCATTCTCGTACACCCAGACCACACGATTTCTTAACCAGTGGAAGTGTACTCCATCTCCCCTCCTCTTGTCCCTTTCATCATCAGTACTTGGCTTGTCCTGGTGGCTGATTGATTGAGGGTTGCGGAATGTGGTGGAAAGCACGCCCAAAGAAGTCCACAGCCGATGCAGCAGGACAGAAGGTGCTTCTGGTGTGTGACTGTCCAAATGAGCTGCTGTGACAGTATTGCGTAAAGCCTCTTTATCAGACCTGAGGCACCAAGTATGACAACAGTGCGTGCATTAGCTAAAAATTCCACACAGGTCAGCATATCATCTCTATTTCCAACCTTCAACCTTCTTCCATACCTCATATCATTTGATGTGAACCTAAACTCAACAACAACAAGTCACTGAGTGCCTCTAAGGGGTACCTGTGAGTGCCTCTTGCGTACTTCAAAGGGGACTTAGCCACCATTCTGTTTGGCCTGAGGTAGTAAAAGTCATTGTAGGTGGCAACACTGCTGCTGTGAAACTTGCGACCATGAGAGGCAGCAGAAGCAGTAACCTTAGGTCCCTGCTTTGACACAGCAGCTTTAGGGCCCCTAAATAACGTATGAGCGGTGCAACCAGTTGTACTGCTATGTGGCTGGCAACAGAAGCAGGCAAGAAGTGGCATCTCAGTCTCTTTTGATTTTGTGGCACAGGCCCTGCCTGGACACACCTTTCCTTCAGTAGAGTCGTCAACTTCATCGAAATTCAACGTGATGCCATGTTGTGCCGTGGTGTATTCATCACCTCCAACATAATCTTGTTCACATTTTGAGTCTGTTAGGTAATCATGAATCTCAGGACAGGACCATTCCTCTGAGCCCTGGCCTTCTGTCCAATCATTTGACTCCATAGAAAGATCATGCTCAGCTGCTGGACTGAAAGGAGAACTGAACAGGGAGAAGGGTAGAGTGCTCCAGGTGTCTGCAGTAAACTTGTCGAATAAATGACTCAAGGGAGATGATGCAAGAAGTTGACCAGAATTTAGTTTGCCAGTCCTAGGCTGAATGTCTGCTACATCAATGGCCTGTGCTCCTTTACCGCCTTCTTCATGGCTCATATGTTCTTTGCAGATTGTAGCTCTCTTAAGGACATCCAAACATGACCATGCAAGTAGGCGAGGTTTGCATGGGGATTGGAATGAGGAATCATGTGCCCTCCAACTGCGCCATTTGTGTGAGGACGTGCTGTTGATGTGTGCCTCCTGTGACGCAGGCTGCCGCTCAGTGTCGTGCAGAGGACAGAAGTCATAAGTAGCACAGTTAAGTTGAGAATCTGTGAGGCCACGTGTTGCAAGGCTCCAAATCTTGCGCATCGTCGAATATCGTCCATAGACTACACACCAGCAGCAGTAGGACGAGATCGGCGAAAATGTCACTGTCAGAGCTCATCCTAAAAAAATGCCCTTTGTGATTATGAAAGCATTCTTGCATGTCCATGGTTACGTATTGCCACAATTTTTTAATGTACTTGAGACGTACCTGCGTCATTAAACACGCTCACGATGATCCAAAACAGTATCACAGCTGCAGCTGTGATGCATTGTGAATGCAAAGATAATTCGGCTGAACTCATTATGCTTTTTATATCAAACAGACTTTCCCAGGGCTAGAGCGTCAAGTCGTGAGTACACTGTAGTGAAGCTGTTGTGACTCTGAGGTTGCACAATATGTGATGTGCTATGCGTAACAATAAAATAATACTTCAGCCTTAATTTTGCAGGTAGAGTACAATGTTTATCATTTCTAAGGCAGGGAGAAGGCGGGCAATTGGCGAGCTGTAGGTGGGCTTCTCTGCTAGCTGCCTGCCGTACACTTCGACCACAGCAACAGACGCCTGCTCTGTGACGCTTGGGCGTATGAATGCCCTGCACTTAAATCTTCAACTTAATGTTGTTATTCCAGCTGTGTATGCTCTCTCCCCTCAGTTCCGTCCCTATGAACACTCCTGCCCGCTATATTCAAAGGATTCAATATTCGAGTCACTGATAATTCTCAGAATCTGCTCCGAATATTTACATTTATACTTCAGTGAGTTTGCAGCTTTTCAACAAGGGAAGGTGCTATGAGGACACGCCCGCCAAATCAGGTATAAGTTGCACAACTTCATTCCCTGACATTTTTTGCCTTCTTTAAGTTTCTTTATAGCGTCTGGCACAAGTTAGCAGGAACTTTAGATATCTGTCAAACCAATGCGCAGGGGCAGCACTCCTGCGGCCGCCAGGAGCAGTACTTCATGCATGTTCATAAGGTCACATACTTGCTAAGCTAGCCATTTCACCCTGACTAGCCTGCGTAAATTCTAACTGCCTTGCCTTATTTCAGACATTCATTTCATCTAAGAAGCTTAATTAAGCCCGACCATTGAACAGGAATCCATGTGCATGTCTTCTTAGTTAGGATGTCTATCACAGTATGGTGCAGTGCTGTTGTGATACCTTACATTGCTGCTCTTGCTGATGCAAGTGCAGTACTGTCGTGATGTATATGGAGTTATTAAGGAACGGACATTTATTTAGTTTATCAGTTTCATATTGCTGTCCAATGTCATCAAATCACTGGAAGTGACTGAACAGGTCAGTAAATGAAGTGGCCCATCAGTAGTGATATGAGCTCAGCAAGCTAAGCAGTATGTGCCATGTAGCGGAACAGCTACTCTGCTACATAGTAGATAGGCTATTTGTGGATGCTTGAGACCAGGAGGATTTTGATGGAAGGAATTACCCCTCACTTGTGATGCAGGCACAGTACCACTGTGTAGTAGCATCAGCATATTGTCAATGAGGATCATGATGAAAGCTGCAGGCACAGTATCATTGCGGTGTAGCATCAGCACAATGTAAATGAGGATCATGATGCAATGCGATCAAAGTTAAGACATCAAGTTCCAGACATTTAGATGGCATGTTTGGAGCATTCCATTCTTTGTGTCTTAAAGTTAGTTCATAATTTTGAGCATTATCCTTAGATTTTGTGTTTACTATGTGGTAGTGTGAATACAGCAGCCTGGTGTTGGCAGAAAGTGCTTCATAATCTGTAAAGGCAAAAATATGTGAATTAAAAAGACATTGTATATTTTAGTGTGATTTTTGATATGGACAATCTTTTACGAGAAAAGCTATTGCATGAAATCCTGTTTTGGCTAGAACATTTTGAAAGCTGTAGAACATGTCTCATCTCACATATACCAGTGACTGAAATGTTTTTGCAGACTACTCAAGCAGTCTTGAAGTCTTCCTGCTTCTCAGAAGCTAAATACGTTATTTTATTGCAATATACTGACTAGTGGAGATCATGATCTACAAAAATGTTGAAACACTCAGAGGATCTTATGAACATATCCACTCCATTATCTGTTTGCGCGGATTGTACAGATACCCAATGGTATTACATAACATCGCCCTGCCCAGTGGTATTACATAACAACGCCCTGCTTCTGGACAATGCTTGTGTGCTTGGAATCTGCCAATATGTGTCACAACGCCAGATTTTCAAACTAGGGCTGAAAGGAAACATTTTTTACAATATGCATGAATCCTAAACAAAGCTATGAGAGTGCACATTCAGAGCACAGACACCACATCTGCAAAAAAATTGAACTGTCCAGTAGTTACCGCTTAGTTTAATAGGCGGTAATAACCAAGCATAATAGCTGATGAAGGTGATGTAAGGTCCTCCAATCAACTGTCTTCTTAATATCTTAAACTGAGGACCAAGAGCAGATATTATTTTGCATTTTTGTGTCTATCCAAATGTCCATACCCATGCAGTAAGGAATCTGCAGATAAAAGTTTAAGTGATCAAATTGGTCAAATTATGTGGATTCTTCTGCCCATGATGAATAGCACTATTTCCCCCGGTATTTTCAGCCTTTATCCTAATGGCTGCAACAGTTTTCATGTGTGTCATCAGGCATGCAAATAGGACATGAAGACATAACATCAGGCATGCAAATAAGACATTAAGACATGTCATAAATTTTATCAAATGAGGGAACGCTTACTATAAATCACTGATGGACATCTGTCCCTTGCAAAGTTAATCATCCTGAAGATTTTTCAACATCCTCGTTGCATCTTCCTTCAAGATGGAAGCTGTCGGGGTTTACTCAGCCCTAGGTCACAGGTAGCAGAGTCCGAGTGAGTAGTCTTGTCGCATCTAATTTCAGTCTTTTAGTGTTCACATGCTACTTGAGAGATCTTATCTGCACATACTGTACGAACACCTTCCCATTGTTTTAGGCACTTATGTTTTCCTCCATGAAAGTCATTATCAATATTTCCTTATCAAAATGACTGAAAGTAGTTAAAGCTAACCATCCTGGACTATCGACTTAACCACGAGATCTTCTTAAGTTTACCCCAATTATCTCATCTTGAAAGGACTTGCTGACAATAATTAGCTAGTCATGAATACGTCCAATCAGCTCGAACGCTCTAGCTTAACTCGGTTTGCCCCAGAGTCCTCAACAGAACCTTTGCACATATCTGAGACCGGATCGTCAGCTAAAACGACCACGGCCACGCAGCGCCTCAATAAATGGAAAAGTCAGGGCTTGAAAACTTTGTCGAGAATGAAAATACCTTTTAAGGTGATGGGAGTCTCTGATGTTGTTTGCTATCCAATTTTGAGAAAATTGTATACTAGCAGTAATAACTGATAGATTCATTCACTATAAAATTCTAGATTACTTGTTGCTTGCCAGGATCCTGTTTACAAACATTTCATTATCATAAGATCCACTCTCATAATTCCACTTTCATAATGTTTCTCTGTGCTCCTAGGTTCCAAGTTTAATTGATCGTTCTCAGCCCTACTTCTCTGGTATTGCTCGTTTTGGCGTTGTGACATTCTGGAATCTGTGGAATGACCCTTTCCATACCTTGCTGGTAAGCCTCCTCTCATCCATATTTTCATTAATAAAAAGTTAAAAACCTAAGCTGTTTGCTGTTTCTCATGCCTCCACAGAACATGCAGTGGGGGAGCTTCATTCTTGTCTTTTTCAGTACGTACATCACGGAGTTCTTCATCTTCGCTCTATTATTCTATGTAAGTTCATTTGCACATTTTTTGTGGTTTGCACGATACTGTTTTGAGGTCCTGTACAGTAGAATAATCTCAATGACATGTTTTTGAATACTGAAAGCAAGCTCCTCTGAATCAGCTACCCTCTGCTTGAACAGGTGCAAGGTAGCGGTTGTGTATCAGGGATGGATAATAAGTGAGTTCATTTCCATGAATGCAAGGAGCACAATCAGCTTGTATGCAGGACATTGCATAGTAATGATATTTGGGCTTGCCTAAAGGTCATGGTGGGAAGTATGGCAGGCGTGAAGTTCCCTAGGGGACTTCATCTGACTGAATTACTTAAAGACTAAGCATTTGTCCCATTTTTCAATTATAGATTCTCTAATGCCCTCTGGCTGAGCTCTAGAACTGCCTCAACTCTAGGATATAACCAGATCAGTCCAAACCCAGACTGTACTTTCACAAACTTGTGTGTGATGTTTGAGGTAAATAAAAATCTGCTCTTCTGGTTATACCACTGCTGTATTGTATGAGAAGTGTTTGACAAGAGCAATGGGCATGGCAGTGTGTTAGAGAATCATCCTTTCAGCATGTTGTTATGTATTCTTTGTAAATAGGGTTAGTGAATGGTTCTCTTATAGTTTGAACATTCCTGATCTTAAAAGACATTTTTTTGTTCGCATATTCAGGTTTTTAAAAACCAGTCCTGATATAACTCTTTTTCTTTGGCTCAATGAGCAGGTGATTGCAAGTTCTCTGGTCAACTTTATAATGCTGGGAATGGTGTTTGCTAGATTCTCAGCGCCTTTCAAGAGGGCTTCCAGTGTCAGGTGTGTCTCTTATGTTGGGATTACTCGTGTGACTCATATATTGTGATTGTATTGTGTTGCGTTGAAAAGGGACACTGCGACACTGCTGTGTTGCAAATAAGAGCTGTTCATGCTGCTTCTCCTTCTTACGTCACCTCCGCTTCATGATTCCTTGTTTCTTATTTAATTCAGTGTATTTACTATCTAATGCTGATTTTAAACAACTTGTATTTAAATAAGCACTGTGCATGATCTTATTGTTAGGTTCAGCAAAGAGGCTGTGTGTCACAGCCATCCCTCTGGCTACTGGGCAATATCACTCCGTGTTGCAAACCTAAGGAAACATCAGATATTGCAGCCCTCGATCAGGATGGTGCGCACACACTCAGACATTCTTCTACGCTTGTTATCCACTCTTTCTCTGAAAGACTTGTATCTGAAATGACTTCATTTTCCTGATCAAATGTCGTAATAACGAAGCAGAATATTCACGCTGAAGCTGATCAGCGGAGTAATAGTTTCTAACTCTTCACAAGGATCTGATGTTTATGTCTTATTTTTATGGGAACATATG
The DNA here is from genome assembly GCA_002335675.1 of Chlamydomonas eustigma. Lineage (NCBI taxonomy): Eukaryota > Viridiplantae > Chlorophyta > Chlorophyceae > Chlamydomonadales > Chlamydomonadaceae > Chlamydomonas > Chlamydomonas eustigma. The sequence continues at coordinate 94,871 of BEGY01000003.1, read as the reverse complement.
TTTTGAAGTTAAAATTACGTTCCTTTGTGTTGACAGGTGGTAACTGCCATCGACTCCATCACACCCTCAAATTATATGTTTGAACATCTGAAACTGGAGAACACATATCAACAGGCAAGCCTAAGGAGCACCCCTTACCAGATCCAAGTCTTATAAGCTGCATTTTCATACCAAGCTCCATCATTCATACCAAGTCTCTGTTGTTAACAAAAAACTTTTGTGGTACCCAAAAGATATGGATCTGTTAAAGCATGCCAGTTGTGAAGTATTTACTCTCCAGAATCTGTCCATTTGTGATGAAGTGCCATCAAGTCTTGCAATGTGCTGATTATAGGAGACAAATCTTGAGCTAGGGTTTCCAGCCAATCTCATCCACGTCATCACGCCAGATAGCTTCTTGTACAATCTCTCGCTATTAGAGATGGACACGCGTATGATGGAGGTAAAAACAGTGTCAGTGAGATGACATTCAGCTACATAGTATGTTTCCCAGCGAACAGAGCTTACGGGCAAGATAGCAGCTGACAAGCTAAAAAAGAATGCAGTATTTCATAGCAGATGGTTAAATTACACTGACTAGAGTTCTGAATCTTGAATTGTTTACCACCCTGTTAATGTAAGAACTTAGAGACAAAGACAGCTAAAATAGCTCGGCCGAGGTCATCGAGTTATCAAAATTATAAGGAGCATGCACCTTTGTGAACATAGCCTCGCTCATGTCCATCACGTTAGCTGCCTGCCTGTTCACACATGACATTGACAGGGTTCAGGGTTTACATGATTTACAGAGTTACTCAGCGTGATTCTCTCCTTTCTCTATGTCCTCCAGATTCTTGTCTTCGTGGATGGCATTGATGCCATGACCTCAAAGCACATGAGTGCAAGGTTTTCTTATGCATCCCTGAACATCCTGTTGAATCAGGTAAGGAGCCCAGGCAACTGAGTTTCCATCTGAGCTCCTGATCTGGAGCAATACTTTGTCATTTGTGTCCCTTTTTGACTATCAGATTATAACACAATACAGTGATACATCTACTGGAACATGTTGTATGGAATGAATTGGTCCCCATGTCCCATGGCATGAAGGAGCCTAAATGTCACATGGCATGAAGGGGCCTTTGTGTCACAACTGGTCCCCATGTCCCATGGCTTGAAGGAGCCTAAATGTCACATGGCATGAAGGGGCCTTTGTGTCACAACTGGTCCCCATGTCCCATGGCATGAAGGGGCCTTAATGTCACATGGCATGAACTGGTCTCTATGTCACTCTAACGCTGTACTCCATCTTATTCTTCATACACACCTTGAAAGGTGCATGTGCCTCTTAACCTTGAGATGAGAGGGAAAAAGCTTGGGTTGGACTTTAATGACTTTGATCGGACCATCCTTGCGTCAGCTGCCTTAGAAGCTGAGTTGGCTTTACGGTATGTGCATGCAATCAACAATGCTGTTGGAGATACTTAGCACTCAGTGGTTTGTTGACTATAATCAGACTGTACACTCATCCTGGTTTCAGGACTGAGACTCAGGTTTCATGAATTACACCTGAGGTCACACATGCTCCTGAGGTCACGCATGTTCCTGAGGTCGCACATGCTCCTGAGGTCACGCATGTTCCTGAGGTCACACATGCTCCTGAGGTCACACATGCTCCTGAGGTCACGCATGTTCCTGAGGTCGCACATGCACGTATTCAGACTTGATGCAAGAGCTGTCAGATCATCTGCCTTCTGCTGTCTACCTCCTCAGGGAGAATGCAGGTGCTGGCAGTACACCCCATGCTGCCACAGCTGCTGCTGCTGCTGGAGCAGCTGCCACTGCCTCTTTGGGCTGGCAATTGAAGCACCAAACATTCAAACGCCTCGCGGAGCGGTACAGTACTGCAGCCCTGATGCAGCCAGAGCGGACATCTATGTGTTTTGAAAATGAGAGTTTCAGAAGCATGCTAAACTCTGATACCCCGGTGGACAACGTAGGGATACACTTAAACAAGCATCGGCGACCACCCACCTCTGCGCCGGCAGGCCTTATAGAGAGAAGCTCTGAGATTTCTCCCCTTGTCTGTGAGGAGCGAGCTCATGAGGTGTCGCTGTACATGGGAGGAGGGGGGGTAGAGTTAGGAGGCAGCGAAGGTGGTACAGGTTTAGGGAAGGGAAGGCTCTTTCATGATCAGACGCAGCCAGGTCCAGCCCTGCAGTACACCTACTCAGACCCTCAGCCTCACCTGTGCCCTGCATGGGAGGAGGGGAGAGCTGCCTCCAGCCAAGACATGCTTCACATGGTCGGGCAGCCTGCAGTAGCAGTGAATGGAGGATGTGTAATGTACCGCCCGCCAGTAGCCATAGGGAGTACAGGCGTGGTGCTGCCTGCTGCTGCTGCTGCAAATGCACCACACCTCATGGACCCTTCAGTTGCTGGTTTGGCACCGTATGCTGTCCCCCCTTCTGCACATGCCCAGTCTGTCAGCCTGATGATGTATGGGGGAAGTGTGGCACCTCAGAACGGCTTCTCTACTCTACCTTCCAGAGGTGCTTCCCAGAACACGATAGGTGCAACATCGGTTGATCCATTCATGGATCATTTTGTTGCACAAAAGGCGCCTGGAAGCTTCCCTCCAGAAGCCCCCTTTGGGAGTGGTGCCAGTTTCGGAGGCCACCTTCCTTTGTCCTCAGCTGCTCTAGAACCAGAACCTTTGCCTCATGCAGGAGCTCCTGCTTCAAGCACAATCAAATAGATTCTCAGGCGCAATCATCTCAACTCATTTGCTGTGTCTGCATTCGTATACCTGTTCTATAACGATTTGTAAGAATGATGGAGATCAATTGCTTAAGTGCCCAATCACATTATCGAGACTCCTCGGGTCACGTTTTATGCCGCCTTACCAGTAGACATTATAGTGCACGGAAGCTGTAGGGTTCGGGAGTATCTATTAGATATAACCCTTTTGCCTGATCTTTACTTGAATTTTTAATAAGCAGGGCGCCTATAGTAGTGGCTGATTGTGAATAAAGACATGCCCTCAGCGTCAGGATTCTGTTATATTCAGGATTGTATTCAGCAATGACAATTATCAACCTTTACAAAAATATGCTGTAAGGCTCATAATTAATATAATTGATGCCGGAGAGCATGACAACAAACATAAATTGTCCACAAGAATGGCCTTCACATTGACATCAAAAGTGCTCGAGACAACACGTGAATTTTTAATATGCATATATTAATGTGTAATGAGAGGTCTGACTAGAAGTACTGAACATATTATTTGGAATACCACAAGGTTAACACTGTAAGAGCAAACCAAACCAACTGGGAAATGACATAAGTAAGTGCAACAACTCATTAATCCCTAAAAAAAACATGCCAGAGTTTAGTCTGCTTCAATTAACTCTCGTGATTCACAACAGACTGCTCACACACACACACAGCAATCCTGCGACATGGAAGTCGGATGTGCGCATGCCACTTCAAGCTCATGAGTGGAAAGGCTGCAGCCTAGAAATCTTAACCTCAAACTTTCCATTCCACTTCAGACTCAGTGGTCAAGGGTGCTGATACCTCTGACCTGAGATTTGTACTTGCCATGCACCCTCCAACTTGCCATGCACTCCTCAACTTGCCATCTCAGTAGTATTCTACTGCAGGCTTCAAATCATGGCACTTTTGCAGAAACTTCACTAGAGACATGAGTCCCTCCACCTGCTGCACCTGTCGCTCATTGAGTCCCCGCAACAGTACCTCTACCACAGGCAACGGAGGCGGTACAGTACCAGCAGGAGGTTGCTCTGATCTGCCAGGCGTTTTGTTGTTCTGCTGCCTAACTGACATCACGCTCTCAACTTGACCCATGCAAGGTTGATGATACTGTTGAGGACTCAAGTGAGGCTGGAAAGGCGCATGTTGCAATACAGATGATATCGGTGGTACTACGGAGGTAACTCCAGATCTTGATGTAGAAACTGCTGAGGGAACATTGCCACCTACCATTGGCAAGTCTGTGAGTCCCCCGTAATCAGCGCTCCCTTCCCCTCCTCTTGAATAATCAGAAGGCATCAAAGAAGAGGACAGGCCCATGTGTACAGCAGCTAGGAGCGGAAGCTCCAGAGCTCTTGGCAGCATCCTCAGGGCAGGTCCGTTCTCTGCAGATCCAATCAAGATGACAGCACGTGTCCTCTGCATGAGCGGAGCATGGCTGATCTGTTTGAAGCGATGAGGGCCTGAGTGGAGGGCAACAGAAGAAGAGCTCCCACCTCGCCCCACCTCATTGGCAGAGAACACAGCATTGACAGGCGCTGACTGGCCTCCACCACCCCCATAGCCTCTACATCCTTGGTCATCTGCCAGCCTATCATGTGAGGCTGGGAACTGGACAGAGCTGCCACGGTCCAATGAACTACTATCAGCATGCCTGAGATGTCTTTCAGCACCTGTCTTGGGTACTTGAGCAGGGTCTCGCTGCATCAGCGAAGAAGGATCATGACCCCCATATAGCAATGCTATCACTCTCCCATAACCTGCCCCAAAGAAGTTGGCAGTACCTGAGGACATGAGGAGAGGGTGCTGAGAACTGAGAGCAGACGCAGCCCCGAACATGGACACGGTATGCATCATTGTCCCTAATGGGTACTGAGCTAGACCAGCTGATAGGGGGCTGCCTGAAGTATCCTGCCGGGAGAATTCTAGGCGCTTGTTGGATGCCAGACCAGAGAATGCTGATCCTGATGGCTGCCTGCACATGACATGGTGAGAAGTAAAGTGACAGAGAGAGAGAGAAAGAGGTGTTGATCTCATCGTTGTTATCAGTATTAAAGTGTGTGAATGCAGTGCGTGTGTCCTGAGGTCTCTTAAAGTGTCTGACGCAAGAACTTTGCAATTTACTGGCAATGGTGCATTATAACGGAAAAACATGTTAATGGTAAATTAAGATTCTATAGGCATTCAATTACCACGGGAATCCAGTGAAGAGGGTGGGCTGAGCATTGGCCGCTATCGCAGGCTGAAACATGAGGGACTCTAAATGAGCAGCTTGGCATTGCCAGGAGGTAGCGGATACTGGGGAACCACTCTCCCTCACCGCTGATGTTCCCACTTTCACGTCCATAACATCATTTGGGGTTGCACCTGAAGGTGACTCACGGTAGAGCTGACTGAGGGTAGGTGAGTTGTATGACTGGTGTTTGTGAGAATGAGGGTGCGGGACTTGAGCAGCCAATGCAGGGGAAGACATGTTAGGAGGACCCATTATGGCAGCAGCATGATTGCCAGCAGTCAATGTACGCCTCAGTAATGGAGACACCCTAGTGGGTAGAGCCCCGCTTGAGATGGGATGCGTTGAGCTCCTGTCTTCCGGTGACACCAGTACTGCGCTGACTGGATAAGTGAGGTGGCCAGCAGTGCATGGGTAACAGTTGTTTTGTCTTGCATTGTAAGGCCCCAAATCATAGGTTCCATACTCATCATGTATATGAGTAGCAGCCAGCGTGATGTCCACGGAGGCCTCAGAGTAATCGCGCCGGTCCTCCACTTCCTGTGTCGCTGAGTGGGCGGTTGAGGCATCAGCAATGGGTCCGCTGCAAGTAGCCAACCTATGTTGAGCGGAGAGGGCACGGCTGCTGACAGCATGTTGCGTGGGAGGTGGAGCATCAATAGGGGAGGGTGCATGACTCCCTGTAGATGCCATTAGTATGGAAGTTGATTCTTGTGCATAAGGAATTATGGGTCTGACACTGTATGAGACAGCATTAACAGATTGAAAAGCATCGGGAGGGAGATCTAGGGATGGTGGCAGCCCTGGGTCTGCCGGGGTCATGGAGTTAGGCCATACTCTCATGCAATTCGCAGCGCACAAGCCATCTCCTTCCTGCACTACAGAAAACTGACCAAAGGCAGCAGCAGGAGCAGCAGCAGGAGCAGGCAATCTCTGAACATCAAAACTTTTGTGATCCCCATCTGAGTGCGGATGGAGGCTGCCCTCAGGCTCTATAACCAAGAGGCCACCATCCTTGAGGCAGCCCTTCAAGGTAAGACTGGAGGAGCCTCCTGCTCCATCATGACCTGTGTCTTCTACCCACGACACTCTCCTCTCAGATTTAGGGTTAGCCTTTGTATCTCTGTTGCTGTCTCCATCTCCTATCAAAGGCCCACCTATTTTCATCGACGCAGGCCCTTGCTTACAACTGGGTCCATGCTCCATAGTGTATGGTTTACCCGGCAATGTAATCGCTGACTGATCATCTGCCTTCCCTACCCTTTCCACACACTGAACATGAGTCGAGAAAGCCTCAGAGTAAGTTCCTGTTTTGGATGTGCTGGGTGACTGAAGTTCATCACACATTCCAACATTAGCATTTGTGGTGAGAGTGTCGGATCGTTTGTTGATTAACTCAATGGAAAAGCCCTCTGCACCATCGCTCATTGACTCTGTGACTTCATCTTCAAACGCTAGCATCATAAGCCCTCGCTCCACATCTGACATGTCCCCGCCTACCACCCTTTGGGCAACTGGCTGATGAGAGCCGTTATTCCCACCCCACAAGCTTAAGCTAAACCCGTGTACCGTCTCTGGGCGCGCTGCAAACCCTGTTGAAGTTGTGACAGGGTTTAGAGTGTCTGCCGAAGAGTACGGAGGAGTTGTAGGCAGAGGTGATGGAAGAGCGATAGAAGCTGCAGAAGGTACAGCAGGTACCTCATTCAGTGCTCCCTGAATGGCTTGGCCCAGGCTCTCTCGGCAGGAGGGTTTTTCTGTCTGGGCTGGAACAGCGTTGACGGTCATATTGGCGTTGACGGCTATCTCGGCTTCCAAGGCCTCCCTCGCAGAACGAGAGACGTTGGTGACAAGCACATGGGAGTGGCAGCTGAAAAAAAAGTACAGTATGGCAACCTGTGTGATACATTGAGGAATTTAGAAAGGTGGGAACTCAGATTGTTGAACGAGATGTGGAGACAAGCACATGACGACATGATCCATGTGGAGACAAGCACATGTCAACATGATCCATGTGGAGACAAGCACATGACAACATGATCCATGTGGAGACAAGCACATGACAACATGATCCATGTGGAGACAAGCACATGACGACATGATCCATGTGGAGACAAGCACATGTCGACATGATCCATGTGGAGACAAGCACATGTCGACATGATCCATGCGGAGACAAGCACATGACGACATGATCCATGCGGAGAAAAGCACATGACGACATGATCCATGTGGAGACAAGCACATGACGACATGATCCATGTGGAGAAAAGCACATGACAACACTTTGGATTGATTAAAGTAAAAAGAGATAGCATACATAGTCTCAGGTAGAGAGGCACGAGGCAATGAGCACCACATCAGACATTGCCAAGCAGTAAGACATTGATGGCATGCCAGCCTTGCTGACGCCAATATACCTGTTGTCCTTTGGGAAGCCTCTTCCAAGCCTTGTCATTGGTGTCCAAGACAGCACCTGGTAGAGACAGCCTCAGCTCCCACTTACTGGGTACAGACAGATCAGGGTAGCGCTGTCCTACTTGCTGCCTACTGGCCTTAGACTCTCGAATCAAGACATCTATATCCTCGTCTGCAGCTTCATGCCCTTCATTGTGCTTGTGCTTCCGCTTCTGCTCAGGCATTCTGGGCTGAAGCATCAAAGGGGACTGGAGGTCCTCAGCTTGCACGACTGTCTCTGTCTCACCAACAGCCCCATCGACACCATTAGAGTTAAGGGTAAGAGGTGAACCCTTTGCTTTGTCTTTGTCTTCGGGGCTATTTGTGTTGCCTTGTCGTTGCAGCGCCCTACTCTTTTCGCGCCAGCTGGGTAAGGAGGTGGTTAGGTAACCGATATCCTCCTCATCTTCCAAGCCAAGGCCTATGCCATCTCCTGCCATCTCGTCCAGCGTATCCTTACTGCTACGCTGCTTCTCTGTATCTGCATCTTCGCCCTCTCGCCCCTCCTCCACGTCATGTAGAGCACCAGAGGGCATCATTGTATCGGATAACCCTTCTTTCTGAAGCTGTTGTAGTTCTATCAACCTCCCCATCAGAGTTGAAGCACCACCACCGCCAACATTGCTTTCCTCTCCTGAGCTGAGCCTTCTCAACAGAGGGAGTGGCTCCGATGCACCAGGTGTGAACTGATGTGACACATTGGTAGAGCTGAGGACTGTGGTAGACATGACAGCAGCAGTTGGAGGACCGCTCATAGCTGCACCTGTAAGACCGGAGGTCCGCCGCGTGTGCGCCCCAGAGCTGACACGGCGGGATACAGAGAGCGTGGCTGATGAGCTGCGGACTAGAAGCTGTTTTGGCTTGTCTGCCAGGAGACCTGGTGGCCGACCTGGAGACCCAGCCATTGTAAACCAATTAGGAAGATCCAGTCCACGAACATCCAACATCTGTTTGGAACAAGCCATGGGGCGGGGGGATCAGGGAAAACATCTAACAGCAGTCAAATAGTGTGGACAGCATGTGATGAGCAATGAGCTGTCAGAGCACAACGGCGATGGTAGAGGCCAGCAAATAAAAGAGAGAGGTCAGAGAATGCACTCTGTATAAATCTGAGGTCCTTAAAGGGTCTAGAGTATGAATAGGATTGCAGAACGCAGTAACTCAAGTCTGAGGCAACATAAAAGCATCCAGAAGGAGCATTCTCATTGGCTCAATTGTTTTGACCACTTAATGAAGGGGTAGAAACAATGGAGGATAACATATCGTGCATCCATGTGAAGTAAAAACAATAGCTTCCCCTTCAGGCCACTCAGCCCACCCCTCCCTTAAGGGAATTTGCAGAAATTTTGGCACAACATGCATATCATGCCTTTCGTACCTCAATGTCCTTGACACCGCGTATCAGCCCTGTGAACATATTGTTGCGGCCTTGGGGATGGAGGAGGAGGTGGGCAAGGAAATGGAGCCCTAGGTCACGATTGGCCTGATGCAACACAGAAATAACAAGGAGCTTTGCAGGTAATGCACGCTAGGAACTGGCACCTCAGAAGGCTGAGGTCATCAAAGAAAGAAAATGTCTCATGAGGATTTTAGGGTTTAGGCCTGAATGGCATGATGGTTGGAAGTAGATGTTCACAAGAAGCTTCACAATGCATGCTCATTTGCAACCCTAAACCCTAAACCCAGCAAGATTGTAAGTCAGCAACCTCAGTGTGTGCCAACTATGTGCTCCGAAGAGTATGAGGTTTATAACTGCACTGGCAGCGGCCCAATTGCATGACAGCTAATAGAAATGGGGCTGTATCATGTAGGGGTATTGCGTCTTGTACGGCTATCAAGTTACCTGTTCACTGACGTCCAAAACCTTCATGAGCAGATTGCCGCTGGTACCACTGTGCCTGTTTGACATGAGGACAGAAATTGTAAGGACCATGTCAAGAGGGCACAAGCAACTGTCTTCTACATTTTTTATTTAAAAGAATGCCCACAGAGCATGTCTTTGAGTCATCATTTCAGTGCTTTTAGCATTCGTCACACTCCATGCAAACATCATGACGGTAGCATGACTTGCAAAAACTACTCTTGTACCAGGCTGCCTGCATCCCACTGCTATCTTGTCGGCTCATCAGGAGGGGACTTGCTGGGGGACCACTGTAGCTGTTGTGATTTAGATGCAAGTGCGTGAGGGCAGGGAAGAACTCAAGGATAAGCAACAACCAGCCTGCAGCGTTGTCCTGCATTCAACACCATCCATCGGAATCAAGATCCATGCACGGACACACAATGGTGCATTCACATGATCCACGCACTGACACACGTTGCTGCATGCACATGATCAAGTGACAGAGCGATGACGTTGGCCAAATCAAAATGGATGCGAGTAGAAAGTGGCTAACCTGGATCCAGTTGAAGCTCAGATCTAAATGCCGGAGTGCACCAGAACGTGGCATGTTTTCTTCTGTAGGCAGTCCACTTCCTAGGGTGGGGGGGAGAGGCCTGCCAGTCACTGCAGCATGCCCTGCAGCTGCTGCTGCCTGAGCTCTCAGTTGCTGCCTCATCAGGCGCCCCTCGTCTTCAAGGAGGTATATCAGTGGTACATCATCACTTATGTGGTTCTGTGACAAATCAAGGCGCTTTAAGGTGCGGTTGTAGGAAGCACCACTCATGATGTCCGCAGCATCCTGGCTGCTCAGTCCTGAAGATGAAAGGTAACAAAGCCGCAAACCTCAATCAACACTCATGTACCATCCATGAGTGATGGTGAAATCATGGCATGCGCAAATCACCAAGCTACAAGCCTCACCAGTGTAAGCCACTAGCCTCACCAGTGTAAGCTAAGATCACTTCTTTGAGGCCATTGTTTCTCATGAGCATGCCTTTCAAAGCCTCTGGCCCTCCAGGTCCAAGTTTTCCTAAACAGGAAGTATGGGGAAACCAAGCTACTTCAAAGAGATAGGGAGATAAAGTGATGAGCTGCAAACCATAACTAGGATACACATTGGATACATGTTGAATGTGGATTTAAGGTGAGGGAAGTATGAGCTGCAGATATCAGTTGAAATATAATTGCCCATAACCTATGACCCAAGCTGCCCATAACCTATGACCCAAGCTGAGAAATTGTTGGGCTAAGACATTAAATGAGGGCAATAATGCGCACCACAATAACACCACATGCCTTTTTCAGCTGATCAGAGTTTTCTCAGGAAGATCTCAGGAAGAATCCCTTATCACTGCTCAGATCCAGACTAGGAATCCCTTATCACTGCTCAGATCCAGACTAGGAATCCCTTATCACTGCTTAGATCCAGACTAGGAATCCCTTATCACTGCTTAGATCCAGACTAGGAATCCCTTATCACTGCTTAGATCCAGACTAGGAATCCCTTATCGCTGCTTAGATCCAGACTAGGAATCCCTTATCACTGCTCAGATCCAGACTAGGAATCCCTTATCGCTGCTTAGATCCAGACTAGGAATCCCTTATCACAGACTAGGAATCCCTTATCACTGCTCAGATCCAGACTAGGAATCCCTTATCACTGCTTAGATCCAGACTAGGAATCCCTTATCACTGCTCAGATCCAGACTAGGAATCCCTTACCACTGCTTAGATCCAGACTAGTCACACTCTTGTTTGAGGCTAGCGCATGACACAAGGCCACAAAACTTGTTGACATCATTCCCGTGTCTGAGAGCACAAGCGTTTGAACGGCACAATCTGTATTGGTCAGCCCTTGACACAGCTCCTACATCACAGATGGCCCATCATGTTGCATATGGTCATACCAAACACCTCAAACATTCAATTTGTGTCCAACGCAGGAGCTGACAGCAGCTGCTTAACAGCAATGGTAGCTGCTGCATGTCACACATTACTCCTTACCATGCCTTGACACACTCAGTGTGCATGTTCACCTCATACCTTGACACACTCGGTGTGCATGTGAGTGTCTTTTATGACCACTGTCATAAGGCACTTCAATGGCATCATGACCGACAAGAGGTGACGCAAACGACGCCACAAGCCCTGGTAAGGGCCTGGCTCAAATGATACCAGAGACAGATGTATTTCTTGTTGAGGTGGTTGAGGTGGTTGAGAAACAAGCCAAAGGTCTTGAAGAGGGGGCGGTAGCAACAGACATTGCAATGGAGGTGGCGAAAGATAGGGTGTCACCTTAGAGGCACCACGAGGGTTAAAGGAGATGGCGGAGAGACGGGGTTGAGGAGAGGGAGCAGGGAGAGATGGGGGCAGAGCTTCCACCAACCGCCTTAATGCGTCTCGAGTAGAGGCCAAAAGGGTGACCTGGCTCCTTCTAGCAGCAGGTAGAACCTTAGAGGCTTTGAATGTGCTTCCAGGGGCTGAGGTTGCAGGAGCATTTGAGACCGAGTGTGATGCTTCAGCTGCCAGTTTAGAGACTATCTTGGATGCAGCAGATGCAGTAGAGGTTGCTAAGGTAGCAGCGGGCAAGGAGTTAGCTACAATCACCGAGGATCTTTGTGACATTGCAGCATTGAGGAGGCAAAACCTCTGCAACCTGCAGAATGCCAAAGACATGAAAGGTTTGATGGACAAAGCATCTGGCACTCCACCCTAATACCCTGGCAAGATCAGCATTCACAACTTATGTAGTAAGAAATAGGCGCATGGCAGGCAGTCAAGCTCACTACGCACACTCAAGTTTCACACTGCTTGGGTATATTAGTCCTCTGTTGCAGGTAAGAGTGCAGGCCTGAAAGTCAGACCTAAAAGACGGTTCATGCACTGGACAAGGTGCCCAGTCTGACCTGTGCAGCTTGGTGTATCCTGTCTCCCCAAGGCTAATCTGCACTTGAGCCCTGGCTGAGGACACCTTATCCACCCATTCAGCTGGAGGCATGCCACATCCCTGGTAATGCAGGCACTCATAAAGGACCTGCCAGCCCTGCAGGATGGAGAGACCATACTGTCTTCCTGCACAGCTGATTTCCAACATCGCAACCAAGAGCGAGAGCAGCGAGGATGTCAAGGATGCGGCGAGTATGGCTTGTACAGAGGTATTGGGGTAAGGGCTAGCCTCCCCAGGGGTGCCCAGGGCCAAAAGAGTAACCTGATGACATGAAAGATAGTGTATAGTAGCCAATTTTGTAAGAACAGGAAGGAAACACCAATGAGGTTGGAACATCTGAAAGCATGGTCTTTAAGATTCAGAGGTTGAGAGTATCTTTAAGTTCAGCTTCAAATGGGTTTTAGTGGCCATTCAATCATCAGCAGTACCTGAAGTACAATCATAGGAACGTTCTGAAGCACAGCTCGGACTGGATGTCTTGCCAAAGCATGTCTTTTCAACCAGATCTCCCATCTTGCAGTTGTAAATCTAGATCTGCACACATGAAGAAGGCAATCATTAGCCCATGCATGAAGGCAAGTGACTTGACAGGCAGCAATCCAGCTTTTCCAATAAATCTCAAAGAGTAACACACAATGACTGTCTCAGATAACATTCATACTCTACAATGCATTGGATAATGCATGAGAGCAATGAGGCATCCACACTGAGTCATACAAATCATGCATAAACAGCCAAATAGCACGAGCGGGTCAACAAAGCAAAGCCTGAAACATGATCCAGGAACTGAACATAGCAGATCAAATGTCACACATGGCATGAGCCCTTTTGTAATACCTCACTTCTGAACCTTCCCTGCAGCTCCCATAACCTAATGAGTACAAATCACCTCACCTTTGATTCTTGATGTACTTTCCCTCCCTTGAAACAGCCGCCTTCATCTTAGCAATACAAAGCACAGTACAGAGATCCAGCACTACAACCACCAGTGAGAGAAGTACAGGGCACAACAGAAGCAAAACCCATGCCAGGGTCAGCCTCCACAGAGTCCTGAGAAATGAGTTGCCCTCCATTTGAGCAGAGCTGTTGCGTCTTCTCAAACTCAAAGAGGTGTTGCTTCGACTGCAGGAATTAGACCCAGGGGATTGCAATGCCCTACCATGTGCCTTAGTAGGAACAGATGCCTGCCACGTCATTGCTGAGCCTTGAAGCTCGGAGGAAGTACCTTCCCCAGCCTCCATCATCTCCTCTGGAACCTTAGACAGGCTTGGCCTAGCACAGCTTCCACTCAGCTGCTGCTGTAAAGGATGCCTTGTCACAGCCCTCATGAGGGTGGCCTTCATCATGCCTGCAACAGAGGATGCGGAGAGGCCTCGTGTGTGATGATGCCCAGCACTCCCACTGCAACTGCTGCGCCCACTGTGGGAGCTACCCACACCACTACTGCCCCGCCTCGGGAGTATGTTCTTGCTGCCCCCACCTGTCTCTCTATCCCAACTGATTATAAAAAACTGCCTCCACAAATTTGTCACATAGCTGTTTCCCAATCCTTTCCAAATTGAGTACATCATTGTTGCTGCTGATGCCAGGATGGGGATACTCACAAATGCAGTTGCAAGCGCTGCTGGCACTGTGGTCCCCGTCAGCCACAGTGTCTGATAAAGAGGAATAAGGAGGAATAAGGAGGAATGTGGAAGAACATGGAGGAATGAGAAGGAATAAGGAGGAATAAGAAGGAATAAGGAGGAATGGGGAGAAATAAGGAGAAATAAGGAGGAATGTGGAAGAATATGAAGCATTTCCAACATTTCAATGATCAGGAGCCTGACTGGATGTGAATGACGTCATGCAACTCAGGAGGCATCAACAAACTATGCTATACCACAAATAAGGTCTCACATCTCATGAATATAACACCTACACTAAGTATCCCATTCAGCTCTCATTCAACAATAGGTGTCCTGAAAATTCCAAACATGAACTTGACCAAAAATATAAACAATGAAAGATAGCACCAGTCTCCTCCTCATCCTCTTTCCTGCTCTTACCACTACAACAAGGACATCCATGGCCGTGTCCCACCACAGGATAATCATGCCCACCACCAGCCTCAAGATCTCCAGATCCATTTCTCCAGATCCACAGCAGGCCCGCATCAAGGACAGGGGGCCTGCCAATCGCTTATGTGCAGAAGCTGTACCCACCTCAGCCCCAATATCCTCAACTTCATCAGCATCAGCTCTGTGCTCAACATCCTCTGAAGGGTTGCGCACAGATGGACCTCTCCCAACACTTCTGTCAACATCAGCAGATTCTAGATGGAGGGAAGAACATGGGGTGGACAATTTATTGGCAGTTGTAGCAGTAGCTGCTCCGCCTGGTAACCTCTTCTTAGCAGCAGCTGAAAACATGCCTCCATATCTGTTCCTCAGCCAGGCTTTCAGTTGTGATGTCTTCATAAGATCACCTCGGCCTGAAGTACAACTGTTTTCAGTTGCAGCTACAGTTGTAGGCTGGAGAGTTCCTCCTGACATCGGCTGTGTGGCAATGACAGTGAAATGAGTGGCATTGAATTGTATCCATTACATAGATTCACAAACCATCTGTAGAAGGGGTCCCCTTGATAACATGAGTTACCGCTGTTCTCACAGAGCGTATTATTGTCACTTGGGAATGTTCAGTGCATACCTAGAGAGACCCCTTTTTCAGCTTTAACTCTTACCAATGAGGGTAGGCTCTGCTCAGTCAGTGTCTTAGTTTGCATTTGTTCAAATTCAGATTTGTGCCTGGCCCGGACTTGCTCTTTCCATTCCTGCTGCTGTTGCTGCAGGACAGTCTTATTGCTACCGACATTTTGCTGCTGAGACGAAGGGCGATCTCTTTGCCCCCCTAAGGTCCCTCTTTGGATATTTGGTTCAGCATCACCCCTTTTCGGTCGTCGGGTCCCGAGAAACATGTGCCTCAGCTCTGCAGACCTCCCAGAAGAGGCGAATGCAGCAGCTGCATCACAAAACTCATCACTGGAGGCCTCATGTTCAGCCTTAGGACTTGGAACACCATGCTCGATATCTGCAAACAATTTGATTTGCGGTAGGACCACTGGCTGGGGAGGAGGAGCCCTATTCGACATTTATTGCATATCTAGGCTCCTACACAATCAACGAAAGGGGTCATTGGGCAACCCGTATTCTCAGAATCTGCCAACATGCCAACACAAATCTCCTAATTAGTTATCGTGATGACATGCGCAAAAAACACAACCGCTATAGCGTAGTTTACATAGCTCTCATTACTTAAGTGTAGTACGGCACTGTGAGAATATATCATTAAATATGACCTTTGCGGACTAATTCTTAAATCAGTGATAAATCAAAACATGATTTGTACTTGTTTTAAAGCAGAGTAAACAAGAAATGATCATTTCAAAATCCAACAAAATCGAAGGAAATCAACTAGGATCAGCACTTAACCAATTTTTGCTCACAATTTATTTCAGTTAGTACCAGTGAAATGATCCTGAAAATTGCTGGTTGTGCCAAATGATCGAGATTCTCTTTTTTACTCGAAATTCAAGATCTACTTCCTCCCTCCCAGAAGAAACAAAATGTCATCTCCCAGTACTGGAGCATCCTCGTCAGCGCCTCCAGCCTTGGTCCTTCGTTGTCTGAAATGTCTGATGCGTTCAGGATGATTTTCTGCAACAGAAGCCCCTTTCTCCTTAACATCATCTCTGCTCTTATCTTTCCTTTTCTCTGCTTTTGAAACATTGGTACCTGACAATGTGGTGCCCTTGTCTTCATTATCTGCATCACCAGTCGAAGCTGCAGCCTTCACTGCCCTCCTTTCTTGTATAGCCTGCAAGGCTTTAGCATGGTCTACTCTTGACAGGTAGAAGTCCCTTTCACGCTTTGCAGCAGAGATCTCAGCAGACAAACGCTGTTCACGAACCTAGAATCATAGAAACAATTTCCTTATCACAAAAAATAACGCGAGAAGGCAGCAAGGGCAAAGCTGATTTCCCACTTTACACTAGGATGATTGGTGGAGAGATCATTGATAACAGCTGAGGACTTGGCTGCTCAAACTTAGGAGCACTGGGTAGCTATGGCAGACAGCATATGCGAAATGTCTGTTGCATCACTTCATCATATACACATTAATTATGAGGTTACAAGAATGGCAACAAGCTGAAGAAATTTTGAAATTGCAGCAATTATGACTTTTACCGCTCTTTGATAGTTAATTTCCTCTGTCAAATGATCCCACTTGAACTTGGACAAGTATTTGAGGCACCTAATACATAAAATAAGAGGCTCACGTATGAATAGGTGTCCGCAATGTTTGCATCCACAAAATGAACCATGCTTAATGCTTAGTCTCTGCTCCAAGCAAACAGTCCCAATGCAATATCCCTGTCGCAGTTCAATTCTGCAGTCAAGGTCCTCTTACCAAAGGTCTTAGCAGTATGCACTCCTCTTACCAAAGGTCATAGCAGTATGCACTCCTCTTACCAAAGGTCATAGTAGTATGCACTCCTCTTCTTCCCACCAATAGGCTGCCCATTCAGTTGCATAGCAACCCGTTTTGCAACTCTCTTGTCTTCAAATTCCACCCAGCCCTCTGTGAAATTCTTTCCTACCAAACATTTGGCCGACAGAAAATTTCAAGAAAAAAAGACTTTATAATAAAAAAACAGAACACAGCTATGCTTCCTGAAACCCCATCACAGCCGCTCTTCACACACTCCTTGTCACTGCTACCCACCCCTTATCCTCCCCTTAACCTGATAAGATATCACATATAAGGTGTCATGGATGTACCTGTGTGAGCACGTACCTGTGTCTTTCCCCTTTTTCTTCCTGTCTCTGCGAGCAGCCTGATCCTCTGGCGCACAGTACAGCCGTCCAATCTGAGTGTGGAAAAATGTGGAGGCTGGATGATGAAGCTGATTTTCAGCATTAAAAAGCGTAATGGCAAACTTCCACAGCTGTCTGATAAATGAATCATGCATTTCATTCTGTGTGAGTTGACGTACATCAGGAGTCTTCAACTCACAAATGTTCAAGGATACTCATGACCTAATCAACCTATCTTGTTCACCCTACCTCTCCATACTCCGACAGAAGCTGCCTAACTTTCCCAGGCTTCATGTGTGGAGGTATTCGGCTTATGTACACCACTCCTCTCCTACGCAGTGGCATGAGGTCTTTGAAGGAGGCCGCTGGCCTGAAGCAAGCTTACAACATATGTTTCTTACTTTACACTAAGAATATACTTACCTCTACGCACCTCAGTGGTATTTGTGACTGAGTGTGTAGCTAAACACGAAACCTAAACTAGGCTGATTACATCACGACTGGTACTCTCACAATTTCCCAAGCAATACTAAAGCATCCTATTATAACGTACGTTACTCTTGGCCCATATATTACCTCCGCCTCCCATTGGAATTGACAGCGTAGCTGCGTCATTACTCAAGTTTACTACTGATACTGTGACCTGTTTTCACATTAGTTATTGAAACTCTCAACTGACACTCACTTATTCTTCTCACACTATCACTTCCTGTATCATGACTTCATGTCAGCTCCTTAATAATACCACAGGCTTTGGCCTACACACACACACTCTCACCGCTCAGCCTTTTCTCTCATTTTCAACATTTCCTCCTTTGACAAGACCTTCTTCCTTTTCTTTTTATCGCTGAGGCCTTCATTATTTTCTCCATCAAGATCATCAGTAGCATTCGGGTCAGAAGAGTGTTCTGTACCATCTCTCTGTCTTTTTCTTTCATAATTTCTTACATGTCCCTTCTTCAAATTATCTTCTTCTTTATTACCGTCTGCCTGCAGCAATTTGAAGTGCCAGTACTTATAAAAAATTGAAGTCATCATTTATACCATTTACGCTAGGCAGGCAAAACAATGATGCTAAATACTGTGTTACACATTCAGGTGGTCTGTGGAAACTGTTTAATATTTACATTTCAAGAACATGAGATACTTATCTGGTTGTCTCACGAATTTGAAACTTTCTAGCCAATGCAGCTTAATTTATCTTACCTGATCCTCATGCCCTGATATTCCCAGCAGTTCATCAAGCTCATCACTACTTAACATCAAAGCCTCATCACCGTCCTCCTGCTCATCTTCATCACTGACATCACCTGATTCCGACTCCTCACTATTCACATCGTCACTCTCATTCGGCATCTCTGATTTTATGATATAAAACCTTGCAGGTATGTCACCAGTCACACTTGCAGCAGCTGCACACACAATAAGAAATTTGCTCGCGACTGCCGCATCAGGTTTCGCCACACTTCTCACACAGCAACGAATGAGGTCCTAGTCCTTCCTAATCAACACTCCTGTACTAAATTTCCAATTATATAATATGTATTTATAACCAATCTGCGACATGGGGGGGCCAATCCTCACATCATCTACCTCGTTTAACATACTCCTGTGCTTTATCGTATGGCATCATTGCTCAAAGATTTTTGCAGCCAAGTATCAATCACCTTCTCTGTTAATACCTACTGCTCAAAGGAATATTGCAGATGCACCTTCCTTGCTGTCATGGCCATGGCCTTACCCTTCTCTCCCGTGGCAGAATCGTTGGTGGAACATTACAGACCTTGACAGAGGCCAATCCCTCAACAATTTCAACCAGCTGGCTGATGTCATGTACAAGCTGCGCAACAAAATGGTGCATGTTCCTCCAATTCTTTTGGCCTCCTGAGTTGTGGCATTCAAGCACCCAGGTGTCTTTCAAGAGCCCTGGAACTAAATTATGATTCAATTTGTTCAGGGCATTGTTGTCTTGGCCATTGGGAGCTCGGTGGTTCAAGATCTGGGAGGCTGCTGGCCTTTTGAGTTGAATCATACTAAGGTGCTTTCCACACTACTGATGAATCATACTCGGTCACAATAGGCCACTACATCCTTCCTGTGACAAATCAACAATGCAGATGTGGAAAGACACCATGGCTCATGATTGGCGCAACATAACAGCTCAACACAGCTATTTTACAAATTTTGAAAAAGATACTTGCAAAGTTCGCGCTTTCCCATTCTCATCAGCTTCATACTTCTTTCAGGCTCGGAAATTGGTGTTGGAGCCTCCTAATGCGTACACCTATGGTTGTTGTGACAAATTAGGAGAGGTGAGACCTTGAGGGTTTACATTTAAATACAAGCTCACAGATGAAGATCTCTTCGGCCTTCGCTGAACATGTTGTTCCCTTAAGTAGGTAGCAACGGTTGTAATATCATCCATAACCCTAAATCCCATAGCCCTGATTAGGACATTAGTGATGTACATCCCTGTGATCTGTGTCCTGATCTAATCCTGCACATTAGTGATGTACATCCCTGTGATCTGTGTCCTGATCTAATCCTCCACAAGGATGGATGGCTTAGTGCCTTCATGAGCTTCTTGGACCAAGCGTTTCCAGGAAATGACAACGTCCTCATCAACGCTGGCCGAGGTGCTCTGCCGCTGTGGGGGTTTGTGGAAGTGAGCCATTTCATTTGACATGAACATCCCTCCCTCACTAGAATTCTCAGTAGGCAAAAGACAAACATAAGAACCCCCCTCTTTTTCTGAATGAGTCATTACGCATCAAGCGGAGCTTTCAACATGCCACATGGTACCATGATATAAAACATGGTACCATGCTGTAATCTTGAAGGCTGTACAGAACAGTGATAAGTAGAGATTGGCCCTCTGACTTGATTGCATGGTCTCATTCAATCTATGATGCAGATTGGTTGCTTGGAAGCAAACTTGCCAAAGGCCCAACGTCCTGATCTGATTTTAATAGAGAACCATGAGCCAAAGGAGAAATTCAGTTCAGCACAGTTCACTGAGAAAGTGATATGGAGGCTCTTCTCACATCCTTTTGGGCCACCTGCCACACTCCCTCTGGACCCTAACCCTAGCCCTAGCCCTTCCATTCCACCACCAACAGCCCAGGGGAGTACCTCTGTCCCATCCTGCTTGCCTGACTCCTCAGGGAACCTGCGTACAATTGTGCCTGCAGTGTTGTTTATGAACACCCTAATGGCAACTATCCCCTCCTGCACCAACTCCAGTTGTGGTGGTAACCTGATTGAGGATGAAATACAGCCCCTCCTGAGGTACTATGGGTTTGGGGCGGTGAGTGTCAGGTCAATGTTGCGAAGCCTTGCAGCAGAATTAGAGGCTGATGGTGGACAAAGCCAAAGCAGTGTCATGGAGGCTGACGGCCATGCTGGGGTGGCATCAAAAGATGCTGTGCAGATCATGTCTGAGCGCTGTGTGTGAGTTCTATGTGGATATATATTTGCTCAGAGGTCATAAGCCCTGTACATCCCCTCTTTTGAGGACTGTGCTGTACATCCCCTCTTATGAGGACTGTGCTGTACATCCCCTCTTTTGAGGACTGTGCTGTATGCCTGATCATGATACAGTGTTATGTTCTTCCACTCGCACCTCAAGTGCCAACTCATGAGCTTACGAATGCGTCTATTTATGTTCCAGCTCATATGCCTCCATAAGCTCTATAACTTGTGCCTGCTGATCTTAATCCTGAGTAGCAACCCTTATCTACTGTTTTCCGCATGTGCCTACTCATGTATTTCCGATGTTGTCTCACCCCATGTACCTACTGTTGCATGTCAACAGGTCGCTCATGATGGACCATGTGCATCCAAAGCTTTTAGGAAGAGTATTGTATGCAGACCTTCTAGCCATTCATATGTTGGAAGCTGCTAGACATCATGGAGTGCCAGCTAACGTGTCACCCTCTCTGGATATAATTTCAAGCAAAAGGGATGGAGCTCTGAATGAATTTACTAGGAGACGGGATAGGGCATTAAGTGAGGTTGTGTTATCAGAGGTTGTCAAAGGCAGTGCAGGAACCTTGAAGAAGGTGCAGGCATTTGACCATGATGCCAGATGGTACAAGAGGGAGCAACTACAGGCAACCAGAAAAGCAGGTACAAGAAGAAACACCTCTAAGATCTCTTTTCTTGCAGCTGGAGATAAGTACTTGACTGGCTTCTCACCTTCACTACTGTCCGTTCCAGGGTTTGTCTCTATATCAAATGCCTCTGGAGTCAGCTCACGGGTGTTGAGAGGGGCTGGGCTACTCATTGACACATGTCGACCTGTGCCTAGGTTGCTTCCTGCTAGCAGTTATATTATCAGTGGCAGGATTGTCTACGCGATGAAATGCTACGGTATGAGCATTTGGGAGTTCTGAAGGAGAAGCTATGCAGTGAGGCTGTGGGAGGGTTGTGCACTGAACTAAACCCTAAACCTAGATACATCAGATGTCTTCATTTTGCCTGTCATATCGCCTTGCCTCCTGTCTTGTGAATCATGATGAAGACCTTAAGACTACCCTCTTTTACATAGATATCATGCATGATACAGCCATTATTGCATCACACTTCACCTTCTCATAATCTACCTGGTCATACTCCACCTTCTCTTAGACTACCTCATCACACTTCACCTTCTCATGGACTACCGTATCCTCCTCCATATACTGTCGTGATATGCAAATATGAACAGATCACAGGCATGCTCTGTGACTTTGCTGATGCTTTACTGCATCTTCGGTCCTTATTCAAGATATCTGATTGCTCATAAGTCCTCAAAACCTCTAATAAGAACACTAATCATTTATATGACTCCTGTCAGTCTTCTTGCTCGTAAGCAGGGAGTTTGAGTCCTGTTGACATGCGCTTGGTTCAGGAGGGCTCTCTAGGGAATCTTGAGGTTGTTCACAACACAGGCTTTCAGTACTCAGAGCACCAAGTGAGAGCACATTCAGACCTTAATTCTGGAGTCAAGGCTGAAGACTGCTTGCATGTTTCAAGACTGAACGCACTGGTGCATTTGACCCAAACATCACATATATCTTATGCGCTTAAGCATGGTTTATATGTGGCTTAGGTACACGGTGATACCAAAAAGCGGAAGCCGGGTTGGGTGGCTAATACCTCGGGATCAAAGCTGATCTTCCGCGTGGACTCTAGCTTCCAAGCAATTACCAATGCAACTTCTTCTAATACCACTGATACCACTGCCCGTGTGTCACTCTTAATGCTTCACAGCTATGAGCACATGGGAATGGCTAGGCTGTCATGCTTATCAGGGTGCACATGTGTACCTCTGGACGTAGACTTCCATGAGACACAACAGCGGACTTCCTTGCTGAAGAGTCACACCCTTGAGGTAAGCATTACCTACCACTGGTATTTGTTATTCATATGGTGGGTTGGGAATGGTTTCAGCTTTAACACATTTTCCAAACAATGTCCCTGAATATGCTTGCAGGTTACACAACATGACCAATGCGTCGTAGAGATACACGTGCTATCGAAAACTACATCTGGAGAGTTCAAAGTCAAGTTAGCACAAGCTGTCTCAAAAGTGCCGATACCGTCGTCTGTACAGCGCGTTTAGGCGCCGTACAAGTTAGAGAAGCACTGTGCTCCTTATCGCCATTCCTAATGTGTGTAACGGATTAATAACAACACTGCTTGCAAGGCCATGCAACTATCTTTATTTGTCCTGTTGCTCTGTATCAATCAGTTTGTGAACAGCGAATTTATATTCTTTAATCAAATAAATAAACCTCTTCATTATCTGTGCAACTTCGCTTTCTCAAAAGAAAAAGCCGAGGAGAAATTCCGTGAGAATTTCGAGCGTTTTAAGCTATGGCATTCCGTAAGTGATGATGCTAAGTATCAGTTGTGGCCAGTAGGACAGGTTATGAGAATTGAGAGTGTGTGAGTTCCATGAATTAGGTGCCTGCCATCGGGGGTGAGAAAGATGCTGTCGACACACGCAGTAATGACCAATTGTCTGAGCTCATAAGCTTTCAGATGAACAAGCGCATTAGTCAGCCGAGCTCCGAACACAAACCAAATACCGAGTTACCCTTTTCTGGCCATCGCTGTGTACATGAAGATAAGGTGGTCTTAAGCGTCGTGAACGAACATGTAGATGCGTTTCTTGTCATTATTTCCGTAAGAGTGAGTTTCTTGTTACTTTTAGGTCAAATGGAGCAGCAAAGGAGAGTCGCCCCCCATGTTAGAGCTCATGCTACTGTATAGTTCACAGCCTGTTAATCACTTGCAAGAAAGCAAGAGAAGCCTGATGCTGTCTCTCAATTCGTCTTCCTATGCCAGCCTCCTCCCTCCAGGACATCTGAACACGAGTGAATCAGGACTGCTTGCGTGTGACCTCAGGTGTGAAAAATGACTAATTTAGACCCCTGGTATCTTGCCTATTAAGGGCCATATTTCTACACTGATCACTGTGATAACTAGCAAACAAAATGTAAAAAGGGTGTGGCTGGGACTGTGCAATGTCAACTCAACTGATGTCATCTTTCAGCTGAGAGCTACTTTTCTCAAGGCTCGACACTCTTCCCCACTTGCAGGCCTTTTGTGTGTGGAAAGCGACTCCTCATCGTCCATACAATTAAGCTCAAGTGTCCAAGCATGACAAATCTGCATGCATCAGACCTGAGGCCACAACAGCGCTCACAGTCACCCCTGAAAATGATCCACTCCTTCTTTCAGTCAGTGATTGAATACTTCAATCGAATACCAAATTACTTGCATGTTGTTAGTTCTTCTGAGGCTACAAAGTCACAAGAGGTGCTTCCCAAACTTGGTGATTATGAACAGGTTTCAGCTACATATACCCAGGTTGTTACAGAGGTCTCAGATACAAGCAGAGGGGTTTCTGGTCCTGATGGCATGATACTAGAAGATCATGCTGCCCAGGCACTTGGCATTGAGGGAGAAGATACCGCTGAGTCAGCAGAGAGTGGTGGCAGCAGGAAGGGTCTTGCATACCGCAGCAGAGGGAGCAGCGGATCGCAGCAGCGCTGGCAGCAGCGGCAGCAGAGGTCCAGAAACCGTCACCTCACTCGTCTCCGGCGGGCTAATATAGAGAAGGAGCAGTTAGAGCAGTTGGAGAGGGCACCTGGCTGGTCAGGCTCATATGAAGTAGTCGCAAGCAATGAGGATGTTGCACTAGAAAATGAACCGTCTGAACTACGCCGCCTCCTACAGTCTGATGTCAAATTGGGTCCACTCCAGCATGTGACGGTGACTTGGTTCTCTTCAGATAAAAGGTCTGGAGAATCTGTTGTAACGGAATCGCAATCCAGGCATGTTCGAGGGCTGAAAAAGTATACAAGGTATCAGAGGAAACCTACTCTGCATGAGCAGCAGCATGCTGCCCTAGTCACAGCTCTGACTGCCAAGCACCAGCAGCAGATGACCACATATGCACGCACTGCCAATGCTCTTGTGGCAGCGAATCATGCAGCTGCCAAGCAAGAGCTCCATAAAGGCTTAGCAGACCTGGCTGCAAATCCGTGGCAACTCCTGGATGGTGCACATGGGCGCCGTTTGTTAAGGGCTGAGGATTCACAGTTTCATCCTTGTATGCTTACTACATCACTTGTGGAGAAGCGATGGGGGAAGGATGCGTTGGAAAGCGAACAAGAATGGTTTTGTTGTGTAGTGTCTGAGGTAGACCTGTTAACAGGAGCCATATCATATATGAGAACAGTGGAGGGTGGCTGTTGACCACGGTCCCGTACATCTCATGTTTGCACACATCACTCAGTGATCATCTGCCTCGCAATGTTCAAGCAATAGCTTCAAATTAATATCTTCCCTGTATGAGCATTGGGCTGTTCAGTTTGTGCGGAAGTGGACTGTGGCAACTCTTCAGCATGCCGAGCTTTGAATCTTTGTTATAGATACGAAGAAAGGAGTATGAAGTGTGGAGTACGGTAAATACAGATCCCCTTGGTTCTAAACATAATGACACAAGAGCTGTGCGTTGACCACAATTGAGTTCCAACATTGGTAGTAGACCAACCTTAAAATCAGCCTGACCATAATAATCTACTTGTATTATATGCATGGATGTGTTTCAGTACACGCTACCACTTTTATTCAATTCCCCCCTCTAGTTCCCTTACTTTCTAAAGAAAGAGTAAGACGTGAGTCCATAGGCAGGAGAAACTTGCTTGGGAAACGCCAAACTGTTCTGTAAATTTTTCACCCTAGCTCTTTCTTCTTGATATCATGAGCCACCATTTTCTCAATCAAACTTGGCAGTAGGCTTCTTAGAGGGACCAGGGTTGCTCAGCAAGTAAGCTCCCCTCGTAAACACCATAACAACTATCAACACAAAGTTCGTAGATAATGCAACCCACTCCCGAGATGACCAGCTCAAAGACTGGTTCAGCATGTTCATGCTGTGTCCTGTTATGGAATAAATTTAAACAGAAAGTTACTGTCAGGAAGAAGGAGGCGTTGTTGCAACACTTGAAATGGCGTGCATTTATTCAACGGGATAGATCAGATGTGCAGATAGCCAGAATTGGTTAGATCAGTTGTTCACACAGCCACCTGCAATACAAACTTACCATCCTCGTCCAGCATCCATGTCTTTAGAAAAACCCAAATATGGATCAAATCACCTAAGAGCATGGCTACTAACAGGCAATGCTTTGACGCGATCTGCGGTGAAAATGAAAATAAAAATTTGTCATTTGAATATTTAGGACCCATCGCCACCAGAGAACGTACAGACTCATGGGGGTTAATCAGATACATCTGATTATTTCTTGCCATGCACAAACCTGATCTTTCACGAGGAAAATGCCCAACTCAGCTACCGCCAAAATAATCAGAACCAGGCCATAAATCTACACAGCAGGTGACATTTCTCCCTTTGAGAGCTCAGCTACATACATCAAACATGGTGTCAAAAGATAAATATGAACTCAAGATATCTCACCTCAACAGCAAAAGAGAAGAGTTGGATCTCAGTCTTGCTGAAAGCAGGGATAGTGCGTAGCAAATGAGGAGGCACAATGTTGGTAAAGAACGCAATGGGCGAGAATAAAGCAAAGATTCCTCCAATGAGCGTTAGGGGAACTTCCACAAATAGGAAGAATCCCCGACAGAGAGAATGAGTTGTAGACATTCTTATACAAATGTGCTACAGTTTAAAAACAAAAAATGCGTACTGGTTAATAAGAAACGAACGTTTGCGCCCTGAATTTCTCAAACCTATCACGTGCCGTACATACCTAGTTGTTTCCGTTAGCATTCCTTGCAACTGATATGAGTTTCGTGGTATGCTGTATGTGTCTACAATCTTCATGTAGGCATAGTTCTTGAACTGTATTGTTATAGGAACGCCTGTATCTTCTTAAGAACATCATAGGTAGATCGAAGGGACAGTTCGCTTGGCTTGCTCTGACCTTGGTCGTTACGGCCGTTTCATATTATGTCATTGAGGAACGTTGACAGAGAACAACGAACTAGACTTGATAATACAGATTTGTCAGGTAGGCAGGAAAGCATACTCTTGGCTGCATCTACTTTGCATCCAAGAATATAAGAAGAGAAAAATTGTGAAACTGATCGCAAAACTCATCTTTTATTCATACCTCAATTACAACAGATTTTTCTTTACACAGCTGAAAGAGCTGAAATACCCTTCTCAACTAACTCTTGCAAGCCAGCTTTCAATCTTCTAGAAGCGTCATGACAAGCCTCTGGTTGCAGATTAGCAAATGCTGCACGCACATAACCTAGACCGGGACACACATTGTAGTTTTAGTGGAGGAGGTTTAGCATAGATTCAGCCTACTAGATACCTACAGTTATCCATGCATATGAACAGTTGAAGCAAGTTCCTTAATCAGATAAAGGGTGTGGCTCACACACACATGCACACACATCAAAAGCAGAAAAACAGTTGCTCCACAGCTACTGCCAGGTATCACACAGACATCATGATCCTGAAACAACCCACCTGGGGCTTTACAGCTACTGCCAGGTATCACAGACACCATGATCCTGAAACAACCCACCTGGGGCTTTACAGCTACTGCCAGGTATCACACAGACATCATGATCCTGAAACAACCCACCTGGGGCTTTACAGCTACTGCCAGGTATCACACAGACATCATGATCCTGAAACAACCCACCTGGGGCTTTACAGCTACTGCCAGGTATCACACAGACACCATGCCGCTTGACAAGCCATTCAAAGACAAGCTCATCAGCTTCCTCAAAACCTGCAGTGAGAGAGCACATCATAAGCACATCCTGCATTGAGGAATGCAGCAAGTCAAGGAAGTCTCAGGATGCAAACCAAGAGAATACACCAAAGAGATCTGTATCAAAGGAATGTCAGAACATGTAATTAGTACCCTGCTCCGCGAGATTGTTCTCCATGCTTCTACCTCATGTGGTCATTGTGCATGTCTCTAATGCTCATGCCAGGAGCTCACCACCAAAACAAACACATCTTACCAGAACCTTCTAACCAAACCCTTCTTACCAAACCCTTCTTACCAAACCCTTCTTACCAGGGGGTAGTCGCGCCCAGTAGTAGATAGCACCTTCACCTCTAGCTATGAAACCACCAGCTCCAGGGGCCACCAGGGTGACAATGCATCAAGTACAGCTTTTCTGTTACCTGCCCATCATTCAGGGCTAGTTGCTGAGCAACTTCGAGGTGTAATGTGTAATGTACACTTCGAGGTGTAATGTAAGCATCTTACTGACATTGCAGCTCTATCAGAGAAGGAGATAATAACAGGCATGATGCTTAAGTGCACACCAAGGATCATAAGGTCATATTCTCTGTCACTGATGAATGGGTATACAAGGGAAAATGAGGCTACCATGTTGCTCTCTTCCATGAAGCTATTAATTCAAAGCAGCAGGTTCAGTGCTATCAGGGCTGTCAGCATGGCAGGTTCAGTGCTATCAGGGCTGTCAACATGACAAGTCCAGAGCTATCAGGGCTGTCAAGATTGCAAGTTCTAGCAAGTTGAATGACCACGCGGAAGTCCACACATCCTCCACATCTTCTCCCTCACTCTTCTACAACTCATGAGTAGTGTCTGACATAAAGTTCACCCCTTACCTTCTAGGCCTCTGATTTGGTCCATCATGTACAGCTGTCCATCAGGCTGCAGTGCTGCCAAGGCCACGTACTGACTTAACTGAGGGGGGCAGATAATGGTTGTGTCCTGGACCTGCAATTCATGCCATGAACAGATTGTTACCACACTAGTCGTAACAATGCTCACTACTTGTAGGAATGCCATTATACAATTCATTTTGCTTCACTGCAGAATCTAAGGAGGCGGTGGCTTTCTGCTTCACCTTCAGCAATTGATCAGCCAGGGCTGACTGCTCTGCCTGGGAGTGGTAGGCTAGATAACCTATTCTCCATCTGCACCCCAACAGAACACCACAGTAAGAATGCCTCTCTGGCATCTAAGAAGTTCACATGAAGGGTGCATGCTGAGTTCACATGAAGGGTGCATGCTGAGTTCACATGGAGGGTGCATGCTGAGTTCACATGGAGGGTACTGTGAGGGTGATTCTAACTGAGTTCTCAATCAGTTTATTTTATAAGTGTTGCAATAACTAGTGACTCATTGATTTACAATTAGGGCAAAGCTCGATGCTATGCGAATGCTAACCGAAACCGCCTCAGAATGCCAGGAAGCACACTACACACTGCTGCTCACCCCATCATGCCATAGGCTTTGCTCATGGAAAAGATGTGGACAACATGTGGTAGAGGACTGCTGTAATGATGACCACTTCCATAAACAAAGTCCTCATATGTGTTATCTGTTTGGTAGGAAATAGCCCAGAAATTAGTAAACAGCACAGAGGACAGGAACCTTGAAGCTGCATGCTGCCTAGTACTGCCTAGTGCTGCCTAGTACTATGCTCCAGTTATTTGTATGACAACCCTTCCTTGACTTAGGCTCAACATGTCGCACCTTCTCCTCACATTGACAGGCGTTCGTCACCACAAAACCTCTCCAGAACAATGCTTTAGGTGCTGCTATTGGAAGAAGCATGTAGCCTCTTCACACCTTCTCTACACTCACCTGAACAAAGCCTGCCTCACCATCTCACTCATCAGCTTCCCTGCTTCTTCACCTTATCTTAGCTAGCAACCAGCTTCCCTACCACCTCACCTAATATCATAAGCCAGCAACCAGCTTCCCTACTACCTCACCTAATATCAGCCAGCAACCAGCTTCCCTGCAAATGTCAGCGGCTTCATCTACCTCCTCTTTCGTCATCAGGACACCTAAAATGAGGATCCAAAGGCAACATGGAAGCTGCTCAAAATAACTTGCTTAAAACATATATAGAGTTATCATGGACATCATCAAGAAGTCACGCTATGCGATCAAGTACCAAAATTTCAGATCCTGGCGTTCTGTGAAAGCAAGGCATCAAATAACTCCAAGAGCTGCCACTACTTACATTATTAATTAATAATTGCTGTTGCCACTTTTACCTGTGGGATTGCAAGGGTTAGTAATGATCACCATGCGCACTGACTTTCCCTCGCGACCTCCTCCTGCAGCCTTTTGGCCTAGCAATCTCTGTCGAAGCCATTTCAGATCTGGGTGGAATGTGCGATTATCACACTCCCCATACTCAACATTGCGCCCCCCACCACTCATTTGAATCGCCATGAGGTGATTGAAGTACATGGGTCTGTGAGTGAAGATAGCAGTAGGGTTAGGAGATTAAGTATGACATAGAGAAATGATAAAGAAGAAATCCTCCAACAAACAAGTTACAGGTTGCAAAGAAATCCCGGAGGCCTATTTTACTTGTCAGAGCTAAGATTAATATGAAAATGTGATCATGAAACTGAGTCACATGGAGTTGAGTGAAGACAACTGCCACATGTAAAAACTGCATGAACAAAACCACCTGATGTGAAATATCCCTTATTTTAAGCTCTAATGCAGGCTTTGAAGTTTACAGTACACCATGAATCCCTTGCCTGAAGAGCATAACACAGTCTCCTTCATCTACTAGAGCCAGGATGGCATTGAGGACAGCCTGGTTAGCACCCGCAGTCACCATGACTTCATGCTGTAAGGAAGATGACAACATCAATCAGCTTCTCAGCTTCTCCAGGTTGAGAGGACTTGTCCAATAGAATCTTAGCAGTCAGTGGTGATGCACAAACGTTTGAGGATTGCTTGTGCTGCATCTATGTGGCACTGACATTCAACTTAAAGCAATGATGAAGGCCTGAGGGCTAAGATTACAAATATACCTGTTGCAGCCCATTCTTGGATGCGATCTTGGCTTTTAGGGCCTGCCTCAGAGCAGGCAGGCCTTCTGCAGGACCGTAGCCACTAAGCTCAGAAGCACCCGAGAGCAGGAGGTCTGATGCAGCCTGTTCCATTGCGCCAAGGAGTGTTGACAAGTAATGAATTTAATCATTCAACGACTTGAGACAGATGATGTCACTCTTTAAAATGGAGAGATTTTGATGCATCTCAGTCCTTCAGGCTAACTTAGTTGCATATGTGGTGGAATGATCCAAGGGACCACGAGGGCTACAGCGGTCACATTTTTGAAAATAGCCAGAAAATTCAGGCCTCCGAATGATACGCAATTAGTGGTGTGCTGAAAAACCCAAACTCTTGCGCAATTGATGTCAGAGAGAGGGGCTTCGGCTTGATGTGGATGAAGATAAATGATTTCTATTGGGATCAGAGCAGTTGTTGTAGAGGTATTGTACAGGACACCGCAGTCTTATCGCAGCTCCATTTCTGCATGAGCTCACACCTTCAGCGCATTGGGAGGAGGCTGCCAGTGAACAATGCCTTGAGCTAGAGAGACAGCGCCTGGAGTGGCTGCCATGAGCCTTTTGGTCTTAACAATGATTGGAGCATCCGTGGCGATGATCCTCTCTGAAACCTGTCATTTGCCACAAGGGAAAGGCTAGCTATATAATGAAATATAAAATGTGACATACCTTCGAGACATTGAGAAAGCAGATTTCTGCAGCTGGTTGCATTGATAGTGAGGGATAGTATTAGGTATGAGCTACATTATTATTGGCATTTCTGAATATCAGGTTTTTCTCATCCTAGCTTCAGTTTTGAATAAGCCCTCCGTGAAATATCTCAAAATCTTAAGCTTGCCTTCACTCGAACTGATGTCCGCACAGGCTTAGTTTGAGTAACATACTTTGAAAATTTCAGAACTTGGCACATCATTGTACATCGCACGGAATGCGATTGCAGCATTGCATCTCCTCCACAGATGTTTGGGCAGTGGAATAAAAAGTAAACCCTATGTTCTAGCTAGATTGTAAATCCCCACAACATAACGGTTTATAATTTTTTAGCTATGTCAGGCAAATCTTATGTTAAAACAGGTAAAAGTACTCAACCAAATAGTACGCCTCAAAGTTCTAGACAAGGGGTTCTTTTGTTGCCAGACGATGACGACGAGGTTGCGTCTCAGGTGCTTCTGTGTCGCTTTCATTTCGCCTCTTAATTAATGCTCATAATTGACAGTCTCTACAGAGTGGTTCCAAAGAAGAGGACCCAAAGGTTGTCGCAGGGATTCAGAAATACCTCCAGAAGCAGGAGTCTGCAAGAAAACAAGAACCAGTTACCAGAGTTGTTGGTGAGACCCTCTGATGTGCTTTACCTGTTAAACAGCTGGAGAGGAGAGAGAATGTGCTAGGTAGAACACGCACCCCTACTCTTGGTCCCTTCTTGTACCATGTGATAATTGCACTGACTCGGATACAAAGCACTGGTTTCTCATGTTTGCAGGGATCAGACCATGTTAGTGAGGCATTTGTACTCATTGATTCATTCATAGCTCAAGCGATTGTACTTCTTGTACATAACTGGCCATACCGCATTAAGATACGCCAGATATTTAAATTAATCTGTCACATGTTGAAAATTGTAACACACACCATTGAATTAGCTGATCGTTGTGTATGACTTGCACATATCAGCACAAATCAGACATTAGAGCCCAAAGATGTCTTACACCAGTGAACTGAAATATCCTAAAATGAAGGATCAACATCGTGTGTCTGTCTGAACATGCAATCATAGCCTCTAATTGTGGGCCCAAGACACTCTTTTCATCTTTCATTAACTACAGGAGCTGTTGTGGTAGATGATCAGGAGGATGAGCACACGGGCATTACAGATGATGAAGATGGGATTCCTGAGGATGAAGATGATTATGATGTGATCTCTAGGCAATCTTTGAAGGTGAGCTGAATGTGCTTGGGTTTAAAACTTGAGTATCAGCTGCATAGCTTGTAGTTGCAGATAAAACATTATTGGTGCTTGCCTGAGCTTCAGAGCTTTGTATTTTTGTAACCATGCAAATAACCTGTTTCCAAGTTAGTATGTTTCTTCTCCTTTTTTTAGTTCCTGTCCTTGAGATAATTTTGCACTCAATAATTGATTTCATCAACAGGCAAGCAGTGAGGCCTTCTATGAGGTTCTGAGTGAAGTCCATGGGATGAAGTTATCAGATAAGGAGGCGATGTGCCAAAAAGGAAGTCATAGTTTAAAATCAGGGACATCAAATGCTGTTAATCGGCCAGGGCTGAAGTAATTGCTTGTAGCTTTAGGAATTATCTTCGTCATTACATTTTAGAATCATAGTTAGTTAATATGTTTTACGTATTTTCCTAAATCAAGAAGGTGTGCCTTATTAGGGTAGTCGTACAGCTCATTATGCTGTTCCATCTTAGTTATTCTGGGCACGCATCGAATTGCTGTAGGTTCAACGCACTCAAACGATGAAAACTTTAAGTTTGCATGGGCCTTGGGCTCATTATGAAAAACAAAGGGCTGAAAATGAAACCCGAATTGCTGCACTAGAAGGCGAAATTTCATACTGGCATCAGCTGGCCAATGAGGCTATTCAAAAGACGCGTCTTTGGGAAGAGAAACACGTTATTTCCCAAAAAAAGGTTGATGAGGTTCAAGCTGAGAACGATCGTGCCAGAGACCTAATTACAAGTCTTGAAAAAGAGATAACAGATGTCAAAGGCAATGGATGTGCTATGACTTGGGACTTGGAGGCGCAGCTGTCAGCTCTCCGCGGTGAACTCATGCATTTAAATTCAGAAAACGCACAGCTGAAGCAGGAATTAGCAAAAAACGTGATGGTAAATTTGTTACGTCAATTTATATCAGTTCTTGCAAATAGCTTACCTACTGAAGAAGCGTCCAAACTGGTCAATGCAATTCAGACGGCCTATCATGCACTGTAGGTAAGAAGTAGCACTCACAACAAGCTGGATGAAGCTCGAAAAAGACTTGGACTAACATCCTTAGAGGCTCAAGTGTTTGTCAAGGTCAGGACTCCTCAAATCTATGGTTTCTGGCATTGTTTTGCAGTAATTTGCATTAAAATTCAGACAGTTATAATCTGCTTATACTTTGATTATGAATTTTGAACAATGCATGACAAACACAATCCTCATGATATCAGGAGTTTGATGAAGCTTGCAGAAGCAATCAACATCTTCGTAAAGAGGTTTCTGCGCTGCAATCAGATCGTTCTCAGCTGCAGCAGCAGTGTGAGAATCGGTCGCAACACTGCATGACACTCATAGCGGAAAACAAGAGGCTAGCAGATCAGGTGGGGAGCCTTTAGATCATAAAGCTGTTGCACTGATCCTAATGTGAAAGGCTGACTAAGAATCTAGGAGATCCACGTACGATTTGTGCTAATTGCGAGACTGAATAAAGCATTCACTTGAGCTTTGCCTTCTCCTTTGGCTATTAAGGTAACCGAGCTACGGAAGCAGTCAGTGGACCTAGATCAGGAAAATTGGAGGCTCAGGCAGCAGATCAGTGCTGCAGCTTCCAGGCAGCAGCATTTGTCGCAGAAGAAAGAAGCTGCTGCGGCTGTGTGCAAGGTATGTTGTACCAGCATCCATAGGTATGCACTCCAGAGACCCTGCTTAAGAACCTTAACCTCATAAGCCTATTTTGCAATATCCTACGACCGAGAGCACTAAAGCCATGCTCCTCTACATACAAACAAGCATGCACCTACTATATATCCTATACGACAACCATAGAGAGAATGGAATATGTAATGTGCACACTGTTATTGCGTCAATTTACGAGCACCAGAAGCTCGAGTGATGATTGAGTTATCCATGCTTCCTGTCTTTGACTGATGAACCCAGTAAGTTGTAACTGACATCCTGTGACAAGTGATGAACCCAGTAAGTTGTAACTGACATCCTGTGATAGCACCTTGAATACATAGTACTTGGTGAGAGCGCTTAATTGTCTCTCTTGGCAGGATCGGCCTCAATGGCAGGGCAGCGCTGATGCAAGCAAAAATGCCAGCCACAGTCTTGATACCCCTGTACCAACATCTAGAGGCAGCAGACCTACAAAAGGAAGTGTGCTGAAAAATGCTGAAAACCAGCCAGATCGTGGAAGGTCCAACAGAAGCTTCCAAGCTGTTGCTCATGTAAATCCACCTAATGGTCCCCTTAAAGCTAATTGTCATGGAAAGAAAATTGTGCCAGGACCACCATTAGGGTCAGGAAATAGCTATGCTCTGCCTCACAGAGGAGCCCTCCTTGATGTCAGTAATACCTCCACTGACATCCAGACAGGGATGACTCACCAGAATGCAGACTCAGTGCCACATCCTCTCAAGAATCTTCAGCATGCGCCTTCAAGCTTACAACCTTTCGTCAGTCAGATGCATCCAGATTCTGTTGTTCCTGTTGTAGTAGAGGCTGCCAAGGTGGATCAGGATGACCCTTTTGAGGTGGGGGTGCTTCGGAAAGCACTAGCTGTACGAAGGCAGCAAGGTCAGGCGCAGCTCATGCTTCTGGCTGCAGCATCTCAGTTGCCCCCAGCAGGCGAGGGTTTCCCAGCAAGGGAAATGATGGGGCCAGCGACATCAAGCAGGGTTTATGCTGTCCGTGAAACCCGGGGTGAAACAGCTTAGAGTTGGATCATGTTGGGACTGTCATAAGTTTTAGGGTTTAGGGTTTAACCCTAAACCCGGGGTGAAACAGCTTAGAGTTGGATCATGTTGGGACTGTCATAAGTTTTAGGGTTTAGGGTTTAACCCTAAACCCGGGGTGTAACAGCTTAGAGATGGATCATGTTGGGACTGTCATAAGTTTTGCTACTGTTTACTAGCAGGGCCTACTATGAATCTGGAGGATGTTTTTATGTTCAAGTTTGTAAAGTTAAAGGATACGCTGCCCCTCTCCTTGAAAGATATAAAGACCATTCTCAACACACAGCCTTGTTGTAATTAATCTGATTGATCACTCTTCATGTAAACAGTATAGGATTGATAAATTGTAAGGCTCGACAGAAAGCTTTTGAGTATTGAACGGTCCTGTTAGTCCACAAACTCTCTTTCCGCTCGATATGTGTCAATTATGTATTTACCTGACATATATGAATGTCATAGCTACATAGAAACATCATTGACAACAAGAAAAATCATGAAGAAAGATTCTCCACTTATGTCGTTATTCCAAGCTGAATTTTTATTTCCTCTACTTATTAATTCATTGCAGCCTACTGAGGTGAAGCAGGCCTTAATGAGGTGAAGCAGGTGCCGGCGGCTTCAGCTGGCGTACCAAGCCAGCCGGGATTTGCGGTTGGTGTCATCATCAAGGTTGATTTGGCAGCCTCGCTTGCTGAGACACTGCCATAAGGCTTCAAAGTTAAGGTGCTGTAACAGAGGATGTGCCCCCTTGTGATTGTGTTGATGGAGTAGAGAGCGGCTGTAAGGCTGCTCCATTGCGGAGCTGTGACATTGAAGTAGGTGGCCTGGATCCTAATGGGTGCTACAGGGGATGGGAGGATGGATACGGCATAGCAGCCATTGGCTTGTATAGAGCCATACAGGGTTGTGAAGGGGGACAAACCCTGTAGGAGAGGTGCAAACTCTCCATATAATCAAAGAAACAGTACAAAACTCAGGGCATCACACAAGCCATCCTTTTTTAAATCATGATAATTAAGCAGTCAGTCCAGCACTGTGAACATTCACCATCCACGTGCGATGTTTCAAGCACAGGTACACTACCTTAAAGGAATGCGTATGTCATTGCAATAGTCACAGCAAGGACACTGGTTCACCACAGTACACAAAAAATTATAACAGCAGCAGCGTCTTAAGTGCTTAAAGCCAAGAGAGTTTTGACAAAGTCGAGATTGTGCTCTGAACCCTGGTCTCAAAAGATCACCTGATCCTGAAGCAGGTTGGATAGTAGACCCAGCAGGGCTGGGCATACCTCTTGTGTCACTGACTGCTTATTCACATTTGTATTGCCAACATCCAACGGGAAGCTGATCAGCATCTGGTAGCTACAGTGTGAACAACAGGCAATCATCTGGTAGGTATAGTGTGAACAACAGGCAGTCATCTGGTAGCTTCAGCGTGAACAACAGGCAGTCATCTGGTAACCACAATGTGGACAACACGCAGTCATCTGGTAGCTACAGCATGAACAACGCAAAGTTATGATATGTTACAAAGAAACAATCAGCGGCAGGATGTGACCTTGAAGATTACTCCTTGTTATGCATAAAGATCACTCCTTGTTATGCATGAAGATTAGTCCTTGTTATGCATAAAGATTACTCCTTGTTATGCATAAAGATCACTCCTTGTTATGCATGGAGATCACTCCTTGTTATGCATGAAGATCACTCCTTGTTATGCATAAAGATCACTCCTTGTTATGCATAAAGATCACTCCTTTTTATGCATAAAGATCACTCCTTGTTATGCATAAATATTACTCCTTGTTATGCATAAAGATCACTCCTTGTTATGCATAAAGATCACTCCTTGTTATGCATGAAGATTACTCCTTGTTATGCATAAAGATCACTCCTTGTTATGCATAAAGATTACTCCTTGTTATGCATAAAGATCACTCCTTGTTATGCATAAAGATCACTCCTTGTTATGCATAAAGATCACTCCTTGTTATGCATAAAGATCACTCCTTGTTATGCATGCTTCATTGCACCTGCTTACACAACAACAGAGATTAAACTGTCATAATTGCAACAACCTCTGTGAAGGTAGGCATCTAATTCCCGACAGAAAATCAGGTCTTGCACGCGGATGCACTGAGATTACTTAGTTCATAGTACTATCATAATGCTTTTAGACAGAGGGGGGATCTGTTGTAAATCTAGTACCTGACAGGCAGCGTGATATTTGAGGGTGGACTTCTCAAGAGTGGAGAGGATGAGTCTGGGGAGGTAGACTGGGGGAGTCGAGGCGGAGATGGCAGATCATGGAATGGAGAAGAAGGTGGTGTCAGGGGCGGGACTGTAGGTGCAGAAGGAGGAGAGGATGGGAGAAATGGCGGAATGGTGGGAGGCAGGAGCGGGGGAGGCGGAGAAGGTGATGAGCAGCACAACTTGGACATCACTTCAGATAGAGAGCTGGCTGATGAGCTGTTGCAACTAAAGTTGGCAACTGCACTCACTAGGCTACTGCTTGCCATGATTTCAGTGCCGCATGGCAAAGAGCCACTTAGCATGCTAGTGTAGATAAGGTACCTACAAGACAAGGAAAGTAGAAGAACCAATTTTCTTTTTGTCTGGAAGGTGCGTCATCAGCATCAGCAGACAGCCATCGTAAATGCTACCATAACGGGTCCACATTGTCATGAAGAGGGGACCACTGAAGACATGTCTTACCCCATTCCATTTACAGAGGTAAGGGTGGCATAAAAGACGTCCAAATCAACAGGGCGAAGAAAGATGAGCTGAATGACGAGTCCGTTGAGGACGTCTGTGCATGACAACGACACTGGAGGGTTGGGGCCACATAAACCCTACAGATGAAATTTACACTCCTGTCATTTGGGTACAGCACAAAAAATGCCAATTGTTTTGCCTAGCCCTAAAGGCAAACTCTGCAATCATTAATGCTGGGCTGCACATTCAAGCTACATAAAATTTGCTTGGTAGCTGACTCATAAGTTCCTGAAATGTGCCCATGACTGTATTCCAAGAAACTTAATGAGAGCATGAAGTTTAAAGTGACTCACACTACTCACACACATGGACATGGATGTCAACAACCCTGCCCTGCATCATCTTTAAAGTGATGACCAAAAAGTAAGAACGCAGCTGATTATGTCATCCCAAAAGGTACGTGTTGCTTGCCTGCTCTCACCTTCAAGGCTTCCTCCAATGCTATCTCACTTGATTCACAGCTTAAGTAAGCTTCATTATAGAATGCTATGAATGACCATGGCGAAGGGGGCGGTCCTGGAGGTAGGCTTTGTGGCAACAAAGGTCCAGGAGTGATAGAGGGCAGAAGTGGGTTGACTGCCATAGGATGAGGCCTTGGTGAAGAGAGTGGCGACGAAGGTATTAAAGGAGGTAATAGCTGAGGAGGAGAGGGAGTCTGAGGGCAAGGGAGCACGGTGTTGGGGAGGTACATAGTGCCAGTGGGTAGGGTTGCCAGGACTATAGTAGGTGAGGAGGTGAATAAAAGGTAGGAATCAGGTCTGCTGCAGCTTGAGTTCACCCATACCTGCCACAACAACAAGGTAGGAAATAGAGGGGTCATGATCATAGTAGGGGATAGAGGGGCAGAGATCATTCATGCAAGGAGACAGATGGGTTTAAATCAAAGTAGGAGGACGAGGAGTCTTGACATGTTCCATCTTCGTATTATTTTGATCTGCTCACAAGTGCGAACAGACAAGAGTATGTATTTGTTCATACTACATGCGAACTTCTCTGCATTGTTACCTCATCTGTGCAAGATAAGTGGAACAGCACTGCAAGTGCAATCATCTTAGTAGGTTCTTCCAAAGAAGTCATCAAGAATTGTTGCTGCTGTGCATCATCTGCTAACATGACTCCCACAAGCACGATAGTATTATCTGCTTGTGTAGGCAGCACAGAAGGCTGAAGGTATGTAAAACTTCCGTATTGTGGACTTGCGACAGATGAGGCAGTTGTAAGGGGACCTTTTGTGTAGATCTGCAATAACAATATAAGACATGCTCTGAGAAATATTTGAAGCAAGGATAGGACACATAGCAGCCTATCGCTCATTTCTTCCAACTGCACTATGTGGGATGCAGCAACGCCCTCCAGAGAGCACACATCCATGAACTTCTCCACTCCTTATCTTGTCTTTGTCACTGTGCTTTGGCTCCAAAAAAGGCTTCACTGACCTCATTTACCAGACTGGCTAGTCTTGAACCATCGCTCTCATGGGAAGTTAGGTTGAAAGGATTTGTGGCCGTAGAGTAAATCTTATTAAAGGAAATAGAAATATTACAAGTGGGTGGGGATCTGGGTACAGGTGGACTAGGAACCTTGGGTTTCGGAGGATAGGTTGGTGGGTGCTGAGGAGGAAAGGGAATTAAAGGCAAATCCTCAAGGAGTGGAGAATGTGGTGCTGGTGGGGGAGAGGGGGAAACAGACATGGGTGGGCAGAGTGGACCAGCCTTCAGTTGGATACTGCATGTCTGATTTGGATATATTTGGGTATTAGGTCCACTGCCAAGGATGTCAGAGTTACGTATTCCAGATGGATAGAAGAGGTTCACACCGTTGGGAATTGCGAAGATGGGTGGGGTGGGAGACTGTGGTGGCACCACATTGCCCATCAAGGTTTCGGAGCAGGCATAGAACGGAAAAGAGGCTCCTACTACACCTGGTGTTGCACTGTTGGCCAGCAGAGCAAGGGGGTAGATAACTAAGGAGAGAAAGTGGAATGTAAGGCGCAGAACATAACATGAGCTAACCATCTTTCATCACTAAGGAAAGGAAATGGAAGTTAAGGCACAATACATAACATGAGCTAACCATCACTCAGGAAGTGATGCTCTGCGTTCAAATCTGTACAATCCCTGCATGTTGCTGAAGCAGCTGCTACATTATGTTCTACAGTATCTCAGCTTTGATAAAAGCCCTTGGTGCCACGCTTCGTAAGCCCAAAACATGGCAACCACCTTGCAACTACCTTGCAATGCATTTACTTGATCAGGACATGCATCACCAATCGTATTGTGAAATGCATCAAGGCACCTGGCAGGATCAATTAGGCTGCCAACTGTCGTGCTAAAGAACATGCCAAAGAAGCTGCAAGAAGGTGCAGAAGAGCCAACAGGGCCTGCCAATCCAAACGGGTACGGCAACAAGGCAGCATCACTCCAGAAGCTTCCAAGGTTGCTAGTGATGATTTGGGCCAGAAGCATGTTGTAGAAAGGTTGAAGAAAATCCAATCTGTCAAGTAATGAAGGCGCTTTGGGTAAAGTAATTTCATTTACTGTATCAATATGAAATGCGTACATACTCGTACACAGCCTCAAACCAGCATAGCCAATCTTAAAGAATCATAAGGCTGTATAATGTATAGACGCATGTAGTATGGGCTGGATGAATGTCAATACCATCCCTTAATGCAAACAAACAAGCAGACAAGAATGTAAGTAATCTCATATGACTAGCATGCATGCATGTAAGTGATCTCATATGACTAGCATGCATGCGTGTACCTCAAGTACAGTGCACTCCATGCAAGCTGAGAACCCTCTAGAGTGTTTGAAGACTGTGTACTGCACTCCCAGTTCCATACATTACTCAGGTAAGGTCCTAAGAGGCCGTGTGTTACAGCATTGATGTTGCTGGGATCCATTCCCAGAAGGTAGAAGCAATCCTGTCAGGATGTCACACGTAGGTAGAAGCGGTCTTATCAGGATGTCACATGAAGGTAGAAGCAGTCCTATTAGGATGTCACACGTAGGTAGAAGCGGTCTTATCAGGATGTCACATGTAGGTATGCTGTAAGTACAATTCTTCTTACTGACACATATCATGAATGAAGTCCATTTAAAGGCACACCAACACCTTAACCAACTTAACCAACACGGGGAATAAGATAACACTGTTACAGAAATCTCTGTCACAACCCACTGGGGTTGAACACAATGACAAGGGATGAAATTGATACAACTTAGAACCACCAAACACTCACCCAACTTAGAACCATCAAACACTCACCTGTGATTCATTGTAAAGCCTTGAGGACTGATTAAACATGAAAACAGAGAAGAAAGGACTGGATGGTGGTGGGGTTGTTGATGGTGATGAGGGGGTAGGTGAAAGAGGTTGGGAAGAGTACAGAGAGGGCTTAGGTGAGGGATAGAGAGGTGACTGGTCAGGGCTTCCAACTGGAAACAGGATGGGTTGGGAAGTAGGGACAGTTGGAGGTGCATTATGGATGGTGGAGGATGGTGGAGGATGATGTGGCTTGCTAGGCGGCATTATAGGAGGCTGTGAGGGCATTCCTTTTGATGATGGGGGCTCTTCTATTACAACAGAAGTGGGAGGAGAAGCTACTGTGCAGCTGCGTGGTAGTGACTGGCCTGAAGAAATGTTGTGAAGGTCTACAAACCCAGATCCTGGCAGGACAGCCACGACCTGAAGAAGATTCAGACAGCTGGTTACACAGTCTTGCAGAATCTCACTTATCAAGATTATGGAGTTAGTAGATTCTTGCCTGAATGCAAAGATGCATTTACAGCAAGTCCTCCTGTATGCTGGACACTAGCATTCTAAGGTTGAATACATTTGCATCGCCTATTGGACAAACAGTGTGGATGAATGTGTACAGTACACAAACAGTGTGGATGAATGCGTACAGTACACTTACGACCAAAGTATGGATTCACCTACCTGTCATACAAGTGTGGACTCACCTGGTCACCTCTCAGTGCCACTGACGCATTCGAAAAGTCACCACATTGATTGTTTCTGCTTGATGCGAGAGAAAATCTGGGCATGGTGCAAATGCAGAGGAATAGTTAAGACAGGACACAGAAGGCTTTTAACCAATGTCAGTTAAAAATTAAGCTAACTTCCAACTTCCAACTGTAACACCTACCTGGTGAGATTGAAGCTGACCGCCATTTACAGGGTCTGAGAGTCAGTCAAGTCCTGCTGGCTATCTTCTGATGCATCCAATCCATCGCTCCTATTTGTGCAGCCTGATGCGAACTGATCATGAATGGACAATGAGTGAGAGAGTGATGAGTGGGTGTCAGATTG
Organism: Chlamydomonas eustigma; assembly: GCA_002335675.1. Classification (NCBI taxonomy): domain Eukaryota; kingdom Viridiplantae; phylum Chlorophyta; class Chlorophyceae; order Chlamydomonadales; family Chlamydomonadaceae; genus Chlamydomonas; species Chlamydomonas eustigma. Next base: position 52,627 of record BEGY01000003.1, on the reverse strand, counting down.
AGGGAGTAGTTGGTTTGAAAGGCTTGCGACTTATCAAATGAGCCGCAGCACATTTTCTCACAGCAGCTAATGAAGCAGTGAGGCTGTAGAAATAAATGAGGATATCAACATGTGCTGGGTATCAACATGTGCTGGGTATCAACATGTGCTGGGTATCAACATGTGCTGGGTATCAACATGTGCTGGGTATCAACATGTGCTGGGTATCAACATGTGCTGGGTATCAACATGTGCTGGGTATCAACATGTGCTGGGTATCAACATGTGCTGGGTATCAACATGTGCTGGGTATCAACATGTGCTGGGTATCAACATGTGCTGGGTATCAACATGTGCTGGGTATCAACATGTGCTGGGTATCAACATGTGCTGGGTATCAACATGTGCTGGGTATCAACATGTGCTTCATCATCGTCTGAGCAATAGTCCACCACCTCCATTCAATTGTCGGAACCTATATTCAACGCATTCAAGTCACAGGCAGCGCAAATAGCAACACTTAAAGACATCAGAAGAAGTTGGATGCATGCAATCGCACCAGGCCTTTCCCATATGCATGCAATCGCACCAGGCCTTTCCCATATGCATCCCAAGGATCACAGACACTGCTTAAATCCACAGTGTAAGTGAAGCATGACCAAAGAGCATCGATGGGCCAGAACAGCATCTCAGAGGAGCGGTAGTTGCCTAAGAACATCTGTTGCTGTTGTACCGCACTGACACCGTGCTGTACTGCATCACTGACATTATTGTCAAGGATTGTGCTCTTTTGTGTCAGGGACCAGTTTTTAGGCTCCCCATTCCAAATGTACAGCTGGCCAGATGGGCCACTTGAGGGATGAAAGAGTGAGGGAGAAGCATGGAGAAGCTGTCCCCTACTCTTCTCACAATGATTGCACTGAAGGCAGGGTGGCATAAGATTGTTTGATGGTTTAACTCATGGGAGGACAACAGAGGCAGAATTTAGCACATGATACCAACTGGGTGGAGGAGTAAGTTATGAAGTTTACAAGTTGCAGAAATGCTGGTGGTGGCAGTGGTGTACGCAATACTAAGCTGAGCCAGTACACGCTGTGTGTAACCTGCGGGATTCTGTGCTAATATTGACTCCCAAAACTGCCCTGAAACAGTGTAAGGAGAGATAATGATAGTATGAAGAAAAGCCTTCTGGCGCTCTGCATGATAAACCCTAAATGGAGGGCCCCACTGCTGACTATTGTTCCTCTAGTCTTCTCACTCACTTGTGCCTTCCAGTGTGCATCTGACAGCTGAAGGACATACGATTAGATACCCCACTAATTCCGTGATTTTATATAAAATCCTTGCCTGCAAATCATTCGTTGTTCCAAAACCAGTAGCATTGATAGACACTGTAATGTACAGCAGGGTATTTCCATTGGACTTCCACGCAAACAGCTTGCCATAAACCATTGTCTCGTTATTGCTGTCCGTCAAATCCGAGGAGTACACTGTCTGCACTCGATTAGAGCAGATACGTAGGAGACAACAGTCAAGGTGTTGAATGCATCAAACCTAAGTTGAAGTTGAAAGGATACATTGCTTTGCTCACTTCAATGTTCTAAGCCAATACTTATCATGCAGCATTGAGCAAACCACCCGGCAGCACCTTTAGAAGTCACTCACTTGTTCACAGGCATTGTGTTGATCAAATGTGATGGGATAAGAGGTTGGTGCAGGTGGGAAAATTCCACTCATGAACAATCCCTCAGGACTCCCATAGCCTGGTACCAAGCACTGAGAGGGGTTAGTGCCCCAGTTATCTGCAACCTGGACAATTCCAAAGACTTGAAGTCTCAAAGAGGGAGGTTGTGAGACATTGAAGTCATGATATTAGTCTACATAACATCTTGTAGTGTAATCTAAAGGAGTAATGACATCTGTCATCACTGCAGAGGCTTACATTGCAACTAGAGGGATTCACGGCAAAAGAAGAAGAGACATTGTTTTGTGGATGCGAGGTTCCATTTGAGAATGTGTATTGTGCAAAGTTGCTCTCAAGCAAGGAGACTGAGCCATTAGGCTGCAATGCTACATGACAAGGAGCAGAGAATTGAGCGGCCGTATCATTTTCGCTCCTGCTGCTGTTCAAAAATTCAATCCACACTGAGCGAGGAGCATCCCAAGAAGAAGACTCAAAGTTAGGACCCCCCTCTACTAATGAGCACCAGTACAACAGTCCTGACTGCTGAGCTGACGCTGATTTTAAATTAACTGATATTAGAAAATGGGCTACAAGGACCCATACTAGACAAGAGTTCAGGACTTGCCACGTCTGCATGATTAAATCTCCTCTGTTTTGAGAGAGTCTCCAAGGCTTACATAGGACAATGTGCAGTCATGAGGATGCTTCACTGAAAATTGCCACATCAATGCACACGTTATAATTTAGAAGTTACTGTAAATATGATATTAGGGGTTTGACAGCGATCAGATGTTCAAACATGCTTATTTTGTGTTAAAAGCTGTAGCTGTCGATGTACAAGTATCGTACATCCCTCGGCAATAACGACTGAAAATCAAGTGTTACCGGCATCAATAAGCCCACAGTCATATATAGATAAGGAGTCACAGAATCAACGTCTGTCACTTAGGTTGAGCGTCAAAGAATTCGAACTCTAACTGCATGGCTCTGAAGTACAGGTCTTTCAAGGTTTCTGCATTCAAATATGTATAAGAAGACATCATAAATTAGTGCTTTTAATGGCTACGTACATATCATCGCGACATGAGCAGTAGACGTTTATGACATATGTTCAAATTCCTGACAAGTTCTCAAGTCAGCAATCTAATTGGCAACTATTCTCAATATTAATTGCCTGAGTACGGCTCTCATCCTCACCATAATCAGTTATGCCCTCCATGCCGTCCAATAGCTTTTCCATAACATCTGGCAAAGCCTGTCCTTTCACACAATTCAGAAGATAAGTACGAGGCCATCCTCCAAAACAAAGATGCACTTCTCAACCGGTCACTAAGCTTTTACTGCGGACATCATTGCAGTAGCCAGGCAACTCTACAAACACTCCTTAAACAGAATGCCTGAGCTGCAAGGTTTGCGCCTAAGGTTGTTATATTGCATTTGCAACAGTTCCTACTGCATTACATTCAACTCCTGGTTTACTTGTCTCACCAAGTACTTAGGAGCACTATATGTATTGACCCAGTCTGCATAAGGTCCAGTCTTAGACTCAGGCCACCTCCTTGCCAGCTGGCAGCCTAGGTAACCATACAAGCGTGCACATGGTGCCATAGCAGCTAGCATGGCATCCAAACCCTGCATGGTAATGGGGTACTCTGTCATGCATGGGGTGACTAACACAGAAGCTCATGATCTGCACGGGGTGACTAATACAAAAGCTCATTATCTGCACGGGGTGACTAACACAAAAGCTCATGATCTGCATGATTTTTTTGCAAATATGTTTTAAACCAGCTTAGATGCAATGATGTATCCCTTCTTGACGCGTATTCAGCCCAGTATGGAAAGTATGGAAGAAGTGAGATGGAATCAGGGAGGGAACTCATGGAGATCATGAACAAAGACTCAAGCATAGACAATTGAGCTTTGAATGTGAAAAATAAGATCCATCAAGAGCTGAGTCAGCTCACCAGAGGGCCTTGTGCCACATCAATAAGAAAGGAAGTATAAGCTAAGGTAGCAGGCACGGGTTTGAGTTCAACCAAGAACACACCCAGAGTGGCTGCGGAGGACTTATGGTGCTCAATCTCTTTCCTGGCACCCTCCAACAAAGATTCAATGGCCTTCTGAACCTGAATGTATAAGAAAATATGCATGCCAAATAACGCTCACCATGCACCTGGTTTTTGTCGATGAAATGAAACCATGTTCTGAGAGCACGGCACATGTTGTCTAGGGTCCTTACTCCTATTTCTAGACCAGTAACTGAGGTTCCTGTCTTAAATGCACCTCCTGCCCATGTGATTTGCATTTTGGTAGTACTAGCTCATAGGCTTTAGCAAAGTGCTCCAGATAAAAGACGTCTTGTGTTAGGTAGTGCTCATAGGAAGACCTAAACAAAGCGGATAGTATTGCAGCCTAAGCACAATGGGAATTGGCTTTTATTTGTTGACATTATAACTACATAAATGTTCATTTTAAGATAGAGTTTAAGGTCTTTAAGGTTTCGGTAGTTGTCAACATACAGTGAAGAGTTCAGTCTTATATCTTACCTTGGTAATGAGCCGTCAGCCATAGACGTTACAAATGAATGATGCAATGACTTCATTGCAACTTCTTCTGAGTCACGCCATAACCTCCAGCTCAATCCCCCTTGCAAAGGAAGTCCATCAGGCACATCTGGCTCGTCAGACATGTCTAAAATTCAAATCACAAAAATCAATAATTCGATGGTGTTTTGATTGATATTAGCACTAGTGAACGAGAGTTACTAAGCCTGAAGGTTTCATCGTGGCCTAGAGGCTTAGTAACAAACATACTGTCAGGGCATAGGGTTTAAAATATAATGATCATCTGCAATTGACTAAGACATTGAATTCCTCAGATGATTCCAAGATGATTTATAAGCCTGTTATATTCATGTCGTTATGTTGCCAAATATCCGCTGTACACATCGTTATTATCTTCATTCTTGAAGAGCAAGTTGAGATCAAATGCCTTGATCAATGCTCACGGCATCTTACCCAGAGGCTGGTCGGTGTTTAGATATTTCACATTCCATAGGTACGACTTGGAATGTAATAATCAACAATTAAGGGATGACTTCCCAGAAATCTCTTCAAGCCTTTCATTACTTATACAAGAAAGAGCGTGATGCAAAAATTCTAACATTGTATGTAAAAAGAATACAGCTGAGCTGCATGAGATCAAACGCCATGCATCATGTTATTTCTACAGAATACGTCAAACTCCTTCCTTCTTGCATCCTCCACCGCCAGCTCCCTCACATCACCCTCTGAGTCCGAGGCGTAACCTGAACCAATGTTTGTCTCGATATTTCCATTTCCCAGAATTTTGGTACTGGTAACACCCAAGTTTTCTCCACATGTGTATGGTATTGCATTACAGTTCTTGACAACAGCCGAGGAAGGGCGTGAACAAGCCCTAGAGGCAGCATCTGTGGCTACCTTGTTTGCAGCTTGAAGCATCTGGTCTACTCGTGCTTGGTCACACCTGTCATTAGACGCAAGAGAACTCATGACAGGAATAAGAGCATGCACAAAGGAGTTACTAGGATCTAAGGAGTTACTAGATCTGCTAGTACTAAGCAGCAGATCTCTCTTGATTATCTCTGACAAGCTCATCTTTTGCCATTTTTCAAATCCTAATAAAATCATCCTAGAAATTTGTGAGAGTACCAGCATGGGTTTCTCACAACTTTGGACATAGCATGGGATGGCATCTACATCAACGCATGGGTCCCCTCATTTTGTAAACTTAACTGAATGTTAACTCGCAAACTTTAAGGAGCGATACCCAAATCTGATTTGCATGAACCATGCACTCCTAAACAAAATTTCAGGTCTCACATGCGAAGCACAGCATTCACTGCATAGATCTCCTCTCGATGTCTCTCTTTGGCCTGCCTCTGGGCCAAGCGGCTCTCCTGGGCCTGCCTTCGCCTATCAGCCTCTTCACGTACTGCCTATTATTGAGAAGGGGTGAAGGGAGTGAGTGCCATCATGTCTCCACAATATTTCTGTCCAGCATCAATTTTGAACCATGTGGTGTTTCCGTCACCAGAGACCCACTGCCCTAAGCCGGAAGTCTAGATCATTTGTGAGCTTAATGTGAACATATGTGTGAACATGTAATCCTGATGTATATCACTTTTCTAAGGGAGAAGTCTGTAAATTCAGCTGGCATTTCCAACATAACCTGATTTACGCATACAACAGTAGCAGAAATATCTACCTTCATAGCAATCTCTTCCTTTGCACGTCGATAGGCCTCCAACCGCTCTTGAGTCCTCTTCAATTCCTCCTGCCACTCCCCTGACGGTCGAGCCATGTTCATACCATCTGCAGGCACAGCCGCAGCTCCTAAGCCACCTGAGCTGTGGCCTTGCATCATGCTCAAGTTTGAGATCAAATTCCGCTGTGCAACCTTTACACGAGGAAGAGTCCGTGAAGCCATTGGGGTTGATGATAAAGGTATGGTAGAGATGGCCATCACCCCCAGCTCAAACCCTGAAGTACCAGTACTTCTTCCTAAGGCTACAGATGGGCGTAGATCTGCCCGACCCACACTTCTAGACCTTGGCATCAGGGATGGATCTCCAGATGAGCATGAGGCAGGCCCTCTGTGCTGTCTTTGCTCAACTTGTTGGTCATGAGGTGTAGCTCCTTCAAGGCCGCCCTGCTGTGTAGACATGGACAGCGGTGGTACAGGGGTGGTGCCTCTGAGTGAAGATTTTGTAGTCAAGCAAGGTTCTGCCAGAGGTTGGATTGTGACTGCGGCAATGCCATCAGGCGAAGGGTAAGCAGGCACAACTGCAGCATCCCAGGTACCAGATGGGGTTTGACTTTTGCTTTTACCTCCCCTCTCTGGCAAACCCTTGCCAGGAAAGCCCAGTTGCTTCTTATCACCACCTTCTGCCACCTTCTCATTACTCTTCCCAGATGAAGATGCTGACATCTGTGAGGTTCCACTCCCACTACCTTTTCGCCCCTTCCTCTTTTTTCCACGTCGCTTCCGGGCTCCTTTGCCTCCACTGACTCTCTCCTTCTCCAAAGATGACCCATTTCCAGCGTCTAGCCCTGAAGAATCCTTTTCTTCCACTTCAGATATTGTTTCTTGATGGGACCTTTCCATCAATTGGAATAAGCTTTGTGTACCTGGTGTCTCTCTTTCAAAACAAAGATGCTGTACATTGTCTGAGCAGGCTCTGCATGTTGGTGAGGTGGGAAGCAGCGCCTGCTCCTCAGAACAAATACGAGGCACTGCAAAGCTGTGAAGCTTCATGTCCACTTTAGTTTCTGGAAAATTACCAAGGGATGAATCGACAAGATTTGTACTAATGAGGGGGGTAGGTGAGTCAGCACTTAAGAGTTCAGTGGGGCTACTGAGACTAGTAGCATCCAGTTGACTTTCAGTTGACCTCGCATGCCCTTCTGCCAACTTACACATCACCTGCTCTGGAGCACCGCACAGGGATATGGCTTTGAGTTGAAAAGGATCACTCACAACAGGTCCAGATCTGGAGCCATGCACGGAGGCAGGGCTTGAGAGAGGGAGTGCAGGATGTGAACGATGATTTGGGGTGATGAACTCATCAGTTGCATGCTGCTGGTAAGCCTTCTCAGACCTTCCAGACATGGTTGTTTCTTCTGATTGCCTTGAAAAGGTGGCTGATGCAGGGATGGTTTGGGGTGAGGGATGTGTGAGGATTCGCTGGGAGCAGAGACTGTGTGCTGTGATCAAGGGAGCACTCCTGGTGTTGTCATTAGTAACCTCTGGGGGGCTAATGCAGGGTATGGGCTTCACTGTACAGTCATGCTCTGGAATAAAACCATGACCATTTGATGAGTTTCTGCTGATTACAGCCGCATTGTCAATTTCTGAGGCCTGGACCCAAGGGGAGGAGGCAGGGCAAGCAATGGTCAGGGCCTCCAGCTGCATCCATCTCCCATGCTGATGTGGGAAACATTGTGATAGGGCAGGTTTTAGTTGTAGCTTGTGATGCCTTGACGCGCTGTTTGCCGAGTGCTGCTTGGCAGAGAACCGAGAAATCTTAGATGTGCATTTTGACCTTTGCACAGAGTTCATGCTATTTCCATTCAATTTGGTGATAATGAGAGGGAAAAAAGGCTGCGCTGATAGGAAATTATCGTTATTTGCATCGTGCACCGGCCCGAGACCTGATGCCTCGACATCAGAAACACCAATAGCTGCAATATTCCTACGAGTATACAGTCTGCTGAAATTTGAACAAACTACTTTTTGCAATCTAAGCAACGTCTCACCTGCGGACTGACATTGTGACTTTCAGCAGAAAATATCAGGGCATTTTATGAAAGTATTTTCAGATCAGAGGTGTACATGTTCGAAGGAACCTACCGTACGTACATCATTGTGTCTGCCAGGGAATGTTTCATCGGTAGGAGCATGATATTAACATTAACACTGATTTGATTTATTAGTCTACCTATGAGCGGTGCCCTGGGGAATCGACTGAGCAAGGTACGTAAAAAATGCATCAAAATGATCAAGTTGTTTGCAAATAAGACATTTGTTCATGGGAAAGAAGATAAACAGTCCCAAATATGAAATGTGTATTAGATGTCAATTAGATGTTGACATTCTCTCCCAACTGAAGTAATTCATGAGAATTTTCTTCTAAGAAGCGTCTGCTAACAAATCAGAGGAGACAGATTCCTCACGCACAAGCATATGAGAATCACAAGAGGTCACGAGCAATACAGCAGAAAGCAAGAAACTACATCTTCAGAAGCAGAACCAGCAGTTATTCTGAACCACTGCATTGCAATCACATTCTAGGACACCTGCATCAACTTGAAGGGGTCACATGCACATTGCCAAGTAGAGAGTATTGCGTTACATCATCGCAGCAGTGCAGTAGGAGATAAAAGCATATCCAAGGTAATGTGTTGATAATGATGGAGGCTAGTGCAAACAAATTTTAGGCCTCGAGTCTGCAGCTTCCAGGAATTGAGTCTGCAGCTTCCAGGAATTGAGTCTGCAGCTTCCAGGAATTGAGTCTGCAGCTTCCAGGAATTGAGTCTGCAGCTTCCAGGAATTGAGTCTGCAGCTTCCAGGAATTACCTGCTCCAATCTTCTCAAATTAGAAGATATAATGTTGACCTCATGACCTCAGCCTTCCATGTCAAACTCATGCATGTAGTACACATCTAAGCTCTCTCAATTGACTGTAAACTTATGGACGGTACCTCCGTGGTGCCCTGAAGCAGCAGCAGCAGCAGCAGCTAAGTACCCCTCCTTTGTCTCATCCTCATCCTCTTCCTCAGCCTTCAGATGTTCACTTGTAGCTGAAGCTACCCCATCTTCTGCTTCTCTCCCTAATTGACTATTCAAGGACCTTACAGGACTCTTTGCTATGTTGTCAAGGCTGGCAGCCTTGCTTGTAGATTTAACACCAGACACAGCATCCCCTTGGGTGATGCTGGAAACCGCAGCAGACACAACTGCGCGACTATCCACCGACGACGCAACCTGCAGATGGGCTGTATTTGCAGCAGCAGCAACAGCTCCCACAGCAACAGCTCCAACTGCCTCAGTATGGTTTATGCTGGCTCTGCTTGGCCTTTGAACCTCAACAGTCTCCAGACTTTTAACTGCAACAGCACTCCTTGTTGCGTTGTTGATCAACTGCTGTTTCTTAGATGAGTGCTGGACGCTCTGCCTCCGAGGTGTCCAGTGCACAGTCACACCTCTAGAGCTACTTACGGCAGCACTAGTAGGCCTCCCAGCGCTAACCTTGCTTCTAACTGATGCCAATGACGGATGCCGGGAAACCACCCGTGACTTCTTTGGCGGCGGGAAGTGCAGCCGAGGAGAGATCTGGGGAGTTTTGTAGTAAAGTGGGAGGCGGAATGCCGGGGCCCACAACAAAGCAGAATTCTCACTTATGTCGCCTTGAGAGGTTGTGGCGCTGTTAAAGGTTGCATTGCAGGGTTTTATAACTGACTGCATGAGAGGGATCTCATGAATGCCTAGAGGCAGGCCCACACCCAGAGGCAGGGCCAGGTCCCATGAGGCAAGAGAGACATCAGCTAAGTTCACATACCCTCCTTTCCCATAAGCAGCAACTAAGCTTCCAGCACGTACCTCAGGGACCTTGAGCCTAAGGGGGAAATTCATTAGATGCTCTTCAGAGAGAGACAACATGGACTAACCCAAGTAGTGTGAATTATACCAAATACAGAAATTAGGTGGAAGACGCCACATTGCATCTCAAGTGAACAGTTTGTGATGCGATGTATGAAATAGCACCACCCCTCCTAAGATGATGTGGAACTACAACACGTTAAGAAACAGGAGAGGAACAGCATCAATATTCAGCAGGAGTACCCACTTTTTTTCAGCTGCTTGCATGGCGCTCTCTAGGTTAGACTGATCCAATCCAACGAGTCTCAGAGCATCCTCCACATTCTCCACGACATTCTTCAAGTTCTTTATGCCATTAGGTAAGCTGCCTCTCTTTAAAGGTCTCTGTGGACTCTCTGTACCTTGTGAGGGTACCTCTGAAGTTGTCTTCACTACCGCTTCACAGGAGTTAGGGTCTTGCTTGATATGACCACTGAGGAGGGCAACTGATGAATGAAACTCCACGTCCAGCCTAGATATGCATAGAGACAGAATATTCATCTGCATGGAAGACATTCATCCGCATGGAAGACATTCATCTGCATGGAAGACATTGATCCACATGGAAGACATTGATTAAGGCATCCTTACTGTGAGATATTTGTGGGGACTCTGTGCGCATTCACTTACATTCATGGATTCGTCATGTGAAGATGTTTTTGCAAGACCAGGCCATGGTATAAAAGTAAGAACACTTATACCCCATACATTCAGAGCATTAGGCTCCAGTCATATCTTCTCTGCATAGTGCCATGCAATGAGCACAATGTTGTCCAAGCTCTTCACACCTGAGCATAGTGCCACCCCACACAATGAGCATGTTATCCAAGCTGTTCCATTCATTCAAGAGATCCAGAATTCCCTTAGGAAAGTGCAGCTCATCCTCAAGATCATGGCGGTAAGACCTGAGGATATGAAGGTTACTGTCAATAGTAAGGAAACCTGCATGATCAATAGACAAGACACAGGAGCGACTAATTTAGAACTCTTAGGATAAACTAGAAGGAAGAGATCTTGAAATTTGTTCCTTCCTGTATTAAATGAAGGCAAAAATCTACGAGAAAAAATGAACACATGAGGAATCGTTTAATTTTTGTCCTAGTATGCAACCAGCATCCATCTTAATCAAGCATGTGCGCAGGGTCAAAACCTGGACTAAGTTTAAGTTGTTATCCCGAGTCTGTTGTTAGATTCCTCTTCATGTCTATCAAGACTGTCACAGATACTGAAATAAATCACATGAGCAAGGCTGCAAATAGTAGCACACATCAGTCAGGAAGCAAAAAACTCAATCTCTTACCATCTCCACCTCTTGCTAGCCAGACCCGCAGCCCAACCCATCCCAGCACGCATCACCACATCATTGAGATTGTCCTCCCCAAGCACGAGGACATGATCCAGGGTCATCAGGGTCAAGGCAGCTGCCATTAGCTCCTCCTCACCAAGCGACCCAAAGTCTCTGTGAGAACAATGAAGTGCAGCCCATTATCAGCTCATCATCCATCACTACACACAACTCTCAAGCTCATGAGAAGAGTCAAGAGTTTAAATCCAACAAAAGCGGCATATTACGCCCCAATCATGCGCCTCGATTGAGCTGTAAACAAAGAGGCGGTAATCAGGACTCTATAAAACAAAGTAAGCCCTAGGCAGGTTTTCTACATGGTCGCAGAGCCCTTGCCTGCAGTGCATGAACTGGCGTCCAAGGAGGGATCGTGTCTGGTAGTTGTTGAGGAGGGCAGGGGCAAGGTCTTTCCAATCGTTGAGGTCCGGGTTATCCTTCTTTAATAGTGACTGGAACTTGGTGAATCTGAATCGGGATGCAGAGCAGAGGGGTTGCAACATATGCATTTTGATTGCTCAGAGGTAGATGTTAAATAACACTACAAAACCTCACATGGCAGGCCACTAAAGCCCTCATCACACTGGGAAATGACAAGAAGCACTCTCCAATCTAGCATTATGAGATATGATATCACACCTTGCGTACACTTTTCTAAGCTCTATGATGTGACTCCTTGTCCGATCCACTGGGTCTCGGAGCACTACTGCAGTCTCAAATTGCCGACAGGGCTGCGCAGAACCTGGCACTTTTGTGCCACCTCTCAGCATGACTTCATTTGAGAAGAAGTTGATGCCGTAAGCAACAAGAAATGAGGCCCTGTCAAAGATTGAGTGTCCGACATGGGTAGAGATAAAAACGGAGTTTGAAGATAAGGGCACAAGGCATGGAGTTAGATTGAAAATCTGTTATTTGTTTTCAGCGTCAAGACAATATTCTATAATAAAAACAAAGGTCATAAAAATAGTGGGCAAGAACACCGTTTAAGTCAGAAGGATGCATGCAGGTTGCAGGGCAACAAGACGCGCTGGAGTGCCCCCAATTCCTTAGTATTCTTATTATTTGGTGTTCAACACTTCGCTTGAAATATGTGGAGTCACACAGCACTGCTGACATCACAACATTGGGTTCATACCTGGTGTCGAACATTACAGCTGATGTGGTTCACACTTGGTGTCACATGTCATCTCTGGTTCATACCTGGTGTCGAACATTACAGCTGATGTGGTTCACACTTGGTGTCACATGTCATCTCTGGTTCATACCTGGTGTCGAACAGTACAGCTGATGTGGTTCACACTTGGTGTCACATGTCATCTCTGGTTCATACCTGGTATCACAAGTCATCTCGTTCTCTGCGGCCCATTTAGGACAGACTACTGCTGGCAGCCATCTAGAAGCATGACTACTTGCAGTATACTCCATACGGGCCCATTTAGGGTCATCTTTAAACCTCTGCACCTGCACTTGATATTATGTGTACAGCTGAGGCAGGAGTGTGAGTACAGTGAAGGAACATCATAAACATGTACAGCAGGTGTGGAGATGAGGGACGTTTAAAGGAGAATACAAGTGAGTAATGAAAGTGGTGAAGAAGAAGGTGAGGAGATTAGCAGATTTCATACCCAGTCACGATCAGCATCAGAGAATACTCTCTGTTCCAATGCTCAAATTTTAAACATGTCAAAGGCTTGGAGTTTTGCGGAGTCATGAACAGTTACAGCTTTACATAGTAGCTTTAAGTAGTACAGTAGTATTGTAAAACCAGTCAAAATGCTATCGTTAGGGTTTGAATGGGGTCTGACTATGTACCTACTTTGCTGTCAAGCTCACTACACATCGTTAGGTATTGAATGGGGTCTGACTATGTACCTACTTTGCTGTCAAGCTCACTACACATCGTTAGGTATTGAATGGGGTCTGACTATGTACCTACTTTGCTGTCAAGCTCACTACACATCGTTAGGTATTGAATGGGGTCTGACTATGTACCTACTTTGCTGTCAAGCTCACTACACATCGTTAGGTATTGAATGGGGTCTGACTATGTACCTACTTTGCTGTCAAGCTCACTACACAAGAGATGTTAATGATCCAAAGCTTGATATCACAGAAGCCCAGCCATTCAATTCTGAGCTCTATTTAGATTGCAGGTATGTTCATGTTCTCAATGAGGGTTTACTGACCAGGCAATTTAGATCCATGTCAGCGTATGGGTTAACCAAGCCTGAGTCCTTAGCGAGCTGACACATCGAGGTTCCACCGGCCTTGGAGATGTGAAGCAACTCTATAGCAGGGCGGGCAGCTCTAGAACAGTTTAAAGCTCCTGCAAATGCCCTGATTATGCCAGGCGAAACCTGTCAAGCACACAGCGTGTAAAATCTGTCAGGCATATGTTTGAACATCAAGCATAAGTGCTCAGGAAACAAATGAGGTATTGGGCTGGCAGGAGTTAAGAAAAAGACGGTCCAAAAGTAAGTAAGTACTGAATGTGTTAACAAGACTGCTCTCACTAATATTATGTATCAGATGAACAGTCATGCTCATTTCTGGTAGCAGGTATAGCCATTCAGGTGCCAGTTATGTTCATTACTAGTAGCAGGTAGAGCCATTCAGGTGCCAGTTATGTTCATTTCTAGTAGCAGGTAGAGCCATTCGGGTGCCAGTTATGTTAATTACATCTTGGAACAAACTAGTTGCATCTTATCATAGGTATCACCATAACTGCCTTCCTCAGGAGGTCCAAGAGGAATTGCAAGATCCCTCAACACTGTCACATCCCTTTAGAGAGCCATATTCTATTACAGCCCGTCCTCACCTTTTCCACAACAGACCTGCAAGCAAGACCATGGTGCCCAGGCAGCTTCCCATGCTCACTCAAAATGTGCAGTACAGCCAGCACTACTCTGCGCACCATGACGTGAGGCAAGCCCACCTCTGGTACCTTCCATCTTAAAAGTTCTATGGCCCTGAGCTTATCGCTTCTGAATTTATCGAAGGTTCGTGGATCATTGGGAGGGCTTGGGGGCGGGTGTGGTGTGGCAGCTATTGTTGCCACGCCTTTTGCAGCACATGATACATTCTGCAACATCTCTGAGGCAGCTAAAACTTGGAGCAAGGCCTCCACACCTGCTGGTGTGGAGCAGTGGAGGGGACTGGCAGTGGGAAGATGCCTCTGTACATCAGCATGTGCCAAGAGCCCCTCTAAAGATGTTGTATGGGCCTGCCAGATCCTCTTCAGTAACAACACAAGATGTTGTGCATGTTGACCTTTCAGCTCACTAATATACTGCGCTGAACTGTTCCCAAAAGGTAAGCGACAGGAACTCTCTGCTGAGCTACAAGATTCAGATGGAAGCAAGGTGTGGAAAAAGATGTCTGCCATAGCAAATGCCTCGAGTGCAGACAAAGGCTTGGCTTGTGCTGTGAGCTTAGGCTGGACTGGGTGACCATGTAAGGAATCATTTGCATCATTACTGTGAGGAGCGTCAAGGTGCTGTTGCCATGCTTCCATGAGCATTCCCCAGGATCGAGAGGATTGGTACGAACTGTTGAATCTTGTGAGGTTGGCAGAGAAATGACCAGTTCGAGGCATTAGATATGACTCCTTGAATGTTCTGGTATTTCTGGAACGAAGTTTTTTTGGCTTTACAGATGAAAGCATGAGTCCGAATATGAGCATCAAAGTCAGAACAGACAAGAAACAGAAGAACATGTCCGATCGTCGATTGTTCTGCCTTCTGTTGCGCAGTTGACCATGGGCTCTTGTAGGAGCCACATACACTGTTGTGCGACCAACGTGCACACGTTGTGTCTGCTGCTGACAGCGTGATACCAACATTCATACCCCGAAGGACAGCGAGCAAGCATGGATTTTTTTCATGATCGAAAGGCAGGATTGTCCATTTTATCCAGAAAAAAAGAAAGCATTACTTGTGTATCACAGAACAATAACTCAAGCTACTTCAACGCTGAAACCACATACTTCAATAACTTGCAAAATTGAGAGGATTACACCATTGAAGAAGCATCATGAACAATGATAGATAATTGCTCTTGCCAAATTTAACTTTAGTTGACCAATCCCGTTTCTGCTTTGTACATTTTTTAGGGAAGTTTCTCAAAAAGTTCATTTTTGTCAGTCCCTAGACATTCTGTATTCAGTTAGAATAGACACAGTAATCATCGGATATCTACGTGGAAAGTAGGAATGGTTTACGTGCAATAGTGGTTTAAATGATGTATATGTCTAAAAACAAGAAACCCAGTTTTCGTCAGTACTTATGGACTTCGTTGAACAATTTCAAAAAATTACGATAATGAAGTTGCTTAGTTCACTTCAGCTTTTTAACTAGGTACTACTCCCTCTTAAATATGACATGCAAGGAAATACCCCTCTTTCGAGTTGGCCTAACCAGGAATTACTGAGGATCTTGTTTTCAGCACTGTCAATTGTGCTGATCTGTTCTCGCCATTTTCCTTGCTTCCAAAACCTTTAGGTGCTGCTCCCTCTTCATGATTACCGTTGGGGCTGCTCTTCTTGTATGAGTACGGGCAACTCTTCTCTTTGGAGGGAGAGTGATAAGTGGTAAGTCTGGTAGAGGGATGTGTGCATACAGCGGGAGCTGATACAGAAGGGCTCCATGCTGAAGAGTGAAGTTGCTATCTACAGCTACCCTCCTGCTCACCAAAATGCGCTGTGGGCATTTCGAATGAAGTGATGCATTGCTGAACAGGGATCTCAAACTCGTGTTTACTAGGCCAAACAGCACGTGCTCCATGCTGTAGGCCATGCCAGACTCGCTTTTTCGTTTGTTGTCCATGTTGATATAACCAGTACGGTATATTACTCTAACGCCAGGGGTAGAGAAGGGCAACTTGCCTCTGGACTGTATGTTATGTAACAGGAAGGAGAGAAAGGGAAGATCAGGATCATGATATGAATCAAGTAGCAGTATTTTAGCTTGCTGCTTTCTTCAACTCAAATCTTATGGTCTATGGAATCATAAAAAATATGAACGTGGGAATAAGCAGTCCCTGGAATTCTACATTCACAAACATCCCTCAGAGAGTCTGACTGTACCATCTGAACCATCCCTGGTGTGCTCAGCTTTACCAAGCCTGCCACCTTCAAAGCCTCATCCATGTCTTTCACAACAGGAACAATTGAGGTGCTTGTATCAAGGGGTGCAGCCAATGTGGAGGCAGTACCAGAGCCTGAGGTTGCAGTGCCTCTGTGTCTCAAAGGACAGGGCTCTGACACCACTCGATGTGCCAATGCAGCAGTAGCAGCGTGGAAAGAGACATCTAACCTATATAATGTTTACAACAGGATATGCGAGTCAGGTGCCTCAAATTTCCACTTGCATCAAGGTGTGCTGTAAGTAAGACAGCATGGCAGCCTTCATCAATTCACAGAAAGATGGTGGCCACTGTATTGTAAAACAGTCATATGTTTATAAACCAGCATTGTAATGAAGGGTTGTGACTAAAGAAGAGGTCCTCCAGGTCCTCAGAAGAGATGGATAGCAGGGACCTGTTTCAGTGTGTTCATTCAGTCGTCTTTGAGTGAAGATAATTGCACCCTAAACCCTCACCTCAGCAAGGCATTACCCCAGACATAAAGCAGGATGTCTAACAGATTCCAGTCCTGAATCTTGTTCATGGTGCCTGGAGGAAATCCCAGATCATGCTGCAGGTCTTGAATGGTGGACCTGAGAAATATGAAGGATTAATTAGCAAGAGTTTAATGTACTCTAATAGTTATTAATGGAATGCATCAGGCAAAAATGGCAGTCCATGACTTGCTTCCTAACCTAAGAATGTCCAATAACAATGTGTACTTCTGTGTACTTTGACATCAATACACTCACCACCTCCACCTCTTGCTTGCAAGGCCGGCTATCCACCCCATACCAACCCTCATGGCCACATCATTCAGATCACCCTCCTCTAACACAAGGATGTGATCCAATGAGCTCAAAGCGACCGCTGCAGCAAGAAGCTCTTTCTCCCCCAGAGCACCAAAATCCCTGGCCATGGTTTAAGATCATGAACCATGAATTAAGTAAAGTAGAGAGAAACCTTAAAGAATGGCATTCATCTTCCTAATTCTTATAATGTCACACTTCCATCAAACCAGTCAACAGAATACAAAGGAATTTCCAAAGCAACTTTGAGCATTGGCTCGTAGTAGCTAGTAAGGCGAGCGTAAATAAGGCTTGAGCACTTAACAACAACAACATGACACTGCGCAATTGCAGCCTCCTTTGGTATCAACCTTCTAGATACCCCCTTAGGTATCCATCTTCTAGACCTTCTAGATACCTCCACTGGTATCAAACTATAAGATGTACTCACTTGCAGTGCATGAAATGGCGACCCAATAAAGACCGAGTGACGTAGTTGTTGATAGCGGCTGGAGCCCAGTGTGTCCAATTTTCCAGGTCCCTAGGTCGTTTGTACTCACTGCGCCCTCTAACAAATCTGTGAAGAAGAAGAGATCTTTTGATGTGACATAGACCATGTATGCAGCCAATAAAGCAGATATAATCAATTGCATACAAGCAACGTTTAAGCATGGTGCATGCAACATAAAAGCCTGGTAAATACACATTAACAGTCTCGTCATAATCAGAATGCCATCTGAATCCTCCAGAGCTCAACTGAAAGCATGTACTTCAAAATATCATTCTACACCTATTGTACACACGATCAATCTCTGTGATATGACTCCTCGTGCGATCCACAGGATGTCTCAGCACAATGACAGTCTCAAACTGTGGGCAAGCGTGTGCTGACCCCTCCATGCTGGTGCCCTCGTGTAAGTGTCCTTCATTTGAATAGTAGTTTACTCCTCGCCTGTGAACCTCAGCTGCTCTGAAAGGACAGTGAGTATCAAGTTTAAGCTGAGTGCTGTCGAGAAACTCCTCATAACAAGGCAAAGCTAGGTACTGCCTCATTGTCAGATTTGCAAAAGCATGCATGCCTTTCCAGAACTCGGCTCAAACATCATTTTATGCAGGTGTGCAATAACTCTTATGGTAAGGCGACCCATGCTTGAAATGGCTCTGAAACACCTTATGTCACAGGTCAGGTCTGGGCTCATCACCCAGGCTGGGCAGTCTGCTGCAGGCCACAGCTTCTTTGCATCTAGTCCAGCCTCTAGCCTTGACCATTTAGGCTCGTCATAGAAAAATGGCAACTGCATTGAATACAAGAGAAACCCTGAATTAAGTCTCAGCATACCCCCTAGGCTCTAAGATTTAGAGCAGCGACAGAGTCTATACTTGATAGATACTTCATACTTCACACTCGCTATACTTGATAGATACTTCATACTTCACACACGCATTAAAACATGGAAAAAACCCTGAGAGTCTATGATTCAAGCTTGTGGAAGAGGCACTTACTAGGCAGTTCCCATCTATGTCCTTAGTAGGGTTCAGGAACCCTGAGTGTGTATGATTCAAGCTTGTGGAAGAGGCACTTACTAGGCAGTTCCCATCTATGTCCTCAGTAGGGTTCAGGAACCCTGAGTCCTTAGCGAGCTGACACATCGATGTCCCCCCAGACTTGGAGATGTGCAGAAGCTCCATGGCCAAGCGTGATGGTCGAGAGCAGTTAATAGCAGAAGCAAAGGCTTGCACAATGCTGCCTGAAACCTGCTTCCATCATATGTGAACAATTAAGAAGCATTGCTTTGGAGACATGCCAATGATGCGATCTAGCATCAGTTGTAATCATAATAACAGATTATGATGGGGAGTATGGTTAGGGCACATAACTAAGGTAACAAGACATGGATGTTGGAAATTATGCAACCATACTTGCCTCCTGAACTGCAAGACGACATCTTGCGTGAACACCCTGTCCCATGCCAAAATGTGGCTCCTCGTAGAGCACATGGAGGAGTGCCAGGGTGAGTCGACGTAACATGACATATGGCACTTTCACAGGAGGCCTGGGCTTGGGCACTGGAGGTGGGTCCTGAGTTACATTGGTTATCTTTTCTGAGTCCATGTCTGGCCTGCCAGACGATGAGATATTGGAGGTATTTGAAGTCTCCGATGGTACTGCTAGAGGAAAGGCTGATGTATTGGGTTCAAGGTGTGGTGATGAGTTCAGATATATAGAGAGAGGTTGGTGACAAGCACTTTCCGACAGGTTCTTGGAAGCTTCCACGAGGTCCAGAAGGAGCTGCCTACCAGCTGCAGTAGAACAGTGTTTGGGTGAGGGCATACCCTTGAACTGAATGTCATTATGGGCATCCCAAATGACTCTCAGCATGGCGAGTATGCGCTGAGACTCCTGCAACTGCAGCTCGAAGGGGAGCATGGTAGAGATTATTTCTTCTGGGGCAGCAGGCTGGGCTGGCCTGCCGTGGGTTGGGGCAGCAGGCTGGGCTGGCCTGCCGTGGGTTGGGGCAGCAGGCTGGGCTGGCCTGCCGTGGGTGTCTACAATGAGGTGTTTAAAAAAAAGGTCCATTATGACTCTAGCTTCCTCATGGAACAAGAAGGTGGTCCTCCCGTCGTGTGTATCACTGCTTTTGAATGAGTGCACGTTGTCCTTCTCACCTACTATACTGCCTATAATCATGCTGTTGTTTTTGTCAGCTGCTGTACTGTCTCTGATGTCACCTGCTGTGCTGCCTCTGATCATGTTGTGGCTTTTGTTCTGAATCTTGAGCAAAGATAGGTCAGCTTCCTTCTTGAAACTCTCACGCTTATCCCAGTACTTGGCAAGAGTCCTCCAGAGCTCTTTTGACTTGAGGATAGGATTGCGGCGTGTAGAGGCCCAGCCGCTTTCAAGCATATACGAGAAGGAAGTGGAAGGCTTTTGAGGCTGGGGGGGAGATGTTGGAGGCAATCGTGCTTGATCAGCATTTACATTTATTTGTGAAATGAAAGTCGCTGGTGCTTGAACGGTAGTTGTAACAGTTGCTTGAACGGTAGTTTTAACAGTTGCTGGGATATTCCCTTGAGAAACAGGAGACAAAGGTACTTGTTCTGAGTTTATACTGCTGTGTGAAGTGATAATTGCTGGTGCTTGGGGTGCATTAGGTGTAATGTTTGCTGGCCTATTCTCATGTCCAGGCCAGAAGGGCATAGTGATCAATGCGATCAGAGCGGACGAAGACATTAGCAGCAAAAAGTTCATGTAGCGCCTCTCCGGGACAAAAAGGGAGCCATGGTTCACATTTCCGTGCCTTTTTCTCTGTGTAAGGGAAGGAGATAGTGCTATCTCCCCTTTAAATGATTCTTGCAGAGATTTATCGTGCAAATCATGATGAGATGACTTCGAGTCATTCGATGCAAGATGACTTCGTCTTGGGCCATAAACTCCCTGACTGTCCCAGTCATTCTTTCGATCTCTATTCATGCACCGTATCTACGTCAAAGTTTAAGAGGATCTACCTACATGCTTGCTGGGAACGAAAATGCCTCCTCGATTACAACGTTTCAGTATTCTACACATCCATTCACACTCCGGGGCCCTTACGTTAATTTAACGGTGAGGCAGAGTTCTTCTGTCCTCTACATTAATCTACGCTTCGGCGTTTTATTATTATTATTAAATGGCACAACTACCATGCACCGTAATGAACATACATTGGACGTGTGAGCAGCATGAATCTGTGAGAGCTTCAGTTGCATTTTTATGTACGACCCTTTGAAGTAAATTGCAAAAGCGAAGCCCACAAGCTTAGGTTCTCTCTTTTTATGAATATTCCAACTTTAATTCACGTCCTGAAGTCTTCCCATTCAAATGCTCAACTTTCTCTACATACCTAATTGCTACTCTGATATTAGGTACTACCTTCTCAGAACTGGGTCAGACCTAGTCAGAGTGTCCATGTTGAAGGTAAGCTGGAATAAGCAACATTGTTATAGATGCATTAAGGAAGAATCTGAAATGCACCATGTGGTTTCTAGAGGAGTACTGTAACTTACATCAAATATCAGGTTTCAACTGTAAAAAAGTATGTTACAGCTTCATCAGCAGCATCGATTGGGTGCATACAGAACCATGTCCGCAAACTATCGAGCGTAAAAAGGATGAGCATCAAGAAATCCTGTCCTTCATGGAATACTGCCCCCACGCACCTTCAAAATGCACATGCCATTTATCTGTCCAGCTTTCACAATATAATTATTGAGCACAATTTGAATATTGCAGGAATTAATACGATGCCTCTGAAGCTGTCCAACGAATGAGCATGTACATTAGGCTTAGCTAAAGGTTCAAATTCCACTGTAGCCCACTCCTCAGGATACCCACATTCAAGGGGACGTGGTAGACTTGCTAAGAACTATGACATATTGCATGCACTCAGCACTAGTAGACAAGCCCACTAAAACAGAGTACACATTCTTCAAAATCCTGTCAGGACCACCTCAGGCCCTGTTATTGGCTTCCCATGCATGCATGACTCTAAAACCTCAATGACCTCATGCATGACTCTAAAACCTCAATGACCTCATGCATGACTCCGTAGCAGATATCTGTGTGTGAGACCAAACAGCTTCATCTCTCACTTTTATATATGATTTTGGAAGTAAGGCATCATGCAGCTCATGTGCTAGGTGGCTATCGCAGGGTACATCACACTCACATGAGTGAGCAATACAACTTAGTTGTTTGGATTATGGAGAGCATATCTTGGTCTCTCCAGCAGAGGTAGAAGATGTCTATCCCTTGCCTTGTGTGGTTGTCTGCCAGAAAGTTGAGTTGTTGGAGATTCATATTTAGCCGCTCCTTGTCAAGAGCCTTCTGCCAGAAGTGCTTAGCAGCCCTTACAGTCCTCATGTACCGCTTCAACTCATGCATGTCAACCTCTGACTAGCCTGCGCAGATGCTCAAGGAGCTGTGCTGTTTTCTCAAAACACTTATCATTACACCACGCATTGTCAGGAGGCAGCGGATCCCCGACAGCAACCGTTCATGTAGACATATGATCTAATTTCACATTCCTGCTTACAGCTTGCATTACACAAACTCAAGTGCCTCAAAGCAAGTTATGTCATAATGATATAACATGACAATATGCAATTTTGTTGAGGATGTTGTTGCAATGCAAGCATGTCTAAGGCACGTCATGTCTAAGCTCGGGATTTCTTAATGCTCATCTGGATGGTGGTTGTCTGGTATAGCTTTGTAGCTCCCATTAGATCTTGCATTAGGCTGTACACACACGAACAGCCTCTTGCAGGAAGGTGTTATAACTGTTCTTTATTCTCTTGCTGTGTATCTACTAGGATTATCAATGCATGGTGAGGACTACCTTGCATGATTGTGACAGATATTAAAGGTTGAATTTAAAGAACAGGGTTTGGCCATCAAGCTCATCTACAATGAAGAGTTGCTCATTCTGCTGTTAGGCATCATATATCTGTTGTAGGAAAGAAATATAAGCGGGTAATAAAAATGTACTCAGAAGCTCTGCAAGGTGAATCATGGGCTAAATGCTGTGCATAGGCATATGGATGAAGTTCCATCATGATGCAACACACATAAAACTATTTTGAAGACACATATTGATGCACACAACCGTCTCTCAATGCTCTTTTTTATGTTTGTGACAACAATCCAAAAATGAAAGATCTGCACAATCTTTGTCTGCAGCATTCATAATTCCAGCACATCAGTAAGTGAGGCTACTACTTCTTGCTGAAGATTGCATAACCTTGAGCATACTCTGCAAGTCAAACACATGCTTGCTGCACTGAGGGCAGTCTGACAAAAATCATGAAGACGTTGTTGTCAAGGCACAGGGACCCAGAACGTTTAATACGTGTGGTCAGAGAAATAGGCAAAGCATATAGCAAATACACAAAGCAGAAATCAAAGCTTAGGTCAGCACACACATATATATGATAACACATAAGCCTCCACAGAAAGGAATCATTGCAGCATTATTATCTCAGCACTTCAACTCATCATGTGTTCACGCATGATGTCAAGTACAATTACTGATGTTGCAGTTCAGCTGTCAGACTCAGGCATTGTAGATATCCTTTTCGAATAGGACGGCATTCCACTAGAGCCACTTAGAGCATGTCCGGCGCCAGGTCCAGCTTTGATATGAGGCCCCATTCCAGCAGATCCAAGTCAAGCGACATATTCTTCGTCCCGTACATCGTCAGATCTAGTGACCTAGATCTGTTGCGCTGCCCTTCTGGCCTCAACTCTAGTGACCGTGATCGTTGCCTTGTTGCCTCCAATGGCATGTCCATGGATTGTGATCGATTACGCCCAACATCATACATATCGAGAGACTTAGAGCGAAAGAAGTTGTTGCCAATTGCAGGCCCAAGGCCTGAGCCTGAGCGCAGCAGTGATGCCATGGAGGGTAGCTCCAGGTCACTTCGCAACCGACCTGACATGGGTGGAGCCATGGGGAGCGGTTCTGAAGATTCCCCCAAGATTGAGAAAGGTGCGTAATTGAAGAGCAACATGTCCGAGGCCTGGGAGGCTGTCCTGTTCATGTTAGGGCTCAGAATAGGGTTTAGGGTCGTAGCAGCCACACCCGCCCTCTGCCTCAAAAATTGTTGTTGTGTTAAATCGATACCTAAGAGGTTAGCTCCAGCTGAACACAGACCAGACATGGCAGAGGGACCTGTTTGCAGGGCAGGGGGGCAAAGCCATGGCTGTTGCTGCTGCTGCATGTTACCTAGGAAGGTAGTGCCTACTTGTCTTTCAGGAAGGCCACCCCCTAGATCAAGAGCCCCTGTACCTGTCAAGGTCTGTAGCTGCAAGGCACTTGCAAGGTCTGGAAAGTCATTGTTATCAGTCTTCTGATTCAAGCTTCTTTCCTTGGCCCCATACAGAAACTCCCAGGCAGTTCGAGTATCAAATTGTGAAGAGGTGTCCTTCCCATCTATGCCAACTATAGGGAGTCGTGAAGCATCTCTCCCTTGGGAAGACAACAAAACATTGCCACTCACTCCCATGTCTCTCAGAGAAACTTCCGAGCTTAGGGGATCATAAGTGCCGACAACTCCCACACCTGAGGCAGGCAATGCGTCTAATATTAGTTGCTGCTGTTGCAGCTGTTGCTGTTGCCAGGCTTCAAAAAGGCGCGCAGCATCGTCCTGCTTCGCAACACCGTCATACTGCCGAGCCACGTGTTGCCTCATGTTAGAGGGAGTCGAAAGATCAAGCCCCACATGACTCACAGGACGCTGAGCAGTGCTGGGCATGGAGTTGTTGTGGTAGGCCGAGGGGGACAATCTTGTTCCTGTGGACTGAGAAGGGAAAGTATGAACACTGTTCTGAAAGGCGGAGGGGTACTGGGCACTGCCGCTGGCAGCCCCAGCCCCAGCCCCAGCAATAGCTCTGTTGAGATCATCTGAGAGAGAGGAGTGTATGTGAGAATGCCCTGAGAAAGCTGAGGTTACACCAGGGTTGAGTTCAAGAACGTTCTGTGATGGAGCGGAGAAGGTGGGAGCACCGGATGCAGCCATAGCTGCAGAGGAGACTGTTGATGTGTGATGTTGATGCATTTGCTGAACTATGGCTTGAGATTCACCCATGAGTGCCATGCTTCCTGACAGCAGAAAGTCATTTGGGAATACATTGTTATTAGGCATCGCTACAGCGGCTGCAAACCTGCTAGGCTGATCAGGGATAGAGGATCTGGCTAGGGGGGTGATTGCTGCGTTAGTCCATAGGGGGTATGGAGCCTGAGCTGTCCAGAGTAAAGACTCCAGCTTGGGAAGCTGTGTGGCACCTGAGGATGTGCCTTGAAGGGATCCGCTGTCACTGCCACCATCTGACATGCAGTCATCCTCATGGACAGGAGTTCCGTTTTGTTTTGATGATTTCCCACCATCTTTAGCCCTATAGTCTCGAGGCCACAGACCATGTTGCCTCATGTGGGCTTTGCAATACTTCCAAGTGCCCTCCGTGCTGGCTTTGGCGAAGCGCTGACAACCTTCCTCTATGCAGCGGCGTTGCGTAACACAAGGGATCATGCCTCGTTCTTTCATGTGCGCTTTGCAGTACCGGGAATTACCGCATTGCGAACGTTTAGCGTGCTTCTCACAACCAGGAACTTCACAGCGACCAGCATTTCCAGCACTGACAGCTACTGTAGATTTGTTGATAGGCCTCGGCATTGGCTTCGGTGAGGCTGAGCGGGAAGATCCTTTCCTCATCCCTTGTTTTTTGTCTGGATCCCTTCTCAATCGAACCAGGCCTTCATCTACACCCTCAAAAAGTTGACTGCAATAAAATCGAAAGAAGCACAATATAAGACACTCAGCATTGGAAAAAATGTAGCAAGTATTACGGACGTGAACATGTTCTAATAAGGACGGTATCTAAAGACGCGCTTACCTAACGTCTTCATTTGTTATTGCTCCCGTATGCAGACGCTGATTATGTAGCTGTTGGACTAAAGGGTTCATATTAAAGGATGATCATACTGAAATTCCATCATAATTTGGGAAGTACCGAGGAAGCAGCAATCGCTGACACAGCTGAGCCTCAGAAATCTTGGTCTTTCCGCAGGGCCAGCAGAATCGTAGTAACAATCAACTAGATACAGGCATTTGACTATCCTATAACTTAGTAAAGAACAAGGTCAGTCTACGAGTAGGGTTCAGAAGAATTAGACCTAAGTAGCTATGTTTAGCCCAAGTGTGGATAGTAAGATGGAAGGCTCTTTGAGCCTGAAACAATATCGTCTCCAAGTCTCTTTGAAGAAGCAGATATAGAAACTATGGCAAGTGCCATAAGGATGGGGGGGAGAGCGATTAGCCATTTAAGGAGTTTGTGGAAGTGAAGATGGAAAGACAGAGAGAACTCGTCTGTAAAAACCAAGCCGTGGGCGTCGATCTGCAGTCACATCAAACTCACGAGTTATGGCCGTACTTTATGCATGAACGACAACAGGAGACAAATCAAAGATATATAATTGTTTCGTAAATGCCAAGTCATTTCTCACCAGCTCGATGTGCACTGACGCTGTTGATCTAGTAAGGGGACAGGGGAGCTCAATTGTGTATGTACCAGGCTTTGCAAAAGTATCAACTACACCTATGACTGGCTGTGGCCCAGCATTCATCTCCCTGACACCTACCCCCTGTCACATAGGTATGTACGTATGTAAACACATATGAGTTTGCATAATGAATTTGGACAGCAGGAAGAGCATCCAAAATTATGTGGGAGCTTGTGCCTCCTCCATTATGTATCAGCTGTTGATTGTGAATGATACTTACTTTCAAGAGGACAGAAACATTGTAAGGACCGCCTCTGGACGGCAGGAGGGTTCCATTCCCAAGGAGAAGGGCCCTCTTATCCACAATGGTGACCTGTGGACGCGTCCCAAAAGAAGCACATTCTTCTGTAGGACCAGATGAGTATGCAAGTACACCTGACACGAACACTTTGCAGGGAAAAGGCTTCTGTGTTTGGGGCTTCACTAACATGCCACAGGACCAGATGAGTATACAAGTACACCTGACACGAACACTTTGCGGGGAAAAGGCTTCTGTGTTTGGGGCTTCACTAACATGCCACAGGACCAGATGAGTATACAAGTACACCTGACACGAACACTTTGCAGGGAAAAGGCTTCTGTGTTTGGGGCTTCACTAACATGCCACAGAATCTTTCTCCATGAAAATGTTTTACCTGTAGGTGCAACTTCTCCCCTGCCACATCTCGGGCCTGCCTACTGGTTTTGGAAGCATAAACACCAAAATAGTCGTGACGTGCAGTCAAACCATTGGCTGCAAGGACCTGTATAAAGTGCATGCAAGATTGTGCTTAGTATCAAAGAAATTCAAAAGCCTTCTCTAAGTGCATGTGAGACCAGACAACTCAAGTCCGTAGTTTTTTGGTACCAACTCAAGTCGGTACCTGCGATGGCCATGCCTTCAAAGTGTGGAACTCTGCAGGTGTTTCTAGAGCATACACATTCCCATTCATGGTAGTAAGGATGAGGTCCAGTCGCCCATTCCCATCCAGGTCATCGGCAAGCACCATGCTAGACAACGAAAATGAAAAACATTGTTGTGTCATGTCGCAGATTTTCAATTATAAGCATGTTCTATGAATGGACATGAAAATACCTGTCTTGTAAACAAGACATCAATATCCTGGTAACTTTAAAGAAGCACCGAGTGTTATCCTGGTCCTTAAAAAGCTTCATAAGGAGGCACAGACTGCATTGCATACAGATTTCGTCCTATGGCTTTGACAGATACATCAACATGACCAGACAAGTGCAGATATGAGCAAAGAGGTGGTGAAGGCTTCCTGAACAGCAAATCTTGTGTTTGTGAGGTTTTGTTGCTTAAAAGGTCATTCCAATAGAAGACATGTTTAGACAACACCTGTAAGATGTCTCTCCTATGTCCATGGCATCTGCACATCCAGTGATACCATCCACCATATACAAGAAGCCATCAGAGGACGGCACAATTAAGTGCTGTGAAGGACCGTCGGCCAGCCTTGTGATGAGCACTGGGGCCAGGATTCTGTGGAAAGTGTGACAGCGTTCAGGTAATACCCAGTCAGCATCCCCACATATGACTCCATCTACAATGAATCATTACCAGTCCACATATGACTCCATCTACAATGAATCATTACCAGTCCACATACCACCCATATGCGCCATGACCTATCACCCCATAGAAGGACATACCTTCCATGTGTGCGAAAGGGGAAGTTGGCAACATCCAGACCATCCATGCCCTTCAGTGCATAAATGTGCCCACTCGATGTCCCAAATACTATCTCTAGATCTCCATCTCCATTCACATCACCAGCTGTTGCACCCTGCATTCAATTTGGCAACAATTAAGTTATCAAGTCAGAGCGGCTCAAGTTCATGAATAACTTGAAAACGTGAAATGCAGAAAATGTTGAAATGCACACAGAACTTTTCTCTTAAGTGTTCTCGCACACTTAGCTGGCGATATCCCCAGAATTGCATGTTTAGTTGTTTTGAGATTTATGCAAGGAGGCATGCATTTAGTTATTAAGAGATTCATGATCTGAGGCATGCATATTGTATATGAGGTCAGCGTCTGAAATTGGTGAAACTGTCTTGTTCTTCTTTATCTAATTTCTGGATAACCCATTTTAATAAAATTAATGAGACCTGAGATATCAAGCTTTTGACGTGGCGTGCCCACAGCTCTTCTCCACTGCGTGAAAAAGCTGCTACGTTGCCCCGCGTGTCGGCTGTTTGAAGTCAATGTGGGTGGTAAGCAAACATAACAAACTTGAAAATTTCCCTATCAAGATTATGTCCTAAAGATGGTTCAACATTCAGCGTTTCAAGATTCTTTCAACTTCAGCTACAAGAAAGTTAGTCAGCATCCTCATCCTATGGGCATCATGAGCCTCATGGACCATTGCAAGCAGCCACCTAGTAGTACCTTCCTCTTACCTGCTACTATCTCCACTTCTCCATCATTGTTTATGTCAACCACGAGGGCCTGCCCTTGGATCTCCCCCATCTGCTTAGGCCAGCTGGGGCGTGGTTGGCCTAGGTGATCAAGCACATACAAGAAGCCCATGCTGGTGCCCATGACAATGTCCATTCTACCATCCCTGTTTTAATAACAAGGAGAAACTCCGGCATGAAATATCCAAGCCGATAGAGACATAAAAAACATGGCACAAAAGAGGTTCCACCGTCAGTTTCATAAAAAAACTCAGCAGGGCCTCTTTAGCCAAACTGTGCTTTACGATCATTCAGGCAGTAGACATATAACAAGCTCCTTTGCCCCTACTCACCTGTCCAGATCGACAAGGGTAGGTGATGCATATGCATAAGCCTTGAAATTGGCCATCTCTGTTGAGAGGTCAAGATGCTGAGACCACTTGACCTGCTTTGTTCTCAAATCAAACACAACCACACCACCTACACAGAAATCAATGGCGACATGTCACAAACGCAAAATCTATATTGATGCTCAATTTTGAAGGCGGACTTTCTGACAGACTGAGCCACTCGCCCAGCACTTAAGATTTAGCCAAGGGCTGCATGCTGAATTAATGCAGCTCAGTAATACAAGGTGCGTGGATTTCAAGAATGAAGGTACAGCACTTGACACACCTCATCTCTGTGACAAAACAAATGATGCTGGATCTAACAAGGAGGGCTAGATCCAATGAAACTTACTTGCAACATATTTTCCTATGTCCAAATCTCCCAACTCCTTCTGATGATCAGGGTCTTCATAGTAATCCCTACAATACACCATGAGATTATGTTGATAGTCGGCATTTACATTCAACAGTAGTAAAGCAATCCATAATATGCCAGGACCAACTACTCAATGACCATGATGAAGAATGATCTGGGCATTGTGTGCCTCTGTGAAAATGCTTGCATCAACATACTTGTCAAAGAAGTAACTGACGGCAACAACCAGTTCCTCATGGCCATCCCCATCAATGTCAGCCATAGCAGGGGTGGTGAGCAAATGTGGGTCAACATAAACCCACGACTGCCCATTTCCATCTGTCTTGAATGAATGCTTCTCCTGAATACAAAGAAGGCATTGTAGGTGACAGGAAGGTGCAGAAACACTTAAGAGATGGAAAGTGTGGAACATTAGTACTTCCATAAGGCCAACTTCATCATTGTGGGTGACAGGAAAGTGCAGAAACACTTAGAGATGGAAAGTGTGGAACATTAGTACTTCCATAAGGCCAACTTCATCATTGTGGGTGACAGGAAGTGCACTTAGAGATGGAAAGTGTATTAATTCCAACCAACTTCATCATTGTGGGTGACAGGAAGTGCATTAGGAAAGCTATTAATTCTAACCAACTTCATCATTGTGGGTGACAGGAAGTGCATTAGGAAAGCTATTAATTCCAACCAACTTCATCATTGTGCACAGGAAGTGCATTAGGAAAGCTATTAATTCCAACCAACTTCATCTTTGTGCACAGGAAGTGCATTAGGAAAGCTATTAATTCCAACCAACTTCCCTAATTAGCATATTCTTTAAAGTTTTATAAGATTTTACAGTAGTAGTCGTCCTTGGTGCTAAAGCTGCAATAAGTCATCAGAAGGCGTTAACCTGTAAAAATTCCTCATCCTCCCAGTCTTCATGGTATGTGTGATGCGAGTAATCCTCATGATATACTTGTTTGACATCGGGAGTATGACCGTCCTGATAGAATAAAATAACATTGTTGACACATCCTGGCTTTCCCAAGAAATACAAAGATATCAGAAACATATTTGCATGATCCTTTGATTGTCTCGAAGGATCCTTTAGAGATCCTTTCCTTTACAGATCCTTTCCTTTAGAGATCCTTTCCTTTAGAGAAACGTGGATTAAATACTTCTTTTCTTATATCCACCTTTGCAACGCCAGCATATTCGAGATGGCGCACCTTTTCTCCGTTTTTCCACTCATCCGCTGACCCTGAAGAGTGAGAGCCAACAGGTAGGTGCTGATCCTCTCCATAGTTACTGCCAGTGTCTGGGAACCTTTACAGATGATCATGTAACAGTATTTGGGAACCTTGTCTTATGACCATCCATGCAACAGTGCGTCTCAAAATGAATACGCAGGTGTAATGCTGTGCAAATAACTTCAATAAAAAAAGATTGATGTGTTGGTGAGCACATGACACCTGGAATAACATTGAAGGATTGGTCAGAATCATGACAACATGAGAGCCAGTCCAAATACAAAAGGCTATTAAGACATTTGAGACAAGGTAAGGTGTCAGTAATTTAGACTGTCGATACCCTGACAGCACATGATGCTTAGAGCTCTCACTTGTCTCCCAACTCATCGTATTGCTCGTCACTGGGCACATGTTGTAAAACGTCGAAGGCATCGTCATACTTCTCCCTTGTGAACGTGTAGTCTTCATGACGTCCCCTGAACCCATCGTCATCATCTCCGTAGGCATCATCATCAACATCGCTAGCTGCGATCTTGCCATATTTTTGAGAGGTACCAATCTCATTATCAGGAAGGCCATCCCCTCCCTGCAAAAGCATAATTAACAATTTCTTTATCTGCACATCCCCCTCACCATCCTCACAACCCCTGATACACGTATTCCTTCTTCATGCAAAGCCTAGAAGGTAATACCAACCCCAAATCACTATGCCTATAATGTACCATAAGGTTGGGCCCTGAGTTTGGTAATTACATCTCACTCATTAGCTGTTTAAAAGTAGCTCCTCTAATGCACCTCAATGTTACCCTCATCAGAGCCTTCATTGTTGAAGACCTCAAACGATTCCAAGGCTTCAGCAGATAACGAGGACCCAGGTCCAAGCTCAACTCCAT
This sequence comes from Chlamydomonas eustigma, assembly GCA_002335675.1. Taxonomy (NCBI): domain Eukaryota; kingdom Viridiplantae; phylum Chlorophyta; class Chlorophyceae; order Chlamydomonadales; family Chlamydomonadaceae; genus Chlamydomonas; species Chlamydomonas eustigma. Next base: position 21,147 of record BEGY01000003.1, on the reverse strand, counting down.
CTGCATTATGAAAAATAACTTGACATTGGGTACAAGAGAAATCTCAATCAGCCTATGTTGCTAAATCACGTACAGACGACTTACACACAATTTAAGTTATGTCAATTTATCTGAGAGAGCTATTGTCCATGATTTTAACAAAATATACAGACTGTAGATCAACATATCGATTTATTTCGATTTAATTTATATAGCTGTAAAAGAAAGTCCATATTCTGGAGGCGCACACAACTGTGACACAACTATGACACGGACGTCAGAATCTTTGAAAGATGACTTTTTTAAGACAGAGCCAATATAATCTGTTATGGAGATGCAGTGATGAATGATGTGAAAATATATTTTAGCTGATGCAGACTAGAATCGGGACTTGGCCCTTACAATCGCAAACAGCAGAAAACATCTTGGACTTTGAAGCCCACCTGATGACTCAGCCATCAGCCTCCTCCTGGAAGTAGATTCTGCTTGCACTGACGCTCCCTGCTTGGGACCCAAGTAACCCCCACCTGTTGTATTAGCATGATCACCTCCTGAGTTTGTATTTTGCACAGATGAGCTGTTCCGTTCTAATTCATCCATCACTGCTTTGTAAAAGGCAGGGTTGCGATTTTTGGTCTCAAGAAGCAACTGCTTCCTGGCTTCCTCCCCATATTTCTCTCTGCGGGGTGCAGACAGATGGACAGGATGAGGATACGATGTAACATTTGCTTTTTCAGTGACGATAAAAAAGGAATCAAGAGGGACTAGTTGCTTTAAAGGACGCATGTCAAGATGCATTGTCAGTATATACGAAAGACATAACATCAAGAGAGCTCAGGGCACCTGTACAGGTCCATTTTCAGCCTGTACTCCTTAATTTGTGCTTGGAACTCAGCACTCTGTTTGGATGAAAGCATGAGGAATATTACATGTTATAATTTGTAAGAAATAAGCTCATTCACCACAAAATCGGAATATTAACACTATCTCAACAAACAAAGCAGGATACTAGTTTTATGAGTTACTAGTTTTATGAGGAAATACTCTCTCCCACTGTTTTCTCAAACCTCTTGACATCACCTCTCCTGATTGAAGTACATAGTATTTAGGTACTGACGGAACACTGCCTTAGCTGTTCTGACAGGCTTGTCACCAATGACCAAACACTGGCGGAACACTGCCTTAGCTGTTCTGACAGGCTTGTCACCAATGACCAAACACTGGTGGAACACTGCCTTAGCTGTTCTGACAGGCTTGTCACCAATGACCAAACTCACCTTCACTTCCTCATTCCCAACCATTACCCCAATGGAGGCTGCCTTCCGAACCTACACCAAAGAGGAGACACTCATGCAATTGCATTACAAACCTTTGAGACCTTATAGGCCATATAAATTATTATTTCATTGAGATGGAATGATTGTCTACATGGATGAGCCCCGCCTGGCTGTTCAGGTACAACAATGTTACATGTTCTCAACATGCATAATTTGTGTAATGAGAACTGCTCCCAAGAGCCAGCCATGCAGTTGAAGAGTATTGGAGAGGAATTCGTTACCTGATGATCGCCACCCTGTGGCAGTGTCCCCGGGGGATCTCTTGCAGCTTCTCCTTCGCTTCTGGAGGAATGCTTGTCGTCCACATTTCCATGCTGAGAGGGAGGCTGTTTTCCTCCCAGGTCCTGCCAACCTCCAACCTCCACATCTGTGTCCCCAACATCAGGATGACTGTGATCATTTGGATCAGGGTTCAAACCTTTGAACCAGTCCTTCTTAACTTTCAAACGTGGTACAGCCAATTTCTGATCCAGTATCTCCCCCTGTTGAAAACATTATACATGCATACAAATTACAATACATTGATGGCATGCCAAATGTGAAATGACACTATATCATGCTGAGGAGGAAGGCACAAGACATACAGGTTTTCAGGTATCTGTACCGTGTCCTTGAAGAACAGTACTTCTCCATCGTAGGTAGCCAGCATGATATCTCGCACACCATCAAAGTCTACATCGTATAGCATGGGGGAGGCGTGCACGAAGCTCTTATGGAAGGCAGGCCATCCCACCGATTGGGCGCCCTCTGGACCTTCCAATACCTGATCAGAGACAAGAAAAATCAGTGACCATAATCACAGGACTGTTCAGCACAAACTTTATTCAAGTTTTAAAAGCACAGTTTGACAGTGAGACTTGTGCTCCCTGCAACATGAAAGCTACTTCAGAGCTGTACCTCCAGGTAATGCACAAAAGACGGAACAATTATATCTTTCCTCCCATCACTATACAGATCTGTAATCAGAGGCGTTGCATAAATGGAGGAGGAAGCTTGAGCCATCCACTTGACCTTCAATACAGACATTCAAACACAGCAGCTAGCATTAGAGACCAGCTCAGCATGCATTTGTGACCTTGGAAAAGTTACTGACAAGCACATCGATTGAGTTAATGTCTATAATAAGCCTTATATGTAAGCCTTGAATTTGTAAATGCGCAGGTAATGGACACAAGATCACCTGGACATTTTGAGGGCACTGTCCCATGTACACATCCTCTTTGTCTACCCTGTGAATTATAAAACATAGATCTTAAATATTAAGTATGGCAGTTTAGAACATTTAGGTGTAGGTGTCATTTAATAGTAGTGTCCCTGTAAAAAAGGAAATCTTCGGCTCACTCCAATGTAACATTATCAAGATCGGCATGGTGATTTAGAAATTTATTGCCATCAACGCTGATGTGTCCGCTCTCTGAGACTGGAGCTGAGAGTTGAGCATTTGCAAGATCTTGTGCAAAAAAACAAGTTATCAAAAGAGGGATTAATGTTAACCAGGAAAAGCACCCAAATTGCATTTCTAGTAGCTTTAGATATGAAAATAAGTTTTCGTTAAATCCCCATCAAGAAGTCTGCACTACTAGTTACTCAGCAGCACTGAAAACAGTATATTTAAGTCATTCGACAGTCTGCTCTCTCAATTCATGAAGATAGTGATGTGGTTGATGACGACATAGAAGTGTGGAATCCGAAAACAACAAACTTCCTTCAGGACGTCAATTTTGATTGCATGAGTTTGGAACTTTGGGATGTCTTGCAAAATCTTATCTTGACGCTTGAGCTTTGATTCATTGTCCACGTGTGTTCCAATATTCTTTAAATGCTAATTTGCGTTGAAAATTTGCTAGTGTAAACCTCTATTAGAATTACAGCAATAAAGTAAGCCTTGGCTCTAAAAACCTGAAGTCTTGATGCCTTCAAAGGATGCATTATCACAAATGACAGAATCACAGAACCAGTAGCCTGCAAAAAGAGAAATTTCCGTAAAGATTCTTTACATTTTTTTGAATTGGTTCATACAAGCCTTCAAATTCGAAATAAGAGACACACTTTGAGCACAAAAGTTTATACATGGACATCGATATTTCTTCAATTTTATCATCATTACACATAGCCTAATGAGGCCAAGTACAAGGCAGCTTCATTGCGGGAAGCAGGATGAACATAGAGCTCTACTAGCGCACCGTCATATCGCCCTCCAACACGTTGAACATGAGTAAACTCAAACACCCTCTCCTCTCTCTCATTTGACCCAATTACGCGTACCCTCTGAAGCCATTTGCACTCATCTATCTGCCCAATTGGAATGACACAGATTTCTCTTTCAAAACGATCTCAGGAGATGGACTTGATTGCATAGAGGCTGGATACTGTGATCATAAGATAATGTTGAAATTTGCAGGTGAACATAATGGCTTCCTGCAATTTTGAATCCATATGCCTGCCCATTTCAATATGAAGCAAGGACAGCTACACCGATGGCAAAACAAAGAATTTTTGCGGAAGTTGCTTCCCCATTCAGAAACATTCTTTAATCTGCAGAGCTGTTCAGACCTCTTACCTGTAGTGACCCCAGCATCTCTATGTCATGATGGTCTAAAAGCGTACTATATGGAGGAGAGTGCAGCACACGTCTAAATCGCTCAAATTGTCCAAGGTCCATTCTTCGCCTGCATAATGTCCAAACACAAATGGTTAGGGTCACAAAACAGCTGAGATTAAAATCTTGTAGCATTAGCTATTCCCACTCTGAAATACAAGGAAATTTGAAATGAATTATTTGCTTGTACATAATCTTTATTATGAATGCATGTAAGTCGTCTAAGAGCTGAGTGCAGGGTTATTGCAGTCCTTAAAGCATGGGGCCAATAAATGAAAGAATGAGGATTCAGGATTTACCCAAAGTATAAGCATCTCTCAAATGGACTGAAGTTAGCAAACCTATACATGATTTCTATGCCATGGTCCGGCCAAGGCTTATTGTTCACTTTAAGAGCCTACACAGGGTGACAAGTGTGTTCACAACACTGCGACGGGCTTTGTCCGTAGGTATGAGGCTACATATGATTTTTCACAACTTTTTTAAATGATAGCACCATGTCATTCAGGATATCAGTCATTCAAAGGTGAAGTCTCTCCATACCTCGTCATTTAGCAATTGGCTGCCTGCGCACCTGTAGTTGGAGTTGTAGAGCAACCTCTTTACTGAATTCATAGCTGGGCCAGAGCTCTTGCCTCCTCTTTGGCATTTTGAGTACCTGGCCATTGTCAAGGAAAATATATCCTCCAAAGTTGTCTGTGCCTGACTCAGTCCCCTCATTAGGGTTTGCTTTGTCGGGCTCATATGAAGACGATTGAGAGCTGCGATGCATTTGAGAACAATTTCTTGCTGGAATCTTTGCCGGATGTATATTATGACCATACACGTGTTGCTTACGACTAATTTGTTTTTGAGTTTGACGACAGTATTTTGAGCTCCCAACGAAGACTGTCATCATGCATCTCCAATTGTTACAATGATGATATTTGTAGTAATCGCGAATGGTTTCTGAGTTGCCTCAGCTTAAAGCTAAATTTAAGCCCTGGATGAAAACCCGCATGTTTAAGAGTATCGCGTCTCTCTGCATCCATTCAGGGTACTAGAAGATGTCCTGTCCATTCAAAAGGTTCAGAATATCTAGCCAAATTCCTGCAGGAGCTCAAGAGCGGAATTCTGTTTGCCCTTTCACTGGCGCCGTTTTTGAAAGGTCTAATGAGGGAGATTTAAGAGCTGTTTCCACAAACAAGAAGTGTGTGTCCGCATATTTATGTCGAACTTGCTGGTGCAAAGTTTCAATATTTCTTATTAAACCTCTCTTTTTACATTGTAGCGATGATGCAAGTACATCAAAGTCATCGAATTCATTGAATTCGGGCTATAGCTGTGCAACCGCCTCAGCAGAAATTGCAATGGCTTTACCTCACTCAGGAGAGCAGCTTGATAAACATGAAGCTGTATCAAGTCAAACCCAACTGAGTAGGCAGAGCTTCGGCAAAAAGTTGAACATATGTCCTGTATAGGGTTATAAGCCCACCCTTTCCTGCATCTTTAACGCGTTCTGCTGCATATCCTTTTAATCCTTTTCATCCATGGAAATGCTCATTAACTTCACTATCATAATGTAGCATATAACATATGAAGGCACATTCCTGATGATGCTATCAGGTAAACCTACAGAGGAAGTCAAGTCTGCCGCCATCTGCCCCGTTGGATACGGGGCAACCAACTCTGCGGGGAGAGCATCAACCATGACAGCGTCAGCAGCATCAGAATTCAGCCTACTAGGTCACAAAACTTCATCACAGGAGGACTCTCATCAGGCAGCTGTGTGTCCTTACGGTTACACAGCCGAGAATGCAGGTCCAGCTCTCACTCCTCTTCAGTGCAGCCTGTGCCACACTTTTCTGCATGCATGCTCATCACTGCAACCTTGTGGCCACAAGTTCTGCAGGTGCATTGAGCTGACTGAGCCGTCTTTGCTGTTGGAATCCTTATGGGCTTGTGGCACATCTACTGTGAAATGTGTTACTAAGTTTTCCCTAATTAGTTTTCTAACCTGCTCTCTGAGAATTGCCTCTGAAAATTATCAGCAGGACTAGCTGACGATCCTTACACTATTGTAGTGGTCCCTTGAGCCACTGACTACAAACCTAAAGCATGAACTTGTTCATTGATTTTCCCCATCTGGTGCCCGCAGATTCTGTGTGACCCCTTTCCATGACTGCCCGGTATGTGGGGCTGATGTCAAGGGCCTTCAAGACGAGCCAGAATTACAAGGTTCTTGAAAAAGGGTGTCATCATGAGATGATGTTGTTTTCATCACTCTGACTCATTATTAATTAACATGTATTTCACAGTCTACCACTGAACACAGCTATCATCCCACAGAAGCAATCTCTGTTTCATCCCCAGATTTTTAAAAAAGTGAGCTTGCTCAGACCTCCGTTTGCTTTCCAATTCATGTACAGCACAAGTGGATCATTTCTTGGATGTACATAGCCAGAGGGCAAGTAGAGACTCCCTGCCTGGCACCACCACCCTCTCCACAGATATCAATGAGCCAGGGATGACAGCGCAGGAGACAACGTCATGCAAAACAGCAGCAGATGTAGCTGTGAATCAGCAAGGCCGTGCTCATTACTTTTTGAAACTGGGGATGCAAGCGCTTGCAGGAGGCAATGCACATGCTGCGTTTGATAGGTGAGGAGGTAGTTGAGTGATGGTGCATGCCTGGTGTTGACTGGTTCGTTAATGACTGCTATGCTTGCTATGCTTGCTATGCTTGCTATGCTTGCTATGACTGCTATGACTGCTATGACTGCATACCCTCATAAATCATAATATTGTTGTTATCTTATGTTGATACGACCTGGGTCATATCTCATAATGTATCAATGCTGAAAAACATTTTCTCTTTTTTTGCTAGCGCTCTTGAGTGAAAATTTTCTCAATTATTGTGGTGGAAGAATTGAAGCATTTTTACTGTGCCATGCTTTGCAGATTGGAGGTGTGTAAGATGGAACTTCTAAAGAAATTAAGTCATCAGGCCCAGGATGCATATGCAAGTACATCAACTGCTGCAGCAGCTACAGAGAGCAGAGGTGTCAAGGCCACAGCACCAGCATCTCAACTTAGTGCGTCCCCGGTTGGGGATGTTGTCGGGATCAAAGTGGGTGCAGATTCTGAACTTGCATGTCAGCTGGGAGCTGTATTGGGGTTGCAGGCTGACAGTTGCAGACGTGGTGGCGACTTGCAGCGGGCTGTATTTTTGTACTCTCAGAGCTCAGAAGCTCTCGAGCCCTTTCAATATCTTGATGAAGAGGTATGACTTTCTAGTCGAATACAGTCATATTTTAGCATGCTTTCTGTTATGGCAATGAACGTGACAGTTCTTGCACTGAGATCCCATTACGCTCTCTGTTCAACGGAGTATTTTTGCTGCAGGTTGCACATTCTCTCTCTGTCACCCAGAATAAGCTTGGAGACCTGCTCTTTTATGCAAACGTAGGTGCAAACCCTTTTCTTTCATAAGCAGTACTTGTGTAAATGCAAGGCCTCAATTGTCATACATCCTGCTAAATGGTTGAATGTGCAAGCTTAGTAAGAAATGTAAATAATAGTTGTGTTCTCAACCCAGTGTATGTTATTCTACATTATTTAAACTGAACAGACGCTCATAGCCTGGAAGGTAGTGAGATGTATTGTTCTTGATGGAAGTGCTGCTGCTTCTTCACAGGACCTTCAAGGCGCGTCCTCTTCATATCAATGCAGCCTGAGAATACGGCGGCGGCTTATGGCACAGACCCTGAAGTGCTGCTTCCATGCAGCTACCGAGGTTGAGTTGGATTTGAGTAGGAGGTGGACTACGGCACCCATCCGGAAGCTACTCCACCAAGTAGCGCCTGGCTGCAAAGCATACACTCAAGTAAGTTCTGGCTGCAAAGCATACACTCAAGTAAGTTCTGGCTGCAAAGCATACACTCAAGTAAGTTCTGGCTGCAAAGCATACACTCAAGTAAGTTCTGGCTGCAAAGCATACACTCAAGTAAGTTCTGGCTGCAAAGCATACACTCAAGTAGCGCCTGGCTGCAAAGCATACACTCAAGTAAGTTCTGGCTGCAAAGCATACAGTCAAGTAAGTTCTGGCTGCAAAGCATACACTCAAGTAAGTTCTGGCTGCAAAGCATACACTCAAGTAAGTTCTGGCTGCAAAGCATACACTCAAGTAAGTTCTGGCTGCAAAGCATACACTCAAGTAGCGCCTGGCTGCAAAGCATACACTCAAGTAAGTTCATGTTGCTTCGTCTGTGAGATGCTTGTTTGACTCATGAAAGTGAGAACCAAATAGCTCAGTGCACTGTGGCTCCACTGTTGTGCACAATGCTGACTCCCACACTTAATATGACAGACCCATTATGCGTCACATTGTTTTCAAGTTGGATCACTGAACATTGACGTAGCAGGCATAGTAGCATGACGCTACTCAACCTTCTTTTGCATGCCTTGTGTCATTTGCAGGCTTTGGATGTAGCTGCTTCTTTGATCAAGGTTGTGCACGTGGAGCTAGAATTAAACTCAGAGGCTGAGCCTGCTACCTCTCCTGATGCTCCTTTTGGAGTTCTTAGAGTGATGAAAGGGGACGCAGAGGAGGGTGCATCTGATGATCTCACTTCCTCCACCTCCGGCAATTCCTGGTGTGAGCATTTAAAGGAAGCTTCTATGATCATTGAAGCTACAGACCCTGATGCTCAGCGTGAGCCTGATGCCAATATGATGCGCCCTGACTGCAATACATTGCTGGCCAAATCAAACTCCGCGAAATGGGTCTCTTTGCAGAAGGCCTTGTCAGTTTGTGTGGAAAGCTCATCGCACACAAAGTGAAGTGAGAAGAGTATGAATTGTGTACCTTTCGTGAAGCTGAGCTTCAGCCTGGTTTTCTGTTGTATAGGTTATATACACATGTGTTCCTGGTAGGGAGCATGGGACATGTCATTTTTTCTCTTTTAAGTCTTCAATTGTTTTTGGCTAAGTATTTCTGAAAGGTGCATGTCCAGTGTACTGTCATGTACTGTCATGTAGAATTTTGTAGAATTTTTTTGTATGATGACAGGGTTTTGAGATCAAATTCAAAACTCGTTCCACATTTGCAATATTCATCTTAGTTGTGGGGAACTGATGAGCAGGATGTGTTTGGACATCCAAACACTGGAGCGCTCATATTTGCTGTTTTTGAACTAATCTTTGAACAACAACGAGTATAGCTCAGTCGGCCGCTGGCTACTTTCCTGATAGTTATACAAATCATATGCCTGGCCTTCAGGCAGTATCGCTGAGACATAGATCAATTTCATACATATGAGAAACTAGGCGAATAGGAGAGTAATAGACACTTTGTTGGGGACGTCAAGTTTCAGTAACAATAAACTTTTGATAAGTCCTGAATCTGCTTACTCAAAGAAGTAACCTTCTGATTAGAGCCATACACTATTGGAGTAGCACTGTACGTCTAACTGTACATGGGCATTCCATTGTAGTAAGGAGGTGGGCTCATGTAGCATGGAGGGTTAGGTCCATAGCTCCCATAGCCCCCATAGGTACAACCTATTTGGGCCATCATAGACCGGGATGTCATCTTCAGGTCAGCCAGGTCAATGTCAGCAGTTTCGTCCAAGGACTCGATCAGCTTCCTGGTAACTTGTGCATTTTCAACGGATGCAGCTGCTCTTAGAACCTTCACTTTCTCATCGAAAGCACGGATATCACTGCGCAGCATCGGAAGAAAAATACACTTAGATTTTAGAATAAGCATAGGAACGTGAGGTCATAATGAGATGACAAATAGCATGAACGATTCGAGAGCTTGATTATCACATACAGTATCGGCTAAGCAGAAAAAGGTGCCTACTTGACAATAGGTATGTGAGACCAAGCTTCATTACATTACAATTTTTTACTACGAATGTGAGTGCGTGCGAGTAACACGTGAAATGTAATGTTACAACAATTTCTTCTGAAAAGTATTTAATAATAATGCAGTTCAACTTACCTTCTTGCTGCCACAAAGTTGGTGGAAATGGCCAGGGATACAAGAAATAAGGACAACATCACGCGGGCCAGGGTTATAGCTGTGCACAGAAGCAACGGAGATGAAATTGTGCGGTAACTTTAGCTGAAAACCTTTGCAGTGCATTTCGTACCTTTCATATTAAATGTTTAGGCTGGCAATACTCAATTGCCTGAAATATTTATCTGCACAATACAGTAACTGTTGCACTTATTACGCCGTCAGAGAGACGCGACTTGATGTACGGCAGCTTCAGGAAAAATCGGTACATGTGGTAAGCCCGACATTTGTTAACATTTGAGGATGAGACTTGTTATTTTGTTACATACTTAATTTTGAAATTAATTTACATACTTTATTTTGAAATGTCGAATGCTTTTGGAAGTCCTGGTCGTGGCAAGTTAGGCTAGGGTATAATTGAATTTGTGGATTTTACAATTGAGAAATGCTGTGTTAATGCGTCGCCTTTATGCGTACTGTATGTACAGTAATTTCAATAACACCAGCAGTCGAGGAGAATAAAGAAATTTTTCGAAATATTAAGAAATATATGAATGTTTTGATAAATCAGCAATATGATAGACGTCTCAGTTGATTACTTTCTTCGATGCATTGACCGGGCTGCTGATAGTAAGTTATTGTCACAATTGTTTAAAACATATATTATTGTACTTGATCCTTTATTGTTAATTCATTAACTGTTTTGAGTGATTGTTATGATGCATGTAGTATTGAGACAAAGACATCAACTTGCTTTTTTATCCTAAAGGTTTCTATGCAAGGTGAGTTTTTCCTACATGTTAAAAAATGCTTTGTTAAAAGATGTTAGTATAAGGGGTTTACGAGACTGTATTACATTTTGGATAACTTTTGTAGAGAATTAGAGTCTAAAAATTATCTTCTATCAAGATACAAGTCAACTTATCAACTTCCACGTCAAGTGTGAGAAAGTATGAAAGCAACTCTGTAGAAATGTCAATAAGTCTTTTACATTCCCCTCAACTACTTGACAAATGTCCTCATTTGTACATCAGAGGCTCATAAAGAACAAATATCATAAGAAATAACCTCAAGATCCTGGACCAAATGGTAATCAAGCATGAAACATGTCTTGATGGAACCATAAGTCATATACCAAGAATGCAGCAATAAATATGGCACCCATATACAACTCTGCTACAAAACATGGTCAGTACACCTCCTGCATCACCTGCATTATCTACATCTCCATGTCACACTAGGCCCCCATAAGCCCATGCAACTGAAATTACTGAAAAGCACAAAACAAACTTACAACAAAAACATTGTAAGGACTCATATCACGCTTTTCTTATTTGACTAGTGCTCTTTAATTTTCTCAACTTTTGTGGAAGAAAAACTGTAGTATTTTTGCCCATGCTCTGTAGATAATTGGAGTTTTGTTATCTGGAACTTTTAAAAAATCAAGGCCTCAGGCTTATGATGCATAATCTGCAAGTACATCAGCTGCTGCAGCAGCTACAGAGAGCATAGGTGTCAAGGCCACAGTACCAGCATCTCAACTCAGTGCGTCCACGGTTGGGGATGTTGTCGGGATCAAAGTGGGTGCAGACTGTGAGTTGTGAGCATGTTAGCTACTGGGAGCGGTATTGGAGGTGCAGGCTGTTAGCTAAAGACTTGGTGGTGACTTGCAGCAGGCTGCATTTCTTGCAATGAAGCTGATTAGTTTTTACAATTACATACCATGACTAAGGTTCCTGTTTGACAGAGTATTTTTGCTGCAGGTTGCACAGTTTCTCAGAAAAAGCTTGGAGACCAGCTCTTTTATTCAAGGGTAGGTGCACACCCTGCTATTTTGTATGCAGTACAATGATGAATGCATGACTACAAATATCATGCATCCTATGAAATGATTGAATGTGCAGGCTTAGTAAGATGTAAATAGTGAATGATAGTTTATTCTCAACCCAGCATGCTCTACAGTATTGATACTGGACAAGCTTTCATAGCCTGGAAGGCAATAGATGCCTTGTTCTAAATCTGTGTTTGGCTGCACCCTCAAGGATCATCTTGTTCGTCTAAATCTGTGTTTGGCTGCTCCCTCAAGGATAATCTTCTTGCTCACTTTATCTGAAGTTTCTTTCACACACTATGAGTAGGGCTCAGTTGGTCGCTGCATTCTTTCCTTGTTATATTCTTACAGAATTACAGCCTTCTAGCAGTATATTAATTAAGACAATGATCAATTTATACATATGAGAGACGAGATGTAGAAATGAGGAAGATTGTTGGGGACAGTTTCAAGTTCCAGTAAACAAGATGAGTCTTGTCTCTGCCTACTCAAAGCAGTATCCTTCTGATTAGTAAACAGGGCCATACACTGTTGGAGTACTGTACATGGGCAGTGCGCCGTAGTAAGGAGGCGGGCTCACGTTGCATGGGGTGTAGGATCCATAAGGCCCATAGCCCCCATAGGTACAACCTGTTTTGGCCATCATAGACCGGGATGTCATCTTCAGGTCAGCCAGGTCAATGTCAGCAGTTTCGTCCAAGGACTCGATCAGCTTCCTGGTAACTCGTGCATTTTCAACGGATGCAGCTGCTCTTAGCACCTTCACTTTCTCATCGAAAGAACGGATATCACTGCGAAACATCGGAGGATAAAAGCACATAGATTTACAAAATTGGACGTCGAGTTTCAAAAACTAGTATAAGGACTAAGACACGAGGTTAACGTAAAATGATAATAAGCATGAATGATTTGTGCCCTTCAGTACCAGATGAAGGATCAGGACTGAAGAGAGTGCTTGTTGCGAGGAATGAGATATTTATTTTTAACCAGATACAAATGTTTCTAGGACTTTGTGTGCGTGCGAGTATCAAATACAAATTACAATGCAAGAGTGCTGCAATGTCGATAGGGACACCTTTCACTCGGTATTGAAACATTATGCAGCCTCACTCACCTTCTTGCTGCCACAAAACTGGAAGTGGTGGCCAGAGTTAAAAAAAACAAAATTGCGATCACAGGGGCCAGGGTTGTAGCTGCACAAGCAACGGAGGCGAAGTTGCGCAGATACATTAGCCAACAGTATTTTAATTGCATTTCGTACCTTTCATGATCAAATGTAGGGGTTGACTCTATTCAAATGTTTGAAATATATCCCTGCATAACACAGATAGGTTGAATTTAATGATTGAATCACTGAACAAAGCATTAAATCTTAAGTTTTGCAACAATTTCTTATAATAGCATTAGGATATGGCGCGTTCCTGCCAACAAGAAGTACATAGCCACTGTTATTGCAGTTTCTCACCTTGGAAGTTTAGGATACGTTAGCAAAATACGAAATGCTTATCAATGTCCATCTTTATCACCGTTCTTTTACAGGTTCGGAGCAACAGAGCTACAGTGAAGTAATGCTGTAATTTGCTTTTGCGATGTAATATTCTGGGTATGTTGTGTGCAAACGCGTACAACGACGTCTTGGGATATTGTTACGCAATGGGTATGGCAGCTACCACGCAGGTGACATAGGAAGCGAGCGTGAAGTGAGAGCGTTGTCGAGCTTGCATGTTCTACCTTTTATTAAGATTAATTAGATAAACTCTGTTGCAGCTGCCCTAGGTCTGCTAAAGCTGTTACATTTGAATTTGCTGAAGCATTCACATTGCCTGTTATTCATTAAAATTTAGTCAAATTGAAGATTGAGGCTGGCGGATGAGTTTTCTCTCCATACAGAAATCCCTGACTCGTAGCAATTGCACTCCAGTCATAACAGAACTGCTAGAAGTCGTGGTTACCATATTTGTTATTCCCAGATGTAACATCAACACATTCAGACAAAGGACTGCAGAAGCCCTGAGAGTAGCAAATAGACAGGAGAATATCTTGGTGATTTCTTCACAACTTGACACTAGATTTTTCTATGCTGTAATTGAAATCAAAATAGTTTTATCAAGAGCAATGCAGCTAATATCAATATGTGTTCGAATTATTTCAACTGCAAGAGTTAGTTAATGCTCTTGTAGTTCAACCTTTTTTCCCCGAAAAGTCTACCGTCCGTTCACATCTGCTATTGACTCAGCAATCTTTGGCTCAGACCAGCATAGATTTCTGTAACATTAAATTATTGATTCCAGGGGGAATTTGAAAGAGGATGTGTGCAGAAAAGGATGCCACTTCTGATTTGAAGTATTTATTCAACAACCAATTGCTGGTAGGGAGTCGCCAGTTGTATGAGAGCCTGATTTGTCATTGCGACAGAAAGGCTTTGTGCAGAGATATTAATTGACATTATATAGATCATGACTTAAAGTTGTCGGAGGGAAAGCATGCAGATGGCCCAACTTGTTGGTACAAATTATGATAATCTCAAGGTTTACAGATCTTGGCTCAACTCTAAACTCTCTCCCCTAGCCTCGTGAGAGGAATCTGTGACTGAGGGAAGCGGCAACGAAGTGTCTGTAATGGATGGCAAGGGGAGGTCAGAGGTGTCAGTAATAGACGGAAGTGGCAAAGCAGCGCTGTCAGCAACAGACGAGTCCTTGATATCGTCCATGTTGCGGCACTCTTCATGAGCAACATCTTGCATGCTGGATGCGAACAAATTAGCTGCCTTTCTTGCAGCTGCTCTTCTGCTTGTAGAAATGTTTGCTCTCTCAAATGAGTAAGAGCCTCCATGCCGGCTTGAATTGTTGGCATTGACAATAGAGCTAACACTCCTGAGGCCTGCCACTTTAAAAGCATGCTCTGCACACTGGAGCTCCTCCTTGAGATCCAGGGCGATGTTGGAAATTGCTCTCATATCATCTAAGAATAGGGGATGGAGACGCTGCGCTGGGCTTGATAGCCTGATGAAAAGAACAATTATAATGTTGGGTAATTTGTAGGATAGTCTTTCAAGGAATGCAGGGGGCACAAGTAAATACTGAGAATGTATAAGATACTATAAAAAAGCGCAAGGGGTCATTTTGACTTAAGTGTTGGACTTCGCACATCCATTGACGTCCCTTTCTAAATAGACCTCTCCTGAGCTTGCTCTGTCAATGAGAGTGCTAGTGCATACTTCACAAAAAGGAGACCAGATAGACACCTTTCTTGCCATCATAACTCAGTCTGCCAACTTAAAACATACGTATGAGCTGCATGACTTGACACTGAGCTCCTTCCTACCTTGCAGCCCTCAGGTCCATGAGCACATCCACCAATCCCAGGACCAGATCGCAGGTTGAGGATATCTGCAAGGATACAAGCATGTACGTCAAAGGATGAGATGTGCAAGACTTGTCCAATGGTACTGCGGTACAGACATGAGATCTGACTCAACATTTAGAAATGTACAATTCTGGATTTAAACTTCAAGCCCATGTTACTTGCATCATGCATGTTGGTAGGGACAGCTATAATGCAACATGTGCAACAACACGATATTGGTCTCATGTGTGTTCATTTGGACAGAAATATAATATGCTATGAATTAAATTATGCGCATTAAAGAGACACAAAAGCAGTAATGAGCGCGGATGTCATTTATCTGAAAATGTGAAGGGCAGAACTTTGAAACATTTCCTATGCATCATGTGTACATGTGAAGGGTAGCACTTTGACATATTTCCATTGTTGCCACACAGCACATTTAAGTGGCGGATGAATTTTCCCTCCATACACAAATCCCTGACTCGTAGCAATTACACTCCAGTCATAACAGAAGTGGTTACCATATATCAAGCTCAGTGCTGTCGTCCTCGTACTTGTGCTGCAAGTTATGCAATGGTATGTGTTTTGCCTCAACATGCTTTAACATGCAAGAGACATTTTTGTAACTTGCCTTGCAAATAATTTTGCAGTCTTGGGGCCTCAGAATGAATAATTGAGCTAACAACTATATTCTAAATTCACCCATGCACCCTAAGATTACTGCACCTGCTTATGTTTAGTATTAATAACCTTGTACCATGATAGTACCACTGTCAAACTGTCGCAACTCACAGGAGCCTAAGTAGCCTTAGTAAAATTGTGGTTAATTGTAGCAACCGTGACTACCTACAGTAATACCGCTTAACATCTTCTTTGATTTAGGTTCATGAAGCAACAAACACCCGTAAAATAAGGCAAAACAAGACTATTTTTGAAGGGGCTTAAGCTGTGTGTGGACTAAGTATAGACTTAGTCAAAGTCAGAGTTCGAGGTTTTACATGGGTGGTCGAGGTTTAGCAAGATAAGTCTCTGTAAAACAAAGAAATCTATAGTATTTATAGTAAAACAAGAGTGACAGGATGTCATGGGACGCTGTGTAATAGGAAATTACGTAAGTGTGAGAAAAAGGTGTGACATAGGTGTCAAAGGAAGCTGAATCTATTACATTCTCCCCTACTAAGAGTCAAACGTCCACGTTGACTTTAAGGAGGATCATCAAGGACTGCAAAGTGCACAACCTTAGGAATCTTAGTCTTGTACAGCCTTGCAAAGCACAAATAGGCTGGGGTTTGGACAAAAGTACTCCATGTGGGTGAAGAAAGGAAGTCCTTGAAAGCAGTAAGCTTAGTCAAAGAACGCATAGGTTCCCATGTGTCAATAGGCTGATCAGGGTTGGGGGTAGACCATCTGACTTTGAAGAAAAGGCACTTTGATTTAGGGCGAGCACGGCTGTCGGGGTCTGTTTGAATTCTGCAATCCAAAATGCTGTGAACAGGATGAGCATTGCGTACATAGTCACGAGGGTTAGCCAGGGGTTGACTGGGTGTGTCACGTTGAGGGAATTCAGATGTAGGGTTGTCATTCCAGGGTAGGAGACGTGAGACATGAAAAACTGGGTGAATGTGTGATAAGGCGGTGGGAAGGGTAAGCAGGCGATAGGCAACAAGGGAAATCACGTTATTGATAATAAAGGGTCTAAGGAAGCGGGGACGAAGCTTGGAGCTAGGGTATTCCACTAAGGTAAGGTGGTTAGAGGACAGGCGTACACGATCACCAACGGTGAAGGTAAGTGGGCGGCGGCTGCGATTGGCTTGAGTTTCTTGACGGGCTTTGTCTAGGTCCAGTTGATGGCGTATGCTGTTTTGGACATCTTTGAGGTTGTCAAGAAAGGAAGTGGCATCTGGGTTGGTGGTATCAGGTGGAAGAAGGAGAGACGAAGGTGTTGTAGGATGAAATCCATAGTTGGCAAGGAAAGGGGTTTGTTGAGTGGAAGAGTGCACATGGGAGTTGTAGGCAAATTCAGCAAGTGGCAACCACGTAGCCCAATCGTTGTGCTGTGGAGAGACGTAAGCACGAAGGATTTGTTCAATGGTGCGATGAGTGATTTCTGTTTGGCCATCGGTTTGTGGGTGATGGGCAGTGGAGAGGTTAAGTTTGGATCCAAGTTGAGTGAATAAGGTTTGCCAGAATTCTGAGGTGATCCGGGGGTCGCGGTCAGAGACAACGACAGAGGGTAGGCCATGTTTGGAGAAAACATGATCAATGAAGACATGTGCAAGCTGTTGAGAGGTGATGGACTTGTTGGCATGGACGAAGATAGCTTGTTTTGTGAGCATGTCCACAAAAGTGACAATGGAATCATAAGACAAGGTGTCATGGCATTGGGACTTGGGAAGATCAGTAATCAGATCCATACTGACATGAGACCAAGGGCGTACCGGAACAACATGTGGCTGAAGGAGCCCAGGTGGAAGCTGAGTCGAAGGCTTGATGCGTTGACAAGTAGCACAAGATGACACATAGGATTTGACAGTTCGGGTCATGCGAGGCCACCAGTAGTGTGAGGCAATGGAGTTCAGGGTTTTGAGGTAGCCAGGGTGACCAGAGGTAGGGGTACCATGGTATTCATGGAGGAGGCGAAGGCGTAAAGCAGGGTCAGAGGGAACACAGATGCGATCCTTGAAGTACCATAAGGAATCGCGGCAGAGAAGATACTTAGGGCGACGAGGGTTAGAGTCGGCGTAGAATGGATCTAAGGCATAGGCAGCCTTGATATCATCCAGCAGGGGGTCAGCATGGAGAACATGGGTGGGACAGAGATCAAGGAGCTGATTGAGTAGCAGGCTGGAGATGGCAGGGGAAGGTGGAGAGTGGGGCTGAGAATCTGGGGAGCTAAGGGAGCTGAAGTGTCAAGAGAAGCAGGAAGAAGTCTGGACAAGGCATCAGCATGGTTGTTCTTACCATCCTTGAAGATGATAGACATGTTGGGTTGGTAGAC
Organism: Chlamydomonas eustigma; assembly: GCA_002335675.1. Taxonomy (NCBI): domain Eukaryota; kingdom Viridiplantae; phylum Chlorophyta; class Chlorophyceae; order Chlamydomonadales; family Chlamydomonadaceae; genus Chlamydomonas; species Chlamydomonas eustigma. The sequence goes on along the minus strand of BEGY01000003.1, from coordinate 3,051 downwards.
AGCAAGGTCTTGTGCCCAAAGGACTTGGCGACGGGACAAGTCTTTCTGGGTGAAGAAGTAGCGTAGGCTGTGGTGGTCTGTGAACAGTGTGAAGTGTTGACAGCCCTCGAGGTAGTGACGAAAGATCTTGACAGCATGGACAATGGCAAGAAGTTCAAGTTCATGGGTAGAGTAGTTGCGTTCAGCGGGAGTGAGTTTGCGAGACTCGTAGCACACAGGTTGAGGTCCTTGGCCTTGGTCTTGGAGCAGAACAGCGCCGAGACCTAGGGTAGAAGCATCAGTGTAGAGGATGAAGGTGGAGTCAGGGCCAGTGTGTGGAATGAGGAGGAGTGGAGCAGAGAGAAGTGCTGTTTTGAGCTGATTGAAGGAGTCAACAGCTGAGGGAGGGAGGATCGGGGGAAAGGGAACAGTTGATCTGGTGAGATCAGTCAGAGGTGCTGCAATCTTGGCGTAGTCACGGATGAAGCGACGGTAGAATCCAGTGAAGCCAAGGAAGGAGCGGACAGAGGTTATGTCGGAGGGCAAGGGCCAGTCAGCGACGGCAACAGTTTTCTTGGGGTCAGCGGCAAGTCCTTGTGAGGAGACAAGGTAGCCGAGAAAGCGAGTTGAGGATGTGGCAAAGGAGCATTTGGGAAGTTTGACCTTGAGGTTGCAGCGGTCAAAGGCTTCTAGTACCAGTTTGATGTGCTGAAGATGTTCTGCCTCGGTCTTGGAATAAATGAGAACATCATCAAGGTAGCACACGACGAACTTGTCAAGGTAGGCTTTCAGGACATGAGACATTTGACGCATGAAAGCAGCAGGGGCATTGGTGAGACCAAAGGGCATAACTGTGAATTCATACAGGCCATACCGGGTCCTGAAGGCGGTCTTGTGGGAGTCATCAGGGTGGATAAGGCATTGGTGGTAGCCAGACCACAGGTCCAAGGAGGTGAAGTACTTAGCTCCATGGAGATGGTCAAAGAGTTCAGAGGTCAAGGGAAGAGGTCCACGGTCCTTGATGGTTTGTGCATTCAAAGAGCGGTAGTCGATACACAAGCGAAGGGATCCATCAGGTTTCCGTGCGAAGAGGACAGGAGCACCGTATTCAGAGGAGCTAGGTCTGATCCATCCT